>CM060347.1:8783542-8807564 GCA_030674155.1 Stramonita haemastoma | reverse complement strand
TTTGCAGAACACCTTGCGCATCTGTTAAACTTGTTTGCTTTTTTGGAAGATTAGGCCATTTGTGTGCTGATGGGAATAGGATGACAAAATTTTACAAAACTGCATACACACGGGGACGGATGTATAAAATGCACACGAGTGCTTAATCCATTATCCTAGAAATAAAAGAATAAATGAATAAAATACACACACACACACATGTATACACAGTCTCTCTGATGCAACACACACGACACACATTCACATACACACACACAAATGCAAAAAAGCCCATTTTATCAGATTATCAGTCTTTATTGATGTTTTAATTTGATATTAGCACTGGCATATATATATAAATATATATATATATATATTTTATAAATTTATATATATGTATATATATATGTATATATATAATTTTACAGGGATTTTAAGCAAAAAAGGTGACTATGATCTTGCTGTATATATACACTCACTTTTTTCTTTGCAATCCATGGAATTATAAATTCAGATTTGTTTCATTTTTGTTTTTTTTTTTTTGTTTTTTTTCATTTTTCCCTTTGGCCCTCTGTTTACAGCACAATCAACCTTGCATCATTGAAATCTGTGTTGTTACTGTTGTGACTTGTTTACACCACAGGGTTCATAAAGCCAATCAGCAATCCACAGTCTAGGCTCCAGAGGCAAGAAGTTGTAATGGGAGATAACCTCCACCATCAGCATGCTAGCAGCAATTAAAGGGAAAATAATTTTGTTCAGAAAACGTTTCACTGGGAAACCTCTCTCTCTCTCCTCTCTCTCTCTTTTCTCTCTCTCTCTCTCTCTGCAGCGGCCATTTCTAATTTTGTCTTTTTCTTTTGTAAAAAAAAAAAGTAATCTGAACCAAAATTCTTTTTATGTTTACGCACCTGGTGAAGGATAGAGAGCCTGGGCTACATAGTACTTAATAGCTCTCAGTATCATAAAGGGAGTCATGTAATAGCTTCCACTATTGTTTCTAAATGACATGTTTGATCCCAGAAGTCAGAATTTTACAACTACCTTAATGGTAGGTAAAATCAGTGTCAGCCTTTGTATAATTATTATTATGCAAAATCTCACCGTTAGTGAACCTCGGGGCTCTAGCCCATGAACAAAAATAGCAAAGAATACACATTATGGTGGGTTTTTTTTTGGTTTCTGTTTTTTTTTTGCAAAAGAAAAATTGTACATATCTTTGACTCTAGTTTTTCTATTCATGACATACAGTTTAAAACTCCAACTGTGGTGGCTGCACAAGTCTTTTGACAAGATGGGTGAACCAGGGCCCCATATGCAGCACCAACAGTGGCATTTGAGAGTTGTCCCTGGAAAAATTCTGTAGAAGGCAGAAAAGTAAAGCAGAAGACAATCAGGAACATGTCTTTTAAAAAAAATATTTTTACATACACTGTATCCTAGTGTTACACCCAACTGAATGTCATGAGTGTAAAGAAATGTGTTGTAGACCGTTATTGATACAGTAGCCTACAAAACATCTAAGTGTAATGCAATAATCTGATACTACAAAATGATGATAATAATAATAATAATAATGATAATAATAATAATAATAATTATTATGATATATGGGATTTATATAGCGCTGAATCTTGTAGAGTACACAAATCAAAGCGCTTTCATTCAAATTAGTCACGTGCATGCAACCGTTTTACATATAGAACAAATAATGTCTACGCGCGAATAAATAGATAAATAAATAAATAAAGATGTTACACACACACACACACACACACACACACACACACACACACACACACCACACACGGCAAGGTGACGGGGATTGAGGAGAATGATAAGAGTAAAACACAGTACAATGCAATACACTACAAATACAACACAACAGTAACTTTCTTTCATCCAAACTCTGGAAAGGTCAAACCTTGAGCAGTACTTTTGGTGCTATATTTTTGAGGTAGTTCTCATCATTAAACATCGTTCTTACTACAAATTGATCACAGTTAGTATTTTCGTTCTTTATGCCCAGCACTACCGCTGACCACCTAAAAAAAACCCTGTAACTATTCATCAATTTTATTTCATTTATACCAAATTATATCACAGCAGATTTCTATGCCTGAAACTAGAAACTATCCTTCCTACCTCATAAAGAGTCTTTCCCGTCCCACACACCACGAACCATCTTTCACGTACAGTGTGTCACAAAAAAGCAAATCAATGCTTATTCAATATACCATCTGGAAATACAAAAATTGATTTGGTTGGAAATTTGATTCGATTTGTCACTCCAGTTCCCTGAGTTCCTGCATTCCCGGGAAGTACCAGCAAGCGCTGCGGACATTGCGGGAGAGGCAGAAGACGTTCTGACTGGCGCTGTTGAGCTTGGCGCTCCCACAGGCCGAGTTCACCAACCTGTCCAGAAGAAGCTCGTTGTACCGGGGACTACTGGCATAGCTGATGAAGAACAGTCCCGCCTCCCCGCCTTTGTTCTTGTACGGCAACGACTGGCGCAGGATGCGGAAAGGCATCTTCGGCACGGGCACCCCCGCAGTGCACACGATCTGCCTTTCCGGGTGGTTCTTCTGCATGTCCAGGCATTCCTTGTAGGCCTCCTTGATCCAGTGCTCCATGGAGATGTCGGCAAGTTCGGCTTTGAGCATGGAGGGGGATCTGAACTTCCTCTCTCCAGGAGGGCCGGCACACTGCTCCCAGGCCCTGTCCACCCACTGGTTCATGACCAGGTCCCCGTTGGAGTTGAGCAGCTGGTTGTCGTGCACCCACCGCTGCGTCATCACGTAACTGCCGCCCGTCCTGCAGTCCGTGGCCGTCTCCTCGCGCTTGAACTCAGTGTCCTTGCTGCCCGTGTCGCTGACGAACAGCAGCCAGGGCTTGTCTTCGGACACGGGGTGTTTGGGCGGGAAGAGCTCGATGTCGCCCTGGGTGTACTGGTAGTTGATGATGCTGGGCTCGTTCTCCCCGGCCTCTGCCCTGGACGGGACGTCGGGGTAGCGGGTTTTGGCGTAGGTCTCCTCGTGGCAGAGGACGGTGTTTTTTAGGGAGGTTGCCCAGCACGACCTTGCTCAGCTGCCTCAGCAGGTCCTGGTCGTTGGACTTGGCGTGCACCAGGATGTCGCCGCCCACGGAGCTGCTGCTGATCAGGCTGTGCTTGGCGTTGGACAGCCCTTGCGGGGTCTTGCCGTTCACCTGCTTGTAGAACTCGGGGCCGAAGCCCACGCCGGCCAGGATCCTGAAGTCCCCGCAGGCGTTCTCGGTGGGGGCCTCCACCTCCTCCACGTACTGCTGGATCCTGGCCACGCTGCAGGCCACGTCCCGGGGGTCAGCCTCCTTCTTGACCTGGATCCACAAGAACAGCGCGTGCGCCCTGTCGTGGGAGCTGACGGAGGGCTGGCAGCGGGCGGAGGCGGCGAGGTCGAGGTAGACGGCGTCCTCAGGACGAGGCAGCAGCCCGTGCCGGGGCGGCTTCTCTTCCTCGGGGACAGCCGACTTCTTTCTTCCCCTCCCCCTCTTGCCCTTTTTGCGCCTGCATTCCGCCCTTTTCAGCAAGGAGGAGGAGTCCCCTTGTGTCAGAGACCTGTAGGCGGTGTAGGTGAGGGCCATCCCGGAGGCGGTGCCCATGACCACCTGCATTCTGCCCAGCATCAGGCAGCTCTGAGTCACCAGTCTCTGCAGGAAGGCCATCATCAGTCTGTAGGCGATGGAGGAGGAGGAGATGAAGTAAGGTACAGGGTTGGCCATGCACCGCTAGCTACACTGAAGGTGGTAAGGTGTACCCAGGTTTTGGTTGTAGGTTTTTGTGTAGGAAGATAGCCAAGAACGCCTGGTGCAGTGTGTCTAGCAGTTGCACAATTTTCAAACAGCTGATTCTGTTTTTTTAAAAGAAAAGCTCTTAGTGCAGAATTCGTCTCTCAAATTGCTTGTTCGTGGAGTGTTAAATTTCTTTGAGGTAAGACTTGACTGTCAGCCAAATGTTCTAAGATTGCCAGCGAAATGTTTATTATGAGTTATACCATAATCTGCCAAGAACATAAACAGAGAGTTTGGTTGGGAGCGCAGAAAGAAATGTCAGGTTAGATGCAGTAGTACTAAGCTATGATGCGTAAAAATGGCAGAAAGTCCTGATGTTCTTGTTATAGTTTCTTCTACATTTCCCCTCAAAAAAAAGAAAAAAAAGAAATTGTGCAGCTCAGAGAAAGCGAATAGGAAGGGTTCAAAATCTGCAGGTCTTCCAAAAAATATGTTCTGAACATAAACCGTTCAGGGGTGTTTCATGATGTTGCATCCACCACTAAAAAAAAACAACTACTCTAATTGTGAAGACGATTTCATTTGTTCCACACTGTCGTTGATGGAATTATCAGCACTCAGTCTCTGTTCACCTGATCAAAAAGTCTGATGATTGGAAAAACAAACAAACACAACAACTGATATCCCATATATATCCACTTGATTTGCTGTTATTTAACATTCCAGATTAGAAAGTACTTTAAAAAAATGAAGTTGATTCTATCATCCCTTTACCAAAAATCCTGAACCAAGTTTGGACGACATCAACTACAGAAATAAGAACCCTGCTATATGTACACACTATGGAAACCACACTCTTCCTAATCAAAACGATGGCTGTCTCTTTTTCTGCCGACTGCAAGAAAGGATACACTTTTCACTGAAAACGGTTGAATAGGAGTCACGTGTAATTAAATCAAATTGCTGCACAGTACAGTGTAGAGTGCCAATCAGACTTCCAGAACAAAGGTCAGTTTACACTTGTCAAGAATTCTATTGCTCACATGGAAAAAGATGCTGAGGAACCCCACAGAGCAGGAGAATTAACGAAACACAATGTTGAAGTCTCTGGTACGGATAGCGTTCAGAGATATTTTAAGGTTCACGTTAAATTGGTAGAAACGAGTTGCTGGGTTATTTGTGCCTTAGACCGTCACCTTAAGAAAAACAGATCATGTTAGAGCTGTAGGCTTATTTGGAAATAAAGAAAAAGATGTGAACTTATTCGTCCTCATTTAAGTTTTTAACCCCCTCTTCCCTGCGGTTTTGATGTTTGATAAGATGTGTGGGTTTGTAGTGTGTGTGTGTGTGTGTGTGTGTGTGTGTGTGTGTGTGTGGTGTGTGTGTGTGTGTGTGTGTGTGTGTGTGTGTGCGCGCGTGTGTGTTTTCACATATGGACAGGTGTACTCTCATTCATGCCTGTGTGTGCATCTGTGCATACCTTTTATGGGGTTTGTGTGTGTGTGTGTGTGTGTGTGTGTGTGTGTGTGTGTGTGTGTGTGTGTGTGTGTGTGTGTGTGTGTGCGTGCGTGCGTGCTTGCTTGCTTGCTTGCCATGCAATGCAATGCAGTGCAGTGCGCGCATGTGCTCAAAGCACACAGGGACAATAACAATTCTGATTTCAGACTGAAATGACAGATGGTTCTAGAATCTTCCCAGCTGTTTCCTCCAACCCAAAGTGGAACTTCACATTAAAACCTACCAATGCATCAATGGGCACATCTGGTTTATGGACCATTTCTACAATAAAGAAGACATAGAGAGCCAATGTGTCTAACACATGACTATGATTTTCATCCCTTTTTCTGATTCATCAGAACAGTATGCCTATTACTCGCTTTGTGGACTGAAAACTACAATCATACGAATCTAACCTTGAAGTTTACAAAACATACTGTGGACAGCTCGGCAGCAAAAAATTAATATCTGTGCTCTGTAATTGGCAACCAGAAATGCAGACGACTGCACTAGCCTACAGATTGTTGGTTGTGGTGGGCAGTTCAGTGAGGAACGGATTACATAATCAATGACATGTGGAAATGACCGTGGATAATTTTTTTTTCTGTGGATATCACTCACTAAAACTATTACTGCACGACAGATTATTGCGTTGCACCTTTTCTCCTGAAAAAACAACACCACCAAAATCAGAATGGAAGAGACTAAACCCTTTTATAAGACTGTCTTTACAAGGCTGTTAAGAAGAAAAAAAGGCTGTAAAAAAAAGTGTGGATACAGCAGTGGTTTTATGTCAAAAATGGACAGACCAGAAAAGCTGACATGATAAATATACCCAATATTCCGTTTGGTTTTTTCTTCTTCTTGAAATTGATGTCCCTGGTGCTGTTCTACCCCCTTTTAACAAGGCATTAAATCTTTTTTCACCAAATTTTTCAGGCCGACAATATCAATTCATTCCGATTGAATTCGGCACACCCTTGATGTAGGCTACTTCTACAACGTGTGGAGACTTGGGGCTTCTACTGCAAACGCCAACACATATTAATTTGGAATAGGCTCAATCCAGAATTCAGAAGCACATTCCACAACATTCCATACTTCTTCACATCTGGTTCCACTGTTCTTCATCTCACCTTACTCTTGATGTGGCACGTAGGGAAGTGAATAATTCTGGAATAGATTTCACAGGACAAAATGCTTACAGAGAACTCTAAATCGGGTCTGGATATTTTCTCTCTTTTTTTTTTTTGTCAGCTGATATTCAGAGCACTGCAGGGATGGAACAGTTGCTAAGATGGACGCATCATTGACAATGACACATCATGTTTTGAGTGTTGAAATCCAAGGACTGGGACAAACTAGCCCGCCTGTCAATAATTACTGACACTGCGGTGTTGTTTTGCCCGGTGAAGCCTAAACAACGTGACTGAGACGACAGGGGGAGACGTCGACGTCATTTTTTGAATGACGTCACCCGGCAGAAAAAAATCCGTAATCTATCTGTGACCTCAATCTAGCTTCTGATTTGGTTGTATTTCACGTTGTTGTTGTTGTTGTTGATTTGCGTAGTATTCCTTTGGTTCAGTATATTGTGTGTGCTAATTCATTCGTTGTGCGTTTTTCTTTTTCTTTTTTCACTCGCTTAGGCTTACATATTCATGTATGTATTTTTGGAGGATTTTTATTCTTTAATGTGCGATTTCTGCATAGTCAGCTATACCATTAAATTTTGTCAGAGTTGTTGTTCGTTTATAATAAAAATAGAATATTTTCTCTTTGTCTAAAAACAAAACTAAATTGGAACTACCATTATTTCGAAATAACAATCATTGAACTTTTTAACGGAAAGAGAATATAAAGTGATCAATGCTTGACTGTCCACTCAAGATCTTTGGTGTATCACTTATCACAGGAATAAAAAAATTGTTTAAAAAATCGCAAAGAAACCTTGAAAAGATTGAACAGACGCCTGACTGGTACTGAGAGAATATTTGACAGCCTCCCTGGTGGAAGCTGCTATTCATCTGCTATAGCCTTTTTCAGCTTGTGAGGGTTGGCCTCAACTTCGATAAGCTTAATTTTCCTTTTGAGACAAATTGACAGTCTCGGCTTTGAGTCAGCTATTTTGACAGGCGTTTTGACAAAGATCTGAAGCTGGCTTCGCCTTTCCCATTCCAGCAATCAAAAAGGGGAAAGAAGGGGCCTACAGGCACCTGCCCAAGCTGTTGCGAAAAATACAGGCTGTATGTGAGGAGAGTCCATGTAATGCGAATGAATGAAAAAGAAACAGTATTATTGGAGAAATTTTGCTTTTATGTGCCTGTCGTTCAAAACTTGCCAGCCACATCTGATGTGAGGTCAGAATATCCTGAAAGAATCAAGTTTTTTTTTGTGGAAATGCTTTTGGTGAGCTTGCTTACAGGAAACTGACTGAAGGAGGTCTGCTATTGCAAAGTAAAGTTCTCAAAACCGACTAGACTTTCTTATATTCCAGCTAACGTCCTGGGTGGGACCAGAAATTGACGTTCTTATAAGAGGGGTTTCTTATAAGCGAGATTCTTATATCCGAGCTTTCGTAAGTCATAATAAAGAACACCTTCGATGGAACAAAATTTTTTGCTCTCTTATAAGGGAGAATCACTGTAAGCGAGCTTCTTATAAGCAGGTCCAACTGTATACAGTTATGCTATTAATCTTAAATCAGACACAAGCCTACAATAAATCCAATGACAATAATGCCCTTTTCATGGTCTGCTAATCATTTGTGATAGAGATTAAGATGGTTTCTCAACTGTAACCCGGTTGTGAAAATGGTATAATCACTGTTGATTTTTTAAAAATCATGCTCAACACTGAACCGGCAGTTTTACAGTACAATCGGGTGCCTGTTACAAACAGGCCCAGGGTAGGCCTTGCTGCTGTCCGAGTGTTCCAGGAAGGTGCTGTGAAGAAAAAAGACAACCTGACCATAAAAGTTTAAATAGCTGATTGTCAACATTCTAAAACAGCATAACAAAATATTTAGTCCTAATCCTACTTAGGGATCTTTGTACAATAACAGAGCCACTAGTGCTCTGTATGAAGGAAGGTGGCAGGGTGGTTAAGTCGTTCGCCTGCCAACAAGTAAACCGTGAGGTTCTGGGTTCGTACCCAGCCTCCCCCTTTCTTCCCAGTTTGACCAAGAATCGAACAGTCAGGGCATGACTGTCAACAATCACTGACTTTAAGCTACAGATAGTACACACACACACACAGACACAGACACAGACACAGACACACACACACACACACACACACACACACACACACACACACACACGCACAAACGCACGCACCCCCGCCCCACCCCACACCACACACACACGTGGGCGCACCCATGCATGCACGCACCCCCCCCCCCCCCCCCACACACACACACACACACAATCCCCTTAACGCTATATTAGACAAAAAATTCTCTTTAATTCAAACAATTTCTACAGCTGGAAATTAGCCAGAAAACAATTGCTAGCACCACAAATTGAGAAAAAGTTTATAAACGTCAAGCAAAAGCCTTCGAAACCTTTGAAGCCCAAGTGTTCCCTTTCGTGTTTTAGTAGAATACGCTTATGCCTACATCGTTCCGGTATTCAGACTCCAAGCCATGCGGTAATATCGCGGGACTCTCATGGAGTGGCAGTGAGAAGGTACTCAGTAAAGCTACATAACGGTAAATATTGTTTTACTGTTTTGTTAAACGTAGTGCTCTGTTGACTTTTATAATTATTAGCAATCGTATCAGTGTATTGCCTTGTTGCTTGCATATTTCAGGGGTAAGTAGCGCTATCAAATAGCGAAAAGGGTTGGTTACTGTGTGTTGCTGATTACTGTTGGTAATGTATGACCCAGATCCAGTCTCCACGCCATTTTGATAATAATGCGCTGGGTGCCAGCAACGGTCTGTTGGCAAGATTGAGAGGATGACCTGGCATTGTATGAAGAGGTCACAAAGGTAACAGATTTGGAAGTTTTGGAGAAGCTGTAATACAGGCACATGCTATTTTTTTAAGGAAAATAAGTATTTAAAAAAAAAAGGGGGGGGGGGGGGGATTGAAAGTGGCTGGCTTTGATATGCCCAGCAGTGGCACCAATATGTTCACAGGATTCGTGACAGGTATGACTGCACAGTGCAGTTCAAAGATTGTGATGTATATGCCATTTTTCCTGCGACTTTGTGACTTCCATACTTGCTCAAGCCACAGGATGCCACTGAATGATAAATCTTACTGTTTTACTTTCAGTTTCAGGCTATGACATGGACAAACATGACTTTTGGATATTTTCAAATATAAATTGCTGAACACAATGATTATATGAATGGGTTTTGGCTAGGTATGTTATCTCTTTGGAAGCACTCATACATGGTTTAGAATTAAACATAAAGTTCAATAAATAAAAGCAAAGATTTTATTGGTTTTTAGTTAATACATGTAAAATCAATCCTATAAAATGGTGACACAACTTCTTTTTAAATGAAAGGAAATTATTTCATTGTAAAAGAATTTTATAATTAACATTTCTCAGTTTCTGAATATTTTGGGAGATGCACCTTCACCTTCACTCACTCACTCACTCAGTCCCATGTCCCAAAGGACGTAGGGGGGACATGAGAGAAGACGCAACAGAGATCTTTTTCCATGCTTCACGATCCTGTGTGGCTAGTAGGAGGTGTTGCAGGGGTTGGGCGGTCCAGTCTTTGATGTTGTCAACCCATGATTTCTTTTGGCGGCCTCTTCTTCTCTTGCCCTCGACTGTTCCTTGCAGGATGATTTTTGCTAGGGTGTTGTGTCTTGTGGTGTGACCAAACCACATCAGCTTTCTCCTCTTTATGGTGGAGAGCAAAGGCTCTTGGGGGCCCACACGCTTTTTGATTTCTTCTTTCACATAGTTATTGGTCTTGTGTTCTTTGTATGATATTTTGAGGAGTCTTCTGTGGCACTTGTTCTCGAATGCTTGGATTCTCCTCTCTAACTCTGCTGTCAGAGTCCATGATTCACAGCATCTCATTCTAGATAGCCATCTGAAAAGATTTGACAATAATGCTGAAAACAAGTGAGAACAACAGCTAGAAGACTTAGGTAACCCTACAGTAGACACTTGTGCTAATGAGTAAATGATGCTTTTTTCTGTTCTATAGGCTCGTGACAGAGGAGACCCAGAACTAATGCAGAGGAGCAGAAAAGAGAGAGGACTTGTGACAGAGGCTTCATGAGAAACAATGGAGAGGTAGGTGCTTTACAGATGTCTGACAGGTATCTTTTTTTTTCTTTTT
This sequence comes from Stramonita haemastoma, assembly GCA_030674155.1. NCBI lineage: Eukaryota > Metazoa > Mollusca > Gastropoda > Neogastropoda > Muricidae > Stramonita > Stramonita haemastoma. The sequence goes on along the minus strand of CM060347.1, from coordinate 8,797,006 downwards.
TTTTGCTGCCTCGTTTTACACTTTGTAGGTCATCACTTTTAAGCTGATCTAGGAGGTTGTTAAAATCCCTGCCTAGTATTCACCAGACACCATGTCTCTGTAATTCAAACCCATGACTTTGTGGACTTTTGGGATTCACTTGTTGTTGTTTTTTTTACATTTAGCGCCACTGTAAGTCGGAGCAGATTTATAATATGCATTAAATTCAGGCTGCTTTCCCTGAGGAGAGAGCATTGCCACAAGAGCAGTGCCACCTTTTTTTTTTTTCCTTTTCTGTCAGCAACTGTATTTGTTTCCCTATCAGAGTGGCTTTTTGCTACAGAACTTTGCTAGGGACAACTCTCTTGTTGCTGTGGGTTCTTCAGTGTGCACTAAGTAATTATGTAACACATATCATCTCATCCGAAAGACTAGCACCCAGACCACCACTCATGGTCTAATGGATGGGGTAAAGTTTTGGGCCCATACGAGATTCGAACCACCGCACACAACCTGGACTTTATGTTTACTACTAGACAGGCGCGTTCCCTCTAGACTGCCAATCCACTGATGGGATGTGGTTGTAGTTACTGCTGCAGACTGACCTTATGCTTTGCCAATATTGGCTGTTCATGTCAGAAATGATGTATGCATACATGTCTTTGATTGTAATTTGTTCCTCAGCTGGAGCTCCAAGGTGAATTCACAAGTGGTGAAATTTTTGCATATGCAGCCATTTTTGCCCACCATGAATGTAGCCACATTCTGATTGCAGAAATGTATGCTGGGTATGTTTATGTTTCCGAAACCACCAAATGCTGACATGCATTACGTGATCTTACACATACATATTTTTATCTTCTGCATGTGTATATATGCACAAAAGCAATTAAAGCACTGGCAGGTCTATACTTGAAGTTGATCTGGAAGAGTTCGCCAGAGCTGCCATGATTCGAACCCACGACTTCATGACCCATTTGCAAGTGGTGAAACACCAAAGAATCAGCAGTTTTTAGAGTGACTTGGGTTAAATTTATATTTTGTTTGTGACGACTGTTGTACTTATCAGTACTTGATATTACTCATCAGCAGAGTTATGATAGCAATATGCAATTGTTGTCATCATAGTGATTTAATTATGATATAAACTACTTTTAACAAAATGAATAGTTATAAATAAATTCAGACAGGTATTGGGGGGGGGGGGGGGGGGGGGGGTTGCTGCCTCATCTTCTGTGACATCCTTGTCCTGCTGTTCCCACACTGCTCATTTCAATCTCCCTGCTATAGTCATACCCAGATTTGTTATATCTCATCCTCAGGGTCAGATGTCCACAGGTGCATATCAATATTAGGCCACCATGGGGCCACCAGCCAGAGGGGCCCTGCACTGCTGCTGAGTCACTTTGGTGGTGTTCAGTAAAGGCTCAGTCGCAGAGTCAGAGTAAGTGAGTCACCTACCTGAGGTGGTGACCACCACAGTGTCCCTCAAATGACCGTACCTCCCAAACCTCCAAACCCCAAAGGCTTTGACACGAACTCACCACAGGCACAGAAGTGTATGGGGAAACTGAGGCAAGAGTAGGCCTGGATTACTTAAGGCATGGGTGATTTTTCCTCTGTTTTAAACAGAATTCAATTTGGGCGATTTTCAGATTTTTTTCATGAAAAAGAGGATAATTAGATTCAAAAACCAGGAATCCTATTGAAAATGACCAAAATGACAACCAGTGACAAACACCTTTAAAAGCCTTGAAAGTCGAGGCTGGTCTGTTGAAAGTATTCTCATTAAAGATGATGAAATAAACACTCTTTTGTATAGGAAAACAAGGTTTAATTACAGGTGAGAGTGTGTGGCGCTTCACAGGTGGGCGGCTGCATGGTTATGTGGATGGGTGGAGCTTATGTTTGGACACTGGGCTATGTTGTGGTATTTTCCGTGATATTATGTTTACATGTTGACTGTTTTTATATGTGGCTTGTTACCAGCGTGAATTTCTCTGTGAGATGAAGTATTTGGATTGGATTGAACTGAATTTAGTGCGTGGATGAAACAAACAAGGACTTGCAGGCGACAAAGTCTCCAAGGAGGTAAAAATTGTTTTGGCACATGCACAGTAGGTCTCTGGAAGTCATCTCCCGATTGCTCAGTTAGATGGATTTTTGTCATTCAGAGTTCAAAGTGACAAAGCAAAATGAAAATAGTGCATTGAAACTTATGTAATAGACAAAAGCATCAGAAGCTATATTAACGAAGTAGCAACAAACAAAACAAGTGTTTTCACTGCATATGTGATAAAACACATCGGTATGTGCGCATGGTGGATGTGTGTGTGTGTGTGTTGTGTGTGTGTGTGTGTGTGTGTGTGTGTGTGTTTATGTAAACAAGTTTTGGGGAGAAAAGAGGGGAATCCTCGTTGATTTTGTAGAAGAGGCACTAAAAGGAAACTGATAATTAGAAGGAGGGGCTTTTTCCTTAGATTAACTGCTAGGTTCATTTGTCAATTGTGAGAAAGGGGTAGGATATGTATGGCTAGGTAACAGGGAATAGAAAATAGGCTAGCACATAAGAGAGCATGTTTTTCTCATGTGGTTTTATTTGGGGCTGATAACTATCTTTGGCCATTAATACAACTTTGGTTCTTTTGGAAACAGGCACGATTTTTCAAAAGTACAGTAAGCTGGAAATTGATAATTTCAGAGCTGAAAAATTGTAATTTAATAGTGGGGAAATTAAAGAAATAAGCAAGAAATAACCGTATCTTTCAGCTTGATCCTTCGTTTAATCAATTTTGGTTCTTTACAAAACACCCCCAGTCCATTTGTATGCAAAGGTATGCTTCTGAAAACCACTAAGCTGATTTCAAAACTGGAACATGGTAATAAAAAGTCCAACCATGGATGGTTGAAAGGACAGAGGATTTGTGACTTAAAATTTCCAAAACCAGTGTCAAAAGCTGGGTACCATTGTGTCTATGTACCATTGTGTCCACATGGCTACATATATATACAAGCAGACACGCCAGCTGACCAACAGCATTTTCCCAGTTACTAATGTTATGTGCTAACACTAACACTAACCTTTACAGTAACCTTTGTTATCTTAACCTGGCCCCACATGTGGACACAAAAGGTAGATGGATATGATGATACAAGGCGTGACAGAAACTTTTTTTCTGGTTTTTGGTTTGTTTGCATTTTTAATGTGTAGAAGATTGAGGGGGGGGGGGGGGGGGGGGGGGGGGGGGGGACGTATGTGAGAGTTGGCAGGATGGATAGTTAGCTGTATGTGGGAAGAGGCATGAGAATGGTTATGGCACAGTCATGGGGTGAGTATGTCTGAGAGCAAGAATAGGGAATGGGCAAACATGTTTTTTTTCTATGTTACAGAGGAGGGGGAATGTTTTAGCAAAACAGATACTTATTTAAATAGAAAAAGTGAGGTTAAGTAGGAAATGCAGTTACCAAGATAATAATTGTTTGTGCATGTGTGCGTGTGTGTGTGTGTGTGTGTGTGTGTGTGTGTGTGTGTGTGTGTGTGTGTGTGTGTGTGTGTGTGTGTGCATGCGTGCATGCTAGAGAGAGAGAGAGTGTGTATACTGACATACATACATGGATTCATGAAAGGAGGGAAGAGTATGTATACATAGACCTTCATTTTGTTGTAATTGTTTTTGTCTACTCCTCAGATTAGCATTCGGGGGGAAGGGGCGGGGGGATCACCCGGTCACCCAGGATGTGCACTCAAGACTCGTTCATCCTATCTAGGAATCACTGGGAGATTGAAATTACACACTGAATGAGAAGTTTGCCTGTATGACTGTTCAAGTACCTTGCCATATTATAGGCAGCTATACTTCGGAAGATTTTTCTCCTTTAAAGGAGAGTGCAAGTTGTTATGTTAAGACCTTGTCATAGCTGAAGGCAATCTCAACACAACATTTTACAACATAACAACATTTTAGTGTAGGCCTTGGTAATTTGATGACATCATACAGCTTTTGGCTTGGGCCAAGTCCGTCATTTTTAATGTTTGAATTTTGTTTAGATCAGATTAACTGTAAGTTGAAAAAAAAAAGAATAAGAAGCAACAGACTAAGCAAAAGAACTAAGAGAGGTCAGAGAAGCAGAAGAAGAAGTACAAGATAAAAGAACCCGTAAAGGAAAAGCACAATATAAACAAAGAAGTAAGTGTATTGAAAAAGAAGAAAATGCAAAAAAGACAGAAGCAGGTTAATAACAAAGTAAAGGGTAGAACCACAAGAACAACCAGCAAAAGGATAACCATACAGAAAGAGCAAAGTGAAGAAATGGGCATCAAACCAAAAACAGCAACAACAGCAACAAAATTGGAGGCTGGGAAAAAATGGAAAGAACAGAATATAAAAAAAAGGGGGGGGGGGGGGGTAACAGAACATGGGTAAGAAACAAAAAAGAAGAAAGAAAAGAAAAGAATACAGAAGAAGGGGACAAACACATGGGTGATGTTCCTTCCAGTTTAAACAGAATTCTTCAGTGGCAATTTTCGAACTTAGAATACAATTTTAAAAAGAAAAACCAGATTTAAAAAACAAAACAAAAAAAAACAGATTGAAAACTGAATCTTTGAAAATGACCAAAATTGACAACCTGTAACACACTTCCCATTGAAAATCTTTGAAAGTCGAGGCTTGACTATCAAAAGTATTCTGATTAACAATGACAATAAAGATACATTTTTTGTGTGAGAAAAATTATAGTTCCAGACAGACACAGAATAACAGATGAAAAATGTTTTAGTGGTGACTTTAAGTTAAATTCTTTATATATATTCTTGGTTTTAGATAGTGGGGGTTTTCTTAATGAAATTCTTTGCCTTAGTAATGACTTTTTGTATTGCATTCTTGGCTTATGTCACATAATCACAGTCTTGGCTTTATTCTTGGCTTTAGTGGTGATATGATCACATTCTTGGCTTTATTCATGCCTTTAGTGGTGATATGATCACATTCTTGCCTTAATGGTGAGTTTCTTTATTACATCCTTGCCTTTTAAGGGTGACTTTATGGCATTTTTGGTTTTAGGCTAGTGGTGACTTTCTTTATGACTGTCTTGGCTTTAGTGGTGACTTGATCACCTTCTTGGCTTTAGTGGTGACTTTATGGCATCTTTGTTTTAGTGGTTACTTTCTTTTGTGACTGTCTCGGTTTTAGTGGTGACTTAATCACATTTTTGGCTTTAGTGGTGACTTTATCACATTTTTGGCTTTAGTAGTGACTTATCACATCTTTGGCTTTAGTGGTGACTTTCTTTATCACACTTTTGGCTTTAGTGGTGACTTTTTAAATAACATTTTTGGCTTTAGTGGTAACTTTGTTTATTGCACTTTTGGGTTTAGTGGTGACTTATCACATTTTTGGCTTAAATGGTGAAGAATCTACTTCAGCAATAGAATATTCCATTCTATATTGTGCTGGAAAAACTGTTACTATCCAAAAAAGCCTAAGCAAGATTTAAACAGGGAAAAATGTGGCACTGTACTGTGGTTATATGCTGTCTTGGGCAGGGCAGCTTGATTTTCAGGAAGAGAAACTTACTGTATAGTGTAGTGGTATGGCACTACTCTCCTGTGTTCTGCACTATACTACATTATACTTCCATACCATGCATATTGTTGTGTATCATACTGTGCCATCCTATCCCATCCCATCCTGTCCTGTCCCATCCTTTACCATCCCAGATTTTCAAATTAATTAATTTATTTTTGCGCTGTGAGTTGTATTTGCAGATTGTGTTGAATAGAAAATAAGTTGTGATATTCATGGAAAGGTTAACTTATTCACGTATGTGACATATTTGTTGGAAAGTAATAGCCAAAGCCATGTTGGATGATGGATAGAAATATGTGTTGGGGTTTAGTTTGTTTTGTGGGGGTCTTTTAAAAAAAAAATTGGTGTGTGTGTGCTTCTTTTCTTTTTTCTTTTTTTTTTTGGTGGTGGTGGGGGTAATGTATTGGCATCATAGTTTGATATAGATTTCATGAAATTGACAATTCAATTTCATGAAAAGGAGAATTTCTGCGTTACTTTAGTCTTTCCCCCCCCCCCCCCTTTTTTTTTTTTTGGGGGGGGGGGGGGGAGTGTTATTGAGAGGGGTAGTGGGAGCATGTGTGTAAAATATATGAAATAAAAAGAGATCTGATTAGTATCTTAGATCAAAGAAAAGCGTATGTGCTTGCCATAAGATGGGAGAGGGGAGGGTTGTAGGTAGAGGGGTATGAGGTGAAAGACTTGATTTAATGCCTCCTTTTGTGTGTGTGTGGGGGGGGGGGGGGGGGGGGGCTGCACGCATGTGCGCTATGCATACACATATTTGTGAATCTACAAGCAAATGTGTGCAGGGTTTTATTTGTTTGTTTTTTTCGAATAAGTTTTTTTAGTTTGTTTATTCCAGTGCTCTGAGTTAATTGTACTACAGATTATGTTGAATAGAAAATTAGTTTGTGATATTTTCAGCTCCGATATGGCCTATGTGGTTGGCGGGGCTTTAAGCAACATAATTGGATTGTGATATCTGTGGAGATGTAAACATGTTAAGGTATGTGACATCTTTGTCAGAAGGACCAAAACCATGTTGAATGATGGAAAGAAATGTGCATTTGGGGGTGGGGAATTTTTTGTTTTTTTTGCATCTATGTGATGTTTTCTTTTTTTAGGGGGGGAGGGGTACTGGTATCATATTCTTGTATAGATTCAGTGAAAAAGAACATTTTTGCTTTGCTTTTTTGTGTACTTTTGTTGGCTTTTTGAGAGAGTGTGTCACTGTGTGTGGTGGTGATGGGGGGGGGGGGGGGGGGGTATGTACGTACAACATTTATGAAATGACATATCTGATTATTATCTTAGATGGAAAAAAAGCCTGTGTGTGTGCAAGTTGGATTGGGGGGTGCGGTGATTATGAGCTTGTACTGTGTATGATGGGCCACCTGGAAAAGTGATGCAAGTCAAACTGACGTCAGTGACCAAAAGTGGTGAAACATTGAAGACTGCTGAAAACCTCAGGCAGATTTTGTAGACATTCAGCAGTGGGCTTGCCTAATTTGTCCAAGTTGCTAATTATGATTCACATGATTAGAGAGAAAGATGTATGTCAGTTGGAATGGTTGGTGAGGGGGGGGGGGGGGTGGAGGGATAGTGAGAGAAATGACTTAATGCCGTGTGTAAGTGTGTGTGGGGGTGGGTATGTGTGTTTAGGGGAAGGAGGGGGGGAAGAATAAGGTGAGAGATGTTAACTTAATACCTCATCATGTGTGTGTGTGTGTGGGGGGGGGGGGGGGGGGGGGGGTCACTATGTGTGTGCTTGATGAGGGGCAGGGGAGGGGGGAGAGGAGATGTCTTAAATCCTCCTGGCATGTGTGTGTGTGTGGGTGGGTGTGGGTGTGTGTGTGTGTGTGTGGGTGGGTGGTGTTGGGGGGGGGGGGAGAGGAGATGTGACTAAATTCCTCTTCACACATGTGTGTGTGTATACATGTGTGTGTGTACGTGTGTGTGTGTGTGTGTGTGTGTGTGTGTGTGTGTGTGTGTGTGTTTGTGTATGTGTATGTGTGTGTGTGTTTGTGTGTGGCTGCATACATGTGGTTGTAATCTGTATCATGGGCAACCTGGGAAAATCATGCAAGTCAGACTGATATCAGTACCCAAAAGGTGTTGAGTAGTTAAAGATTGCTGAAAACCTTAAGCAGTTTTGCAGATAATCAGCAGTCGGCTTGCATACTTTTTTCAAGTTGTCAATTATCTTTTATGTGACTAGACATGGAGAGAAATAGTCCTTGTGCATATATATGATTATATGCTATCTGAATAGGTGTGTGTGTGTGTGTGTGTGTGTGTGTGTGTGTGTGTGTGTGTGTGTGTGTGTGTGTGTGTGTGTGATATTAAATACTATGTGTGCACATACTTGTAAAGTTACGTGAAATGTGTGTGTATGATAGGATTTTTTTCCCCTCAGATTAATCTATTTAATTGCTGAGTTAGTTTAAAGATAGTGTTGAACACAAAATAAGCTGTGGTATCCATGGAAATGTTAGCATTTTTACATATGTGACATCTTTGTCAAAAAGTAATGAACAAAACATGTTGAATGATGGAACAATATATTCATTTTGTTTGTTTTTTTCTTCATTTTTTGGTGTGTATGTGTGAGTTCTTTGCCTTTCTTTTTGTTCTGTTTTTTAAAAGATGTTTTGGCATCATAGTTTGATATAGATTCAGTGGAAAAAGTTTGCTTTTTTAATCCTTTTTTAACATTTTTTTAAAACTTTTGTTTTCTTTATTTTTGAGAGATAAGTATATATATATATATATATATATATATATATATATATATATATATATATATATATATATATATATTTTTTTTTTTTGTTTTGTTTGTTTGGTTGGTTTTTTGCTTGTGTATTTTCTTCTTTGTGTGTGGGAATTAAAAAAAGATTGGGCTGTGAGTTAGTTATATTATGGGTGTTGAATTCCAAATGTTTTGATATTTATATTAGGAATATTTATGTATGTGACATGTTTATCAGGGAGTAAAGCCCAAAATCTTGAATTTGACAATGGAAATGAATATGCATTTGACTGGGTTTTTTTTCGTTCTTCTTTTGATTGTGATTTAATGATGGAAATTAGTATGCATTTTGACTGGGGTTTTCTTTCTTTCTTTTTTTTTGATGATGTCTTTTGGTTGCTTTTCTTCCTTGTGTTGTATCAGCATCACAATTTGAAAGAGATTGTTACAAAACAATTTTTTTGAATCTACCTATAATCTATACTTGATGGGGGGGGGGGGGGGGGGGGGAGAAAGAGAAGTGGAGAGAGTATTCTGGGAATAATAATGAGATGTGATTTCCTGCTTCTGTGTGTGTGGAGGGGGGGGGAGGGGGGTACAGTAAGAGAGAGGAGAGGTGACTTGATGCCTGTGTGTGTGTGTGTGTTGTTGGGGGGGGGGGGGGGGGGGCTAGACTAGGTCAGAGATGTGACTCGGTGCCTCCTTTGTGTGTGTGTGTGTGTGTGTGTGTGTGTGTGTGTGTGTGTGTGTGTGTGTGTGTGTGTATGTGTGTGTGTGTGTGTGTGTGTGTTTTGTTGGAGGAGGGGGGGGGAGGTAGAGTAGGTTAGAGGAGATGTGACTAAATTCCTCCTCATGTTTGTGTGTGTGTGTGTTTTGTTGGGAGGGGGGGGGGGGGCAGACTAGGTCAAAGGAGATGTGACTAAATGCCTCCGTGTGTGTGTGTGTGTTTTTTGGGGGGGGGGGGGGGTTAGACTAGGTGAGAGAAGATGTGACTAAATACCTCCTCATTTGTGTGTGTGTGTGTGTGTGTGTGTGTGTGTGTGTGTGTGTGTGTGTGCGCGCGCGCGTGTTTGTGTGTGCGTGTGTGCATGTATTCAATGTTGTGTACGATGGGAATATATGAAAAATTTTTGCAAGTCTGACATATCAGTGACCCAAAACCTGTCAAGTCCCTGAACATTACCCAAAGCTTAGTCAGTTTTTACAGACAACCATCAGTCAGCTTTCATAACTTTTCTAAGTTGTCAGTTATGCAGTATATGACATTGTAATTTTATGTACCTATGAAGTAGCTGTCTGTCTGATTTCATTTTTTAGTAAATTTTTGTTGTTGTTTTTTGTTTTGTTAGTACATTTTCTTTTTTTGTGTTGTGAACTTTTTTATATTATTATTATTGATTGGCTGTGAGTTAGTTATATCCATTGTGTTGATATCAAAATGTTTTGATATTTATGGAAATTCTTGACATTGTGTGACACATTTGTCAGAATGTGATGCCCAAAATAGTCTTTGATTTGATGATGGAAGTGAAAATATGCATTTTCACTGGGTTGTTTTTTTTCTCTCTTCTTTTGATGATGTTGTTTGCTTTTCTTCTTTGTGCTGTACCAGCATCATAGTTTTAAAGAGATGGATTGAAAAACGTATTTAAAAATCTTTTGATATACTTTTTTTTTGGGCTGGAAAGAGGAGAGTATTCTAGGAATTTATGAAAGGAAGGCTATCTGATCAGTATCTTAGATTGAACAAAGGGGTGTGTGTGTGTTGGGGAGGGGGGGGGGGGTAATAAGGTGATATGAGATGGGATTTAATACCTCATGTGTGTCACTTTGTGAGTGTGTGTGTGTGTGAGTTTTTGTGTGTGTTTGTTTTTGGGGGGTGGTTTGTTTCTTTTCGGGGGTGGGGGGGGGGTGGGGGGTAGACTAGGAAAGAGGAGATGTGACTTAATTCCTCCTCGTGTGTGTTGTGTGTGTGTGTGGTGGGGGGAGGGGGGGTAGACTAGGCGAGAGGAGATGTGACTAAATTCCTCCTCATTTGTGTGTGTGTGTGTGGGGGGGGGGGGGTGTTGTTGTGTGTGTGTGTTTTTGTTTGTTTTAGGGGGGTTTGTTTCTTCTTTTTTTTCAGGGGTGGGGGGGGGGGGGGAGGTAGACTAGGTGAGAGGAGATGTGACTAAATTCCTCCTCATGTGTGTGTGTGTGTGTGTGTGTGTGTGTGTGTGTGTGTGTGTGTGTGTGTGTGTGTGTGTGTGTGTGTGCACGCGTGCATGTGTTTGTTTTGTTTGGGGGGGGGGGGGAGGGCTTAGACTAGGCAAGAGGAGATGTGACTAAATGCCTCCTCATGTGTGTGTGTGTGCGTATGCGCACGCGCACACATGCATGCGTGCATGCATGTATGGTGTATGATGGGCAACATGGAAAATTTTTGCAAGTCCGACAGATATCAGTGACAAAAACCTGGTCAAGTCCATGAACATTACTGAAAAACTTGTTTTTGCAAACAACTATCAGTCAGCTCGCAAAACTTTCCTGAGTTGTCAGTTATGCTGTAAATAACATTGTAATTTTATGTGTGTTGGAGTTGGCTGTTTGTTTTTAATCATTTTGCTGTGAATTTTGTTTTTTAGTTTGTGCTTTTTCTTTTTGTGTATGTGTGAACTTTTAAAAGATATTTATTGGCTGTGAGGTTGTTACAATACCGATTGTGTTGATATGAAAATGTTTTGATATTAATGAAATTCTGGACATATGTGACATATTTGTCAGAATGTGATGCCCAAAACCATCTTTGATTTAATGGTGGAAATGATTATGCATTTTGAGTGGATTTTTTTTTGTGATGATGCCTGTTGTTTGGTTTTCTTCCTTGTGCTGCATCAGCATCATAGTTTAAAACAGTTTGTTTGAAAACCTGTTTTAAAAAAAATCTTTATTATAACTTTTTTCGGGGGAGAGAAAGAGAAGGAGAGAGTATTCTGGGAAATTATGAAAGGAACCCAATATGCTCAGTATCTTAGAATAGATTGAACAAAAGTGTGTGTGTGTTGGGGGGGGGGGGGGGGGGGGGGAGAATAATGGTGTGATATGATGGGATTTAATACTTCATGTGTGTGTGTGTGTGTGTGTGTTTGTGTTGTTTTTGGGGGGTTTGTTTGGGTTTTTTATGGGGGGAGGGGTTACACTAGGAAATAGGAGATGTGACTAAATCCCTCCTTGTGTTGTGTGTGTGTGTGTGTGTGTGTGCGTGTGCGTGTGTGCGTGCGTGCGTGCGTGCGTGTGTGCGTGCGTGCGTGCCCTGCCTGTGTGTGTGTAATCTGTATGAAGGGCAACCTGGAAAATATGTGCAAGTCAGGCTGATGATATCAGTGACCAAAAACTGGTGAAGTCCATGATCATTACTCAAAGTTTAGGCAGTTTTTGCATAACTTTTGAGTTGTCAGTTACGCAATATATGACAGTGTAACTTTACATGTGTGTAAGAGTTGGCTATTTGTTTTTAATTAATTAATTTATTTATTTATTTGGTTGGGAAATTTGTGGGTTTTTTTTGGCTAGCATATTTTATTTTATGTGTGTGTGATTTTTAAAAAACTTATTGGCTTTGATGTTGTTATGTTATGGATTGTGTTGAATTCCAAATGCTTTGATATTCATATTGGGAATATTTATGTATGAGACAAGTTTATCAGAAAGTAATGCCCAAAATCATCATTGATTTGACAATGGAAATAAATATGCATTTTGACTCTGTTTTTCTTCTTCTTTTGATTGTAATTCAATGATGAAAATGAATATGCATTTCGACAGGTTTTCTGTCTTTCTCTTTTTTTAATGATGGAAATGAGTGTACATTTTGACGTGGCTTTTCCTTTTTTTTCCTTTCTTTTTTTTGATAGTGTTTGTTGTTTGCTTTTCTTCTTTTTCTTCTTTGTGCTGTATCAGCATCATAGTTTGAAAGAAATGGTTTGATTTTTTTTTGAGAGAGAGAGAGAGAGAAAGAGAGAGAGAGAAAGGGGGGGGGGGGGGGGGAGTAGTATGCATGAAATCTATCAAAGATTGAGGGGAAAATGTCTGTGTGTCAGGCAGGGGAGGGGGAAGGAGGAGACTTGATTTAATGTCTTGTGTCTGTGTGTGTGTTTTGTGGGGGTGGGGGTAGATTAGGTTAGAGGAGATGACTAAATTCCTCCGTGTGTGTATGTGTGTTTTGGGGGGGGGGGGGGGGGGGGGGGGTAGACTAGGTGAGAGGAGATGTGACTTAATGCCTTCTCTTCTCTGTGTGTGTGTGTGTGTGTGTGTGTGTGTGTTGGTTGGGTTGGATTTTTTTTTTTTGGGGGGGGGGGGGGGGTGTAGACTGGGTTAGAGGAGATGTGACTTAATTCCTCCTCTTTGTGTGTGTGTGTGTGTCTGTGTGTGTCTGTGTGTGTCTGTGTGTTTTGTTGGGGGGGGGGGGGGGGGGGGGTAGACTAGGTTAGAGGAGATGTGACTTAATTCCTCCTCTTTGTGTGTGTGTGTGTGTGTGTGTGTGTGTGTGTGTGTGTGTGTGTGTGTGTGTGTTGTTGGGGGAGGGGGTAGATTAGGTTAGAGGAGATGTGACTAAATACCTCCTCGTGTGTGTGTGTGTGTGTGTGTGTGTGTGTGTGTGGTGTGGTGTGTGTGTGGTGTGTGTGTGTGTGTGTATTTTGTTTGGGGGGGGGGGGGTAGACTAGGTTAGAGGAGATGTGACTTAATACCTCCTCTTTGTGTGTGTGTGTGGTGTGTGTGGTGTGTGTGTGTGTGTGTGTGTGTGTGTTTTGTTGGGGGGAGGGGTTAGACTAGGTGAGAGGAGATGTGACTAAATACCTCCTCTTGTGTGTGTGTGTGTGTGTGTGTGTGTGTGTGCGTTTTGTTGAGGGGGGGGGGGGTAGACTAGGTGAGAGGAGATGTGACTTAACTCCTCCTCATTGTGTGTGTGTGTGTGTGCGTGCGTGCGTGCGCGCCCGTGCGTGTGTGTAATCTGTATGAAGGGCAACCTGGAAAAGATGTGTAAGTCAGGCAGATGACATCAGTGACCAAAAAACTGGTCAAGTCCATGATTATTACTCAAAGCTTAGGCAGTTTTTGCATAACTTTTCTGAGTTGTCAGTTACGCAATATATGACAGTGTAACTTTACATGTGTGTAAGACCT
>CM060347.1:8773974-8783442 GCA_030674155.1 Stramonita haemastoma | reverse complement strand
GGGGGGGGATGCTGGAATAACCGGTGTTTTTTTTATATCCAGTCCCCATTGTTGTATGCGTATTGTGAATTTTGTATCCGTTCCCACCGCACACAATAACCTACTCTTCCGAAAAGCGGAACTGGTTTTAACGTGTGTGCAAGATGTGCAGTTAGCAGATTAATAGGCTAAATTGGTTTAGTTGAAATCATTTGACGTCATATTGATATCCTGTGTTATTACATATGGATACAGAAAGAGAAGACCAAAACTGGGTTTTGACAATTGGTAGAAATTATGATCTTTTTGGTTAGTATTTTGATTTGGCGTGTATTTACTTTGTTCCTGTCGTGCTATAACCATTGCCTTTGTGAGATCAATCATCACCTTTGAATAGCTGTAAAAATTTATGCCAATAAAAGTAATGAGTGCCCCCCCCCCCTCTCTGTTTCTCTCTGTCTCTGTCTCTGCCTCTCTCTCATGCTTTTTTTGGGGGGGCGGGGGGGGGGGGGGGGGGGGGGGGGGGGGGGAGCTCAAGTGGTTTAACTTGGCACATACATGAATTTGCAGGTTTTCACTGCTTTGTTGATTTGCTTGCTTGCTTTTTTTTTTTTTTGTTGGTGGGGGTTGGGTTGGGAGGGGGTGGGGGTGGGGTGGGGAGTTGTTCCTCAGCTTGAACTCTTGGGTTCACCAATGTCAGATTTTGTGTATGCAACAGTTTGCCCATGTTTAAGACAGATGTGTTGCCCCAAGACAACTGATCCATGGTGGGAGGGGGGGGGGGGGGGGGGGGGAGGGAGGTGGAGTTGCAGATATTGTTAAGACAATGAGTTTATGTTAAATTTTTTTTCTTTCCAGGGCTGGCACACCATGACAGAAAAGGACTTCAGAGCTGTTTTGGAGCTTCATATCCAACCATGTGTAGGTGTGAGTGCATGTGTTTTTTTTTTAAATATTTATTATTCTTTTATATTGAGGATAATAGAAAAAAGCACTGATGTGCTTTTTTTTTTTTTACATTCAGGCCCTGTGTATATGCAGTTTTTAAATTTGTGTCATCTGTTCCTTCTAACACACAGTGGCCTACTCTTCCGTAAAGCGGAACAGGTTTTAACATGCGCGCAAGATGTTCTTCGTGCATTCGCCACATGACCTCGATTTATAGTCTCGTCTGAAGGACTTGTGTGGGGGGGGTGGGGGGGGGGGGGGAGAGTGAAGTCAGTTCTGATGTTAACACCAGAGGAAAATATCCCTTTGAGGGAGGGAATAGTCGGTCCCCTTGAAAGGGCATCTCACTGGTGGTTCAGTTGTGGGCCTTAATGGTCCAACTGCTAAGCTATACCACCACAGGGACCGTATTGAACAGCATCATACGTGTTTAATTGTGAAGTACTTATGAAAGGAAGGATTTTTCTGTGACTATGTCCCTGGTGTTATTTACTATGTTATATTGAGAAGGACTTATGATAGGAAGGATTTTTCTGCGACTGTATGTCCCTGGTATTATTTACTGTGTTATATCAGAGACTGTATAAGCTACACTGAGATAGATGACGAGCTTCGGGGCGGTTAGTGCGTGCAAAATAGCTGTACTGACTGAGAGCGCGCTAATGCTCGGCTGGCCGTGTTCGACAAGGCTTTTCAGCAGCTGGGGTGGGAACCAGGGTGGTGACTGGTCGGCTTCAGTGATGGTACATAGTCATCATTCAATCGTTGCACTGGCTGTAAAAATGTGTTTTTACAGTAAAAAACAAACAAAATTTATACAGAACTGTGTTGCATGCAGAGAAATCGATAAAAATATTTGCAGATACCGAAAATAAAAAACTCTCTGTCTCTCTGTCTCTTTGTCTCTCTGTCTCCCTGTCTCTGTCTGTCTGTCTGTCTGTCTGTCTGTCTGTCTCTCTCTCTCTCTCTCTCTCTCAACAAATGATTTTAAACACTATAAAATCTACTCTATAAAGTAAAGAACTCTCTCTACCCCCCCCCCCCCCTTCTCTCTCTCATCTCTCTCTCTCTCTCTCTCTCTCTCTCTCTCTCTCTCTCTCTCTCTCTCTCTCTTTCTCTCCTCTCTCTCTCTCTCTCTCCTACATGACTGATTTACTCAACTACTCAATAGCTTGTTACTAACTGTTATAAAGAGTCTGGTACATAAAACAATGAATTGTGGTTAAGCACGGTACTGAAGGTCGGAGAGAGAGATCAATTTACTAGATATTCTCTAGTATTCATACCTTCTCCTTTATTCATAACTAACATTCTTGACAGTTTTCGATTAATGTCTATGTAGAGAGTTAAAAATGTTTTTGACTTTTTGTGAATTTGTGTCCAAAATTTTGTGTAATTTACGAGTAAACAGGTGTTTTAAAATAGTAGTTACAACAGTCATCAGTGTATATGTATTGCCGGCTTTCCACGCGTCCATGCCTCTGACAAGCCAGCTGCCAGCGTGGTCGCGCTGAAACAGTGCGGACGGCTATCTCAGCGTAGCTTATACAGTCTCTGGTTTATATTGTGGAGTACTTATGATAGGAAGGATTTTTCTGCGACTGTATGTCCCTGTATTATTTACTGTGTTATATTGAGAAGTACTTATGATAGGAAGGGTTTTTCTGCGACTGTATGTCCCTGGTATTGTTTACTGTGTTATTTTGTGAAGTACTTACTGATAGGAAGGGTTTTTTCTGCGACTGTATGTCCCTGGTATTATTTACTGTGTTATTTTGTGAAGTACTTACTGATAGGAAGGGTTTTTCTGTGACAGTATGTCCTGGTATTATTTACTGTGTTACATTGTGAAGTACTTACGATAGGAAGGATTTTTTCTGCGACGTATGTCCCTGGTATTGTTTACTGTGTTATTTTGTGAAGTACTTACTGATAGGAAGGGTTTTTCTGCGACTGTATGTCCCTGGTGTTATTTACTGTGTTATTTTGTGAAGTACTTACTGATAGGAAGGGTTTTTCTGCGACTGTATGTTTCTGGTATTATTTACTGTGGTGTATGGTGACTGGTGTCGGTCACTGATGCCAGCATGCTTACTATTGTGGTCTTTGTTAAGTAAAAGTGTTCGTAGTTGACCAAGTGTCCTAGGAATCTGGTTTTCTGATATGTGTCTCGAAAGGTTAAAATCCTTGTATCAAATAACATTTTGAGCCAAATGGATGTGAGCGCTTTGTATCTTCCTCAGCATCTTTACATGTGCACACAGTAGCTGATGTGATATGTATGAAGAAATCTCATCTTGTGGTCCTAGGGATAGATAATACACATGCGCAGCAGTGTTTTGTACATGATTTGAAAAGATGGCACTGAGGGGGAAGCATATGATGATGCGAGTTGTTCTACGACTATGTATTTGTTTTCAAATTTGATCAGTGAAAATTATCTAGTGATTTTCTATAGCTTTGTACCTGAAAATGAAACTCAACTGTAAACATGCCTGTTGAAGCTACTTGGTGATGATATTTTCACTGATACTGTTTATGTGGTAACTGACGTGTGCAAATGGTTGTACCGTCTGATGTGTACAAACTGTTGTACTGTGTGCAGATGGTGATCACGATGAAGGAGGCAGCATCACAAGACCAGTGTTACGCCCAGACAGGAAGAGGCTTTGCAAGAGCACTGAGCAAGTCATCATTGAAGTTGTGGGTGGAAATATGAATATTTTGGATGGCTTTAGTTTCAGTAGCGGGTATGTGCAATGAAGTAGTATTTTGGATGGTAGTAGTTATAGTGACATGGGGGTAGTGGTAATTTAAAAAAAAGGTAACAGTGCCCCATAACCTTGTGGTCGTAGGGGAGCAAGGCATCAGACACCTCAGCTTCTCTAGGGGCCAACATAATAAGGGCGGCGCCCATCTCCTTCCCTCGCTGCTTTACCTTCCCTGACCCTAAAGAGGGCAGGTACCCATTGACAGCTGGGGGACTGTACTGAAGCTAAGGTACACAAATGGTCACCTATCCACTTGTTAACCACACTGGATGCTGGTTTGGGGAATGATAAATAATATTTCACATGACTGTATTGTCACCACTGAGAAATAATAGATACTAGTTCACATGGCTGTAGTTTGACCACTAGGGAATAATAAATAATATTTCACAAGGCGGTAGTGTCACCACTGAGAAATTATAAATATTTCACGTGACTGTATTGTCACCACTGCGAAATGATAAATAATATTTCACAATGCTGTAGTTTCACCACTGAGAAATAATAAATAATATTTCACGACGCTGTAGTGTAACACTGGGGAATAATAAATATTTCACAAGGCTGTTAGTTTCACCATGAGAAATTGTCAATAATAATTATTTCACAAAGCTGTAGTTTGAGCACTGTGGAGTATTTCAGTGTCAATTGTCTGTGGCTGGTCTCTGAAAGTAAAACTGAAGGGTAGGCATGCCTGTTTTCAGCACTGGGGATTTTTTTTTTGGGGGGGGGGGAGATAAATTAGTTTAGGGTTTTTTTTTTTGGTGGGTGGGGGAGGGATTGCTGGAGTTTCTGTGGCAGTTGTGTATAAATGACGGAGTATTATGGAGGGCTATAGTTATAGAATGATCAAGTTAAAAATACTTCAGTTCGTCCCATGAAGGGTATTTACAATACTGAACACACACAGGATTGATAGAATTTACAATCTCAAAATGATAAAAACAATTTGGGGGTTGGGGAGGGGGGGATTACTGAAGTAGTATATAGGATAGCTTAAGAAGTTAAAGATTAGGGCTGTAGTTTCAGATTGTAAAGGTGGGGGGGGGGGGGGGGGGTTGAGACTATTAATGAAGTGGGTGCTTAAGTACAACTCCTTTGCAATCATGGACATCACTCCCTCTGCCTTGCTCAAGTCTTCTGGAAAAATTATTCCTGCCTCTGATTGTCAGTGGCTTCAACCCTGAAAGTGGAACTTGAAAGTGAGCATACCTGCTACTGCATTATAAACATTACCCTCCCCGCCCTACCCATCCTTCAATCTTTTTTGCCTCAGAATTCTGACACTCCACCACATAATAAGTCACGTTGCACCACACATCAAATTTTTAGATATTGACATTTAATAAATCTGTCAAAAAAAAGAGATTTTGTAAAGGCTATTCAAAACAACAAACAGATTGAAAATTGGACAATTCTATGAAAAAGTTATCACAAATTGAAATTATGCACTGCGGGATGTGGCAAAATGAGAAAATGGACCTGTTTAGCATCATAATAGGTCAGAAGGAGGGCTTGGGTATTTTGAAAAGCGTTTGAAAGTGAAATGAAAGAAAATTACGCCTTGACATTTCAGTAAAAGGCAATGCCTATAGTTTTATAATCAATCTAAATCTTAAAATCATGATCCTGACCCCCACCTGCCTAAAATGCTCCTATTGCAAAAGTTGGTTTGGTGCAAAGCGACTTATTTCGTGGGGGAGTGTCACATTTAACAGCATCCAAAGTAACCATCATTTACCCCTCTCCCTCCTACACACTGTCAAATATTCCTATGCTGACATTCAACTGTCAGGACTTAAGCCATCCCAAATATTCTGCTGCATTCCCACCCCACCTCTATCTCCCTCCCCCCCCCCCCCCCCCCCCCCCCCCCCCCCCCTCCCCCCCCCCCCCCCCCCTCCCCCTCCCTCCTCCCCCCCCTCTTCTCTCTCTTTCTCTCTCTCTCCTCTCTCTCTCTCTCCTTTCCTCTCTCTCTCTCTCTCTCTCTCTCTCTCTCTCTTCAGTGCTGATTTAAAGCCATCTAAAATACTGCATCTAAAATACCACTTGTGAAATAAAACAAACAAACCCAAAATGACTACAACCCTCACCTATCCACCCCCTTTGCAGCAGCTTGTACAAAAAGATGTTTACTGCAGCCCTATTACAAGAGTCCCCCCCCCCCTCTCCCTCAACCCTTGTTTCAAAAATGAATGGAGAATGTTCATTTCTAAATTGGCTGCGGAGGGGGAGGATAGGGGGTTCGTGCATGCCCGTGTTTTTGGCTTCTTCTATTCGTGCGTGCGTGCGTGCGTGCGTGCTTGTGCGCGCGCGCGCGCGCGTGTGTGTGTGTGTGTGTGTGTGTGTTGTGTGTGTGTGTGCGCGCGCTTTGATCTGTGTGTTGTATGTTTATCCAGTGATTTACCTTGACTGAACAAACACTACCTTCTACAGCAGCACAGTCGTAAAAACATGGCTGCACCTCTTCTCTTCACACTTGTTGAAATGTAATTTGAAATACTACGCCACACCCAGCTCTCTTACCAAAATGCAACCGTCTAATGCACCCATCTCCATATGTAAAATAAGGCGATCTAAAAAGGCCACCGCAATAAGAAACCCCCTTCTGCTTGTAAAATAAAGTGAGGCAAAATATGAAAAAAAAGCCTTAATCATGTGTGAAACAAAACCGTCCAAGATGCCTTGTGGTGAGCTCCCCTAAAGATGCAAAATAAAGACATCTAAAATGACCATCTTGAAACCCACCTCAACATGGGAGACTGTGCTTTAAAATACTATGTTGTAATAAACCACAGCCACATGTGAAATAAGCCATCTTTAATAATACCCCCCTCCCCCCCCCCACCAAAAACAACAACAGTAGTAGTAAACTTCCACATACGAAATAAAATCATCAAAAATAAAACCATCATAATAAACATAACCACATATTAGCTATCTTTAAAAAAGTGTAATCGATGATGAACCCACCACATGAAATGAAGCCACCTAAAGAAACACATCTCCACTTATGAAATAAACCTAAAAAAACGATCATCAATAATAAACCGTGTAAAATAAAGCTGTTTAAAAAAACACACGTCAATAATGAACCCTGTAACTATAAAATAAAGCCATCTTGAAAAAAGCAACCATCAATGATAAACTTTATAACCTTGTATAAAATAAAAGCCGTCTTTAAAAAACAAAAACAAAACCACCAATAACAAATCCACCTCAAAATATAAAGCCATCTTAAAAAAAAAAAAAAAACAACCCCAAAAAACGATGATCAATAAACACTTCTAGCATACAAAATATAGCCATGTCAGACGACCATCATAATCAACTCCCCCCCCCCACCACCACATGTGAAACAAAGGAATTACATAATTATCCAACTGTTGCATTGAATCCCATAACCATTATGTGAAACGGCCACCCACTATGCAATCGTTATAAACCTACCTTCACAACTGAGATAAACCTCGTAATCACAGTGAAATAAAAAGAAAGTTGTCAACATTAAACCTGAAATGAAACGTCAACATTAAACCTCATAACCACAGGTGAAATAAAACCAAAATGAAACCTATAACATGTGAAATAAAACCAAAATGAAACATAACATGTGAAATAAAACCAAAATGAAACTTGTCAACATTAAACCACATAACCACATGTGAAAACAAAATGAAACGTGTGAAATAAAATCAAACTTGAAACCTTGTAACCACATGTGAAATAAAACCAAAATCAAGCTTTTCAACATGAAACCTTGTAACCACATGTGAAATAAAAACAAAATGAAACTTGACATTAAACCTCATAACCACATGTCAAATAAAACCAAAATGAAAATGTCGACATAAAACCACCCCCACATGTGAAATGAACCCCACAACCAAGAGAAATAAGCCAAAGTACAACTGTCATGATGAACCCACCTTCAAAGGTAGAACAAAGCTGTCCAAACTACACCCCGTGTAATAAATAAACCCACCACCAATGTAAAATAAAGCCATCAAAAATGCAACTGTTGTAATCGGCCATACAACCATCATTACAAACCCACACCCCCGTGTGAAACAAAGCCATCTTGTATGTAACTGTTGTTAATCCATGTGAAAGAAAGCCATCCAATACAAACATGATGATGAAACCCACAGGGTCTGGGTTAGTGTTGTAATTCGAGCATTGCACTTGAAGTTTGACAGTCTGGGTTCAAGCTATCACTGAGATGTGAGGATTTCCCCCTGGAGTTTTTCAGTACCAACTCCACTTCCCAATAGTCCTCTAGATGAGACTACATTCCTATACACACACATCTTGCACTGGCATGTAAACCCATTCTGACTTTCAGAAAAGCAGGCCATGCATGCTGGCAAAAATGGATGATGAAAGTGTAAACGCTGTTGTCCTGTTCAGACATCATCCCTGAAGTCGGAATGTGGCTACCTTACTGGTGGACGAAACCAATCGCAAGCACAAACATCTGCCATGGGTGAATTTGAGGTCTAGCTGAGGAATAAACTTTTTACAATGGGTCAAAACAAATTATATATATGTAGAGAGAGAGAGAGAGAGCAATTTTGCATCAAACATACTGAAGGCTTTTTTTTCTTTTATTTTCTCTATTATTTTTATATTGAGGATAATGGAATAAACATTCATGTGCTTTTTTTTTTACATCCAATCCCCGTGTATATGCAGTTTTGTACATCTCGTCATCTGTTCTCGGGAAGGAAGGTGGCAGGATGGTTAAGACGTTCGCCTGCCAATATGTAAACCGCGAGTTTCTGGGTTTGTACCCAGCCTCGCCCTTTCTTCCCAGTTTGACGAAAAAATCGAACTGAATGTCAAAGTTCTTCGGATGAGACTCGAAGCCGAGGCCCTGTGTGCGAATGCACGCAGAACATCTTGCGCACACGTTAAAACCCCGTTCCGCCTTTCGGAAGAGCAGGCCATCGTGTGCCGGTAGGAGCGGATGACAAAATTATAACAAACCAGCATGCACACAGGTGTCGTGTTTACGCCATCCCTGAGGAAAAATCGGGGAGTTGGAGTCCCAGAGCGGCTCGGGGCTGTAGGTATATGGCAACATTTTGGAGGCTCCTGCAACGGTACTGAAACCATTCCTATCGGTCAATGCCTTTCCAATGGATCATTCCAGTGGCGTGGAGTTGGGGGGGGGGGGGGGGGGTCTGCTGCATGGGTAACAGCTTGCCCTCCGTACATACTTGCCCAGGCTTTGCGCTCTAAAGACAAGAGCGCAACTCCATAGTCTTCCGAGACTGATGGGTGCCTACTACTACATCTGTTCCCACCAGCACAAAATGGCCTTCTCTTCCGAAAAGCGGAACAGATTTTAACGTTTTCCTGCCCCGTGTGACATATAGTTTATCATCAGAGGCCTATCAATTTTGCATCAAACACACTGAAAGCTATGGTTTCCATCCCCATGTGGGGCATAGTTTATCGTCATAGGCCTATTTGCATCAAACACACTGAAAGCTTTCTTTCCCTGCCCCTGTGTAAGGTATAGTTTACCCTCAACGGCCTATTTTTGTATCAAACATAACTGAAAGCGTGGTCACGATTTTTCTCCCACACACACACGCTATGGGATGGCAGCAGAAGTGTGAGGAGATAATTATAGGCTAACAAATACGTCATCGTGCCATCATCGATTATTTTGTGGAAACGTCATCCCAGCATCAGGAGCTGTATTGTGCTGATCAGATTTAAGCTGTAAAGCTCTCCTGTAGAGAGAGAGAGAGAGAGAGAG
>CM060347.1:8756474-8771474 GCA_030674155.1 Stramonita haemastoma | reverse complement strand
AGGCAGAGAGTAAAATCTTGTCTTCCACACACACACACGACAAGACAAAAGGAAGACATTAATTTTGCACTTTCACTGTAGGCTGTACACGTATGCCTTACCGAGGTCCCGTCATTCGAGAAGCCACACATCCTAGGGTGATGCGATATCTTTCCGAATCAATACCAACTCACATGATTCATGCTGTAGAGAAGTATGTGTGTGTGTGTGTGTGTGTGTGTGTGTGTGTGTGTGTGTGTGTGTGTGTGTGTGTGTGTGTGGTGTTGAGTGTGTGTGTGTGTGTGTGTGTGTGTGTGTGTGTGTGTGTGTGTGTGTGTGTGTGTGTGTGTGTGTGAGCACTCCCGTATTCAGAGCTTCTTTGTCTCTGCTGTGTCTTTCTGTCGCTTTCATGGCAAGATTTTATTTCTGTCGACATGTTCGTGGACTTTTTGTTTTTCAGTGAAAATAAGGCACAGAAACATTAACAAAATCAACAATAGTGTGGAATCAGACGTGTTAATTTAAGGAGAAACTATTGCTGTTTTTTTTTCTTTTTCTCTCGACTGCCAGGAGTTAAACGTTTTGTGATGAAAACTTTCGTGTGTTTCAGAGCCTGGCTCTGTGACTGAATTATCATCTCTCTTTAAGAAGGAAGGTGGTAGGATGGTTTAGATGTTCACCTGCCTAACAAACTAAACCGTACGAGGTTCTAGGTTCGATTCCCAGCCTTGCCCTTTCTTTCCAAGTTTTGACAGGAAAACCGAACTGAATGTAAAGTCTTTCGGAGAAGACTCCTAACCAGTCAGACCTTTGTGCTTAGGGATTTGTGCATATCAAAAGAACCCACGACAGTTGAAAATCGGAATCAAATCATATCAAATCGGAAAGAGGAGGAAGGTGCCTTCAAACTGTTCTGGCAAAAAAAATTGGTAGGTTTAATTCCTGTCTCCGAAGTCGGTATGCAGCTGCCTTGATGGTTGGGGGGGAAAAACTGTCGCATATACGCAAAAATCTTACCATTGGTGAACCTCGAAACCCCAAAAAAAAATTACCAATCACTAGTCGACAGGTCTGAACTGACATTACACTTCAATACGGTTTGTTCAGGGAAATAAGTGTTTTTTTTTTTTTTTTTTTTTTTTTTTCCCGTCACCAGGTCTATGAAAAAATCAGATTTTTTATTTTGGTTTTGGTGTTGAATCTAGTCCCCTTGATTCTTTATAAACTTTTTTTTTTTTTTTTTGGTTTGCATTTTTCATCAGGAATAAATATTGCTGTGGTGACAATATTCTTGTGGAAATGAGGACCCTCTAATGTGATTCAAAGGTAAACACTTCTGTTGTGGTTTTCATGTTTGCTTGTTAGTTTGTTTGTATGTATGTTGATATCATTGTTGTGGTGAACACTTCCAAACCCCCCCCCCCCCCCCCCACCCAAACTTAAATGATTAATTACGTTTTGTTCTTTTTTTCCTGTCGTTCTTTGGCTAGAGCTCTCAGGTTCCCCAGTGGTGATATTTTGTGTATGCGACCGTTTTTGCTCACCGTGAAGGTAGCTGCATTCCGACTTCGGGGATGACAATTAAGTGTTCGTTCAAACGGTTTGAAAATATCGAACCCCGGGTCGTCAGATCGTGAGTGCAACGTGCTAGCTAGCCACCAATGTGGTTTTGTGTGTTGTGTGTGTGTGTGTGTGTGTGTGTGGTGTGTGTGTGTGTGTCTGTCTGTCTGTCTGTCTGTCTGTTTGTGTCTGTGTGTCTGTATGCATAGGTTCGTACATTTATTTTTCGTTCCTCGGCTAGAGCTCAGAGGTTCACCAATGGTGAGATTTTTGCATATTTTTGCGAAAGGCAGAGTTTTTTTTTTTTTTTTTATTATGTAAGATGTTCTGCGTGCGTTGGCACACGGGGCCTCAGTTTATAGTTTCATACGAAGGACTGACAATCAGTTCGATTTTTTTTTGGTCAATCTAGGAAGAAAGGGTGAGGCTGGGAATCGAACCCAGGAACTCACAGTGTACTGGTTGGCAGGCGAACGTCTTAACCATCATGCCACCCTTCTTGTTGTTCCAACTACTTATAAAAGGTAAAAAATTAAAAAAAAGAGGTAAAAGGTGTCCCATAACCTATGTGGTCGTAGGGGAGCGAGGCATCAGAGACCTCAGCTTCTCTAGGGGCCAGCATATTGAGGGCGGCGCCCATCTCCTCTCTCTCCCTCGCTGTTTTACCTTCCCTGACCCTAAAGAGGGCAGGTATCCATTTACAGCTGGGTGAACTGGGGGGACTATACTGAAGCCAAGGCGTGCAAACGGTCACCCATCCAACTGGTAACCACGCTCGATGCTGCTTAACTTTGGTCAGGGGAAAGCCAGTGCTCTGACCACTGAGCTATCCCGTCCCCTTAAAAAACTGCAAAAATACTTCTCTATTCATTTCTTCATTTATTTTCAGATCAGACCGGCGCCACCATGACCCGCATGAAGGCAGACTGGAATTCACTGCCATTCCTCATACCAGCCTCACTGCTGCTGCTGCTTCTTTACGCGAGGAAAACTAGCGCCTTTCATGACGGTTTTGTCAGCTTACCAGACGGTCGAAGACAAAGGGTTGACTATACCGCAGAAGGAAACTCACAAACGCAAAAGAATCAGTCCGAAGCCTCTTACGATCAAGCAGACTCTTTTGCCGATCAAGCTCAGCCGTTCAGGAATGAACACCTGGCGAACGTGACCACTGTGGACTCGAACACAGGCAGCGTGACACTGCCCGCTGATGTCCTCGCCCACTGCTTACACAACAAACGGGACACTTTCCATGCTGGCGGTGAATACTGTGATTTCTTTAGCCGGGTTCCGTCTCAACAAGAACGAGAATGACGATGACATGATAAAAAGGGACCCCACCACTCCTCCAGAACCAGAAAACGAATCCACCAATCAGGAACGCGCTTTCCAAGAAAAAAGCGGAAGGAAAATTCCGCACGAAAATGTAACGCAACTACCTGTTGGTCAGGATTTGAATCAAGAAAACGGGAGTACAACTACAAACAACTCCGCTGTTGAGAGGAGTAGGCCTTCTGCAGAAGATCTTGACTTTACCCCAAAGGGAAACACTAGCACAGCACCCGACAGTTACAGTTACTACGAAGAAAGCCAGAGTGATTTTTCAACAGCCGAGGAAAATTCCTACACTGTCTCTGCAGGTTCTACGTGCATGTTAACTATGACTGTTCCAGAACTGATGTTTGCAAAGGTGAATATTTTGGAAACAAAGCAGGCGTTTTGTGTCGGCTCTGGAAGTGTTTTAGAGGCCCAATTTCGGGAGAACATGATCCAACACTGTGATGACGCCACGTATTACGTCAGCGCCGGAGAAAGAGGGGAAGTAACTCTCTTTTTGGCAGTGAAGGATTCTGGGACTGAGGATGATGATTGGCTGAGCGTGACGGTTCTGGGAAGTGTGCTGATGTCACTTCCGACTTCCTTTTCTGGTAAGGGGGGTAAATTGGTTTGGAGTGTGTGGGGTAGTAGTAGTTTTCAGTTATAAGGTCTTTCCACTTTAAGTGATATATATAGGATTGAGTGTGTGTGTTTGTATGTGTGTGTGTGTGTGTGTGTGTGTGTGTGTGTGTGTGTGTGTGGTGTGTGTGTGTGTGTGTGTGTGTGTGTGTGCATGTGTGTGTGTATGTGTGTTTATGTGTATGTGCATGTGCATGTGTGTGTGTGCACGTGTGTTCAATTCATTTTACGTCTTTTCACAAAATGTGATATTAGACATTTAAAAAAAAAAAAAAAAAAGGTGTAAGTGTGTGAGTGTGTGTGTATGTGGGGAGGGGGGCGGGGGTAGGAGGAGGAGGAGTTTTTGAAGTGGGGAAGTGGGTTAATTGACTTAATCTACACAGAACAGTTAAGAAAAAAGTAAAATAAAATAACAACAAATGTACATAATTCTTGAATGCAGAATAGTAAAAATTCCAAATTCTAAACAAAATCTAACGCATGAACAATAAAACTATTTACAACCATAACCAACAAGAGAAAAATCTAATCAACAGAAGGAAATGACTTTTAAGTCCATAATAATCATAATAAAGAACCAATAGGACAGTGCAGTAATGATTTGAAAAACGTATACCTCAGTAATGGATCATTGAATATCTCTGATGAGGATGATGAGGTAAGAACAGGTATATAACTTTTCAGCATGCTGCATATCAATATATGATCAACAGTTATACTATGTCCACATATGCCCACATATGCAAGATACATGTCCAACATATTTTGTTTTAAAACAGTTCATTTCCCATCTGCAAGCCAGAGAAACAATTTCTTTTATACAATAAAAATCTGTTTCATATATTTTAACAAAAGACTGAAATTTTACCATCCTTTCATATACACCTAGACAACCAAGTTTCTTTTTTTTCATATTGGAATAACTTTTGTTGTGCTTTTTCCACGATCTGATAACATTCTTGTAGTGACAGATGAGGTGTCAAAGTTTCCACATCTATCAATTGTTTTGCCCCATTTTTTGCTAAAAGATCAACTTTTTCATTGTAATATATACCAGAGTGAGATGGAATCCAACAAAAAGTTATATCTGAACCTTTTAAGGTGAAGAGATGAATTAAATGACAAATCTCAATAACAAGTTCTGATCTAACTTTTGTTTGCATAGAGCTGATGGCTTGAATTACTGATTTTGAATCAACACAAAAAGAATGCGGAAAACAGCTCTAGGGAAATCGATTAAGAAATTGAGTGCCATTAATATTGCTATGAGTTCTGCTGTAAAAAATTGAAATATTCTCCCCAAGATGAAATGATTTTTCCGATTTCAGCTCTGGTATAATGTATGCAGCACCAACATTATTGTTTAAGACTGTGCCATCTGTGAAAACTTTTAAATGGTTTGAATAATATTCTTCCAAATGAATTTTTGCTTGTGAAGACACTAGATTTATATTACAATTCTTTATTAAGTCAATATAATTTATATCAAACTGAGCTCTTTTGAGTTCCCAAGTTGGAGTGGGGGATACTTCATCTCTTTTAGCAATATTTGTATTAGGATTGTATCCGGCATTTAAAAAATGTTTGAGATGTATATGTACCCAATGTGGTATTAGAGGATATCAATCTTGCTCTCTTCGGAAAATCTCTGTCAGATTTAAGATTTATTGCTGATTGCAAATTATTTTTAACAGTTTGACTTCTTAGGACAAATTTACAACAAGCAGTCCTTCGTTGATTTTCTAGTAGAAGAATTCCAGATGCACTATATGTTTTTATACAGGAGGCATGGACTGGGAGACCTAGAGCCAGTTTGTATGCTCTACAGTCTATACTTTGAAGTTTTTTAAACAGACATTTTGGAGCAGTGTGTGTGTGTGTGTGTGTGTGTGTGTGTTGTGTGTGTGTGTGTGTGTGTGTGTGTGTGTGCGTGTGTGTGTGTGTGTGTGTGCTTATGTGTGTGTGTGTGTGTGTGCGCATGTGTGTGTGTGTGTGTGTGTGAATTAATTTTTGTTTTTTTTCGCGAAATATCTTATTTGAGCATGTTGCAAAAATCAAAACATTGAACTATAAATGATGCATCTTTTTGATACTGAGTACCTTTTAGTATACGTAGCAAATTTCCAACCTTCTGGAAATTCTGTGCTAGAAATTCCCTCTTTGCTTTCCCTCTCTTTCTCTCTGCCTTCTTCCTTTTCTTCCTGTCACCTCTTTGTTGTTTGTTTTCTGCTTTCTTTGGTCCATTCTCCTACTTTTTTTCAAGGCAGAAAGGAACTCATACAGACACGCACAGACAGACAAGATAAACAGACAGATAGATAGACAGATAGACAGACACATACACGCACAGAAAGAAAGAGACAAATAAACAGACAGAGAGACAAACACCCCCACAACACAACACACACACACACACACACACACACACACACACACACACACACACACACACACACACACACACACAAAACAAACCCATCCACCCAACCATCCACCCACCCCACACACAAACACACACACACACACACACACACACACACACACACACACACACACACACACACACACACACACACACACCCATCCAACCCCCCCCCCCCACCACACACACACCCTGCTGCAACTCAAATCTTATTTATTGATTTATTCATTTTTTACATGTCATCTGCCTTGTGATTCAGGTTACATCCACAGACAGGACAAACAGACAGATAGACATAGACATATACACACACACAGAAAGAGAGACATAATTATAAGCAGATAGACAGATAGACAGAGACAAACACACCGAGCGCGCACACACACAAACACACACACACACAAACACACACACACATATATATCCATCCAACCACCCACCCACCCACCCAGACAGACAGACAGACAGACAGACAGACAGACAGACACACACACACACACACACACACACACACACACACACACACACACACACACGCCATCCCCCCCCCCCCCCCACACACACACACACATCCTGCAACTCAAATTTAATTAATTAATTATTTATTTATTTTATTTATTTACTCATTCATTCATATTTTTTACATCTCCTCTGCCCCACAATTCCAGGCTACATCCACCCAGCTCCTCCACCACCTCCACCTTCACCTCCATCCCCACCCGTCAGAAGAGGAGAAGAGCAGACGACAACATCACCTCGCTGGGCCATGCTGAGAGTTCCTCCCCTCCATCGACTGATGCTGAGCCTGCAACAACAACAACATCACCACCACCACCACCAACACCACCACCACCAACAACACCACACTACAGACCCACACACACTTCCATTCCACTGCAGTCACTACCACCCTCTCCCTTTCGATCTGTATCACGGAAATATATCTTCCTCCACCCCAAACACAAACTGGACAGTTCCCAACAAAACTTTCACCGAACAAAACACCCCCTCTGTCACCTTCACCCTCACCCTCAAAAAGTGGGATTGCAGCAGAGGAAGTGACGTAGAGTTTCCGGTACTCCTCCACGCAGACGCTGTCGTCATTCAATACACTTCCGCTTCCGATCTTCACTCTGGTGCGAAGTCTTGGAACGAAAGCGTCACTGTTGTTTTCTCGTTTCATCCAGAAACAGAAGTGCTGGTGAAGAATTCGGACAGAAAGTGGGACTGTTCTGTGCCGTACTGGCACCGCTTTCAACATCACTTCCCCTGCGATTTACAAGAACAGTGCGCGAATGGAGAAGACGAGTCCCGATGTGGTTATTCTACCTCGGAGCAATGTGGCTCCAGACTGATCTCTGTGGGTAACAGCTGCTACTTTACCGTCAACCCAGACTCGGACCTGACGTGGCTGAAAGCCAACGAGGCATGCGCAGCCCGGGACGGATATCTGGTCAGCCTTAACTCCCCTGAAGAGGTGAAGGAGGTCAGA
Source organism: Stramonita haemastoma (assembly GCA_030674155.1). Classification (NCBI taxonomy): domain Eukaryota; kingdom Metazoa; phylum Mollusca; class Gastropoda; order Neogastropoda; family Muricidae; genus Stramonita; species Stramonita haemastoma. The sequence goes on along the minus strand of CM060347.1, from coordinate 8,764,065 downwards.
GGTCTGTTGGGGAAGTTTTGGCCATGGATGAGTATGGCTTTTGTGGGGCTGCAAGCTGCCAGTGCGAATCTGCCCTCCTTGTGAGTTTATGTGAGGGGGTTGGGGGGTGTGGGGGTGGTGGTGGTTTGGTGGTGGGGGGGTGGGGGTGGGGGTGAAGGGTGTATTTCGTGTGCTTTTGGTGTGTGTGTGTGTGTGTGTGTGTGTTGTGTTGTGTTGTGTTGTGTTGTGTTGTGTTGTGTGTGTGTGTGTGTGTGTGTGTGTGTGTGTGTGTGTGTGTGTGAAGTCAAGTCAAGTCAAATCAAATTTTTATTTCCAGATGTGTGTGTGTGTGTGTGTGTGTGTGTGTGTGTGTGTGTGTGTGTGTGTGTGTGTGTGTGTGTGCGCGCGATGCATTTAGTGCATGTGAAAGAATCCAAGACAACAAGGAAATAGCTGCTGGCAAAGTTGTGCAGAAAATAACTATCTTTATAAGAAAACAAGTATTATACAGATACAGGTTTAAAAAATGTATATCATACACACACACACACACACACACACACACACACACACACACACACACACACACACATATATATATATATATATATATATATATATATATATATATATATATATATATATTAGAAAAGAATAACACTTGAATTGTGGCAATTTAGTTTTTCTCTCTCTGTTTCTCTATCTCTCTGTGTCTCTGTCTGTCTGTCTCTGTTTCTGTCTCTGTCTGTCTGTCTGTCTCTGTCTCTCTTTCTTTCTCCTTCCCTCCCTCCTCTCTCTTTCTGTTTCTGTCTGTCTGTCTCCTTTTCTCTTCTTCTAAATTTCACAGAGAAAGCTACTGAGACTGTTACTGTACTGTAGAAGTTTTGTAATAGTGCAAAAAAAGTCTTGGCAAAATATAAACTCATATTGATAAAGACCCCCCCCCCTTCCTTTTCTCTCTCTCTCTCTCTCTCTCTCTCTCTCTCTCTCTCTCTCTCTCTCTCTCTCTCTCTCTCTCTCTCTCTCTCTCTCTCCTCCCATCTGAACTCTCTTTTTCTGCCCGAAACAGGTACAGACGATCGTGGATCTGGGCTGATGGTACCGTAGCGAATTACGTCAACCTGGTACCCGAAACGGATATGACGTGCACCGCCATCCAATCTTCGGGCAACCCTGAGGACGAATCGCTGAAGACGATACACTGCACCACGCCTTATAAGGCACAGATCTTATGTGAGGTGGACAGAGACAAGCGTTCTGATTGGTCACAATCTACCAGGAATATTCCAGGCCTGTTGGCCGTGTCTCCTTTAGACTGGCAGCTTAGCAAAGGTGGGGAAAGAAATAATACCTCTTCTATTTCTTTCAAACATATTATGTTTGGGGTCAGTTATTAAAAGTCGTTTTGTTGGTTTTGTTGTTTGTTACCCGTTGTTTTTAAGGGGACAGGATAGCTCAGTGGTCAGAGCACTCGTTTTCCTCAAGCTAAGGTTAAGCAGCATCGAGCGTGGTTGTCAAGTGGATGGGTGACCGTTTGCTTGCCTTGGATTCAGTACAGTTTCCCCAGTTCACCCAGCTGTAAATGGGTACCTGTCCTCTTTAGGGTCAGGGAAGGTAAAGCAGCGAGGGAGAGAAGATGGGCGCTGCTGCCCTCAACATGCTGGCCCCTAGAGAAGTGAGGTCTCTGATGCCTCCCTTCCCTATGATCACAAAGGTTATGGGACACCTTTACCTTTTACCTTTACCGTTGTTTTATTGTTGTTCCTTTGAAATGAAGACCCCCTACCCCTCCCCTCCCTCTGCCCCTGCCACCAACATATGGAAATATAACACAAGATGTATTTTTTAAAAAACATATGTGTCAAGATTGCAATTTTAGCTTAATAGTAATAATGACTTTTAAGTTCTTTCAACCAGCCTCCATCATCTCCATCACCTTGCCTTAGTGTGTGTGTGTGTGTGTGTGTGTGTGTGTGTGTGTGTGTGTGTGTGTGTGTGTGTGTGTGTGTGTGTGTGTGTGTGTGTAAGCCATTAATTTTATAGTGAATGTTGCAGGCTAATATAGGATTTCAATGCAAGTGCTTTGAATTCTTTGCTTTACAAGATTCAGGGCTGTGAAAAATTCCACCAAAAATAATACTAATAATAATTATGATACTACTACTGATAATACTTTTTATTATTACCATTCTTCTTCTTCTTCTTCTTCTTCTTCTTCTTCTTCTTCTTCTTGTTAAGTAGTAACAACTTCTCTCGAAATATATAAGTTATATAGAAACCAGCTCTAGGGTGTTTAATGATAAAACTTTTGCTTTCCCATATGTTCTCATTACAAGAAGTAACATAACTTTATTTATTCTATTGATTCATTTATTCATTTAAGGGCCATTTCCCCCCTTCAAATACGACTCTTATCAGTCAACCTCTTAATCCTTTTCCCATGGAATACAGGCCAATTAATCAACCACCTCATCGTCTGCCCGGAACATCACGTGACCCATTCCTTCCTGGCCTGTGACGTGTCCAGCGCCTGCTTCGCTAAAGATCACATGACGTGCACGGCGGAACTGACGCCACTACCGCCCATGTACCAGTGCGCATGCCCGGACGAGAGGATCCCCTATAGCTTAGTGTGTGATCACCGCAGAGACTGCCAGGACAGCAGTGATGAGGAGTTCTGCGAGTTTCCTCCCTGCAAAGGGGCCGGGTGGTTTCGCTGCAATTCTCAGAAGGTGAGGATAAGAGTTTGGGGTTTGGGTTTATTATTGATTGATTGATTGGTTGATTTATTCTTTTATATTGAGGATGGGGACGGGATAGCTCAGTGGTCAGAGTACTCGCTTTACCCCAGTCAAATTAAGCAGTGTTGAGCGTGCTCACCAGTTAGATGGGTGACAGATTGCGCGCCTTGGCTTCAGTACAGTGTGTCCCCCAGTTCACCCAGCTGTAAATGGGTACCTGCCCTCTTTAGGGTCAGGGATGGTAAAGCAGCAAGGGAGAGGAGATGGGCGTTAGCCTCAACATGCTGGCCTCTAGAGAAGCTGAGGTCTCCTACGCCTTGCTCCCCTACGACCACACAGGTTATGGGACACCTCTACCGTAACCTTCTTTTTACCTTGATTGATTGGTTGATTGATTGATTTCTTCTTTTATATCGAGGATAATGGAATAAGCACTCATGTGCTTTCTTTTTTACATTCAGTCCCCATGTGTATGCAGTTTTGTAAATCTTGGCATCTGTTCTGGGTTTGGGTTCTGAGAGCTGTGTTGTGTTGTTTGGGGGTGTTAGGTGTTTAGATAAGGTGTGTGTGGTTGGTGGTGGTAGAGGGGGAGGAGGTGGTGGTGGTGGTGCCATGGTGTGTGTGTGTGTGTGTGTGCGTGCGTGCGTGCGTGCATGCGTGCGTGTGTGTGTGTGTGTGTGTGTGTGTGTGTGTGTGTGTGTGTGTGTGTGTGTGTGTGTGAAAATTGTTGGGTTTTTTGTTGTCGCTGATGTTGTGCTACATTCTATGCACAACTTGGACAGTCACAGTCATGGAACAACACGATAGATTAAGCTGAAAACTTGTATGTGGATTACAGACTTTATTGTCATTTAGCAGGCATCTTGATTTTTATGATAAATCATGTTGGTGACCATCAGTCCTCCTTACACTGTCTGGTTTTGGCTGTAGTATTTACAAATACTTGCTTTCTCCAAGCTCAATTTAAGCAGTCTTTGAGCCTATTTACCAAGTGGATGGGTGGCCGTTTGCACGCCTTGGCTTCAGTATAGTCCCCCCAGTTCACCCAGATGTAAATGGGTACCTGCCCTCTTTAGGGTCAGGGAAGGTAAAGCAGCGAGGGAGAAGAGATGGGCGCAGCCCTGAATATGCTGGCCCTTAGAGAAGCTGAGGTCTCTGACCCTCGCTCCCCAAACATCCACCTAGGTTATGGGACACCTTTACCTTTTATACTGGGAGTCACAAAGTAAAGCTGTACCATTAGTAAGATGTGTATATGAGAGGGGGGGGGGGGGGGCGCTTTTTCGGCATATATGATGTTGTCACATTACCTTAGAGGTGACGTCACCAACCTGGTTTCTTGTGGGAAGTAGTCATACCATCATCAACGTCACTTCCTTTCAGCAATGTGTTCCACGTGACAGCCTGTGTGACGGTCAGAGACAGTGCAGGGACGGGTCAGACGAGGGCAGTCAGTGTGAGACCCCCCTCTTCCTGCCCCCCACCACCCCTCCCCCGCCCCTCTTCCTCCTCATGGACCCAGGAGGGGTGATGGGGGTGGACGGGAACGCCTCGCTGCGATTGGCTAACGGCTCGCTGGCCTGTCCTCAAACCCATTTCACGTGCTCCGACAGCAGCCAGGATTGTCTGCCCGTGTTCCTGCGATGTAACGAGGTCTGGGGTTGTCATCATCATCATCGTCGTCATCGTCGTCATCATCATCATCATCATCATCATCATCATGTTACGAGGTCTGGGAGTTATCATCATCATCATCATCATCATCATCATCATCATCATCATCATCATCATCATCATCATCATCATCATTACTACTACTGCTACTGCTACTGATACTGCTACTACTACTACTACTACTACTGCTGCTACTGCTGTTACTACTACACTACTACTACTACTACTAACTACTACTACTACTACTACTACTACTACTACTACTACTGCTGCTGCTGCTGTACTGCTACTACTACTACTACTACTACTACTACTACTACTACTACTACTACTGCTGCTACTACTACTACTACTACTACTACTACTACTACTACTACTACTACTACTACTGCTGCACTGCTACTACTACTACTACTACTACTACTACTACTACTACTACTACTACTACTGCTACTACTACTACTACTACTACTACTACTACTACTACTACTACTTCTAACTACTACTACTACTTTTGTCTGTGTGGTTGTTTTGTGTGGATGTTTGTGTGGTTGTTTGCTTGTGTGGTTGGTTGGTTGTGTGGTTGGTTGGTTGTGTTGTTGGTTGGTTGTGTTGTTGGTTGGTTGTGTTGTTGGTTGGTTGTGTGGTTTGTTTATTTGTGTGGTTGTTTGGTTAATAAGTTGTTTGTTTGTGTGATTGTGTGGTTGTTTGTGTGGTTTGTGTGGTTTGTTGGTTGTTTGGTTGTGTGGTTTGTTGTGTGGTCGTATTTTGTAAGTTTTTTTTTTTTTTGTTTCGTTTTGAGAGTGCATAGGGTTTTGTTTCACGTTAACACGTTAAGGAATGTTTGATTTCCGACGCTTGTTGTTTGTTCTTGTCGTTATTATTGTTTTTGTAAATAGTGAAACTGCATCTTGGTACTGCTGGTGATTTTAGTATTATTATCATTATTACTATTACTATTATTATTGCTCTTCTTCTTCTTCTTCTTTTGATGGAATCATCATCATCATCACCATTATCATCATCATTATCATGCAATATATATATATATATATATATATATACTTATATATCTCGCTGTTTCTATATAAATGCTGGTCAACTTCATAGCAGCAGCATCATCACTACTCTCTGTCTGTCTGTCTGTCTGTCTGTCTGTCTGTCTGTCTGTCTGTCTGTCTGTCTGTCTGTCTGTCTGTCTCTGTCTCCCTCTCCCTCTCTCCCCCCCTCCCCTCTCTCCTCCCCCTCTCTCCCTCCCCCTTCTTCCCCCTCTCTCTCCCTCCATACCCTCTCTCTCTACATCAAATTTCAACCACATATATATACCCCCCCAACCCCCCCCCCCACACCCCCCACAACCCTCCCAACCCACCCCCCTCACCCCCACCCCAACCCACCCCAGGTTGAAGATTGCCCAGGTGGTGAAGACGAAGCAGATTGCGCGGACTACACCTGTCCTGGTTTTTTCCGCTGTCGGGATTCCTCAGTCTGCCTCCACCCCCACCACGTGTGTGATGGTCTGTACCAGTGTCCGCAGCAAGAGGACGAAACGTTCTGCGCCTCTGACTGTCCCCCTGGCTGCACGTGCTATGGTCTGGCTTTGCAGTGCCGCTCCAGCTTCCCTACCTGGATGCATCAGAGCATGAGGTGGGGTAGATGGATGGATGGATAGACATTTTTTGTGTTTATTTGGTTGGTTTTTTGTTTTGTTTTACTTGTCTTTTTTATTTTGTTTTGTTGTTGTTGTTGTTCTTCTTCTTCTTTTTCTTTTTGTTCGTCTTATTGTTGTTGCTGCTGCTGCTGCTGTTGTTGTTGTTGTTGTTGTTGTTGTTCTTCTTCTTCTTCTTCTTCTTCTTCTTCTTCTTCTTCTTCTTCTTCTTCTTCTTCTTCTTCTTCCTCTTCCTCTTCTTCTTAATGATAATGATGATGACGATGATGATGATGATGATGATGATGATGATGATGATGATGATGATGATTAGTAGTAGTAGTAGTAGTAGTAGTAGTAGTAGTAGTAGTAGTAGTAGTAGTAGTAGTAGTAGTAGTAGCAGCAGCAGCAGCAGCAGTGGTAGTAGTAGTAGTAGTAGTAGTAGTAGTAGTAGTAGTAGCAGCAGCAGCAGCAGTAGCAGTAGCAGTAGCAGTAGTAGTAGTAGTAATAGTAGTAGTAGTAGTAGTAGTAGTAGTAGTAGTAGTAGTAGTAGTAGTAGTAGTATAGTATCATCATCATCATCATCATCATCATCATCATCACGGTTTGGTTACGTTTTAAATCTATTCTTTACAAAAAGATCTATTCTTTACTTTTGTAGACATTCTTTTTAACAGAAGATACCAAACAGTTGACATGTTGACTAATGTTAGACTTTTTTGGACTGGATTTTCTGGAATAAAAAAAAAAAGAAAACAACAAAACAATTCATTCATTCACTCATTTATTCTTATATATCGAAGATAATGGAATAAGCATTCACATGCTTTTTTTTTTACACCCAGTCCCCCGTGTGTATGCAGTTTTGTAAATATATGTTCCCAACCGGCAGACGATGGCCTACTCTTACGAAAAGCGGAACAGGATTTAATTCTTGTTTCATCAACCCTCAAAAGTCCTTCGGATGAGACTTTAAACAGAGGTCCCGTGTGCGAATGCACGCAGAACATCTTGCGCACACGTCAAAGCCTGTTCCGCTTTTCGTAAGAGTAGGCCATGGTGTGCCGGTTGGGAACAGATGATATTTACAAACAGATGACAAATTTACGAAACTGCATACACACGGGGACCGGTTGAAAAAAAAAGCACATGAGATCCTTATCATATAAAAGATATAAATTAAAAAAAAATAAATAAATAATATAAATAATACCCTCCCTAGGTATCTGGACGCAGCTGGGTCGGGTCTGACCCTGTACAACCTGAGCACGAGCTGGTACCTGGTTCACCTCAGTCTGGCCCGCTGCGGATTGGAGGACATTTTCCCCGCCAACCTGCCTAACCTTCTGGTGCTGGATCTGAGTGAGAACGTCCTGAGGGATGTTCGGGCAGACCGCTTCTCCAGCATGGGCAACCTCCGTGTGCTGTCTCTGGCAGGAAACGCCTTGGTGCTTCAAGTGAAGGGGGACTCTTCTTCTTCTGCTTTGCATTCTTCTTTGCATTCTTCTTTGCATTCTTCTTCTTCTTCTTCTTCTTCTTCTTCTTCTTC
>CM060347.1:8743974-8751474 GCA_030674155.1 Stramonita haemastoma | reverse complement strand
TCATCGCGGACAAGTCCAAAAAGTCCATGGACCTGATCGTGGCACGACGTCTGGTGGCCATCGTGATGACGGACTTCCTGTCCTGGTTCCCCATCGGCCTGCTGGGAATGCTCAACGCCACAGGCACCCAGGTGACCGGGGAAATCCAGGTCATCCTGGCCCTCTTCCTCCTCCCTCTCAACTCCGCCCTGAACCCTTTCCTCTACACCCTCAGCATGGCACGTGACCTCAGGAAGACGCGCATGCGCGAGAAGATCCGAGAGGACGTGCTGTCCCAGGCGCGTCACGCGCGTTTGCAAGCTAACGAGAACCGGGCTGTGACTTTTGCCACGAGAGTGTGAGGAAGTGAGTGAGGAAGGAGGGGGGGGGGGATTGGGGGTGATGAGCCGAGAATTTTGAGGAGGGGGAGGAGGAGGAGGAGGAGGTGGAGGAAGAGTTTGTGCCGTTACGTTCGTGACTCCAGAGTTTGGAAGAGGAGGAGGAGGAGGAGGAGGAGAGGAGGACGATGAGTGACTGTAACGTTTGTGATTCGAGAGTTTTGAGGAGAAGGAGGAGGAGAGAAATGCTGTTACGTTCGTGATTGGAGATTTTTATGAGGAGGAGGAAGAGGAGGAGGAGAAGAAATGCTGTTACGTTCGTGACTCAAGAGTTTTCAGGAGTGAGGAGGAAGAGGAGGAGGAGGAGGAGGTGGAGGAATGCTGTTACGTTTGTGACTCAAGAGTTTTCAGGAGTGAGGAGGAGGAGGAGGAGGAGGAGGAGGAGGAGGAGGAGGAGGAGGAAATGCTGTTACGTTCGTGACTCAAGAGTTTTCAGGAGTGAGGAGGAAGAGGAGGAGGAGGAGGAGGTGGAGGAATGCTGTTACGTTTGTGACTCGAGAGTTTTGAGGAGGAGTGGCTGTTACGTTCGTTATTCAAGAGTTTTGAGGAGGAGGAGGAGTGGCTGTTACGATCTTGACTCGAGGTTGATGAGAAAGAGGTGGTCTTTTGGGTGATTTTTTTTGTTTGTTTGTTTGGTGGGGTGTGTGTGTGTGTGTAGGGGGGGGGGGAGTTGTTGTTATTTTTGGAATCTGCAGTTTGGGAAAGTTTTTTTTTTTTTTTTCCTAATGTGGATCTATTCATATGCTTGTTTTTATTCATTCATTTGAAATATTTATTTATCCATTTATAGATTCATTTGTCTCATTGATTAATTAATTAATCATTTATTTATATACTATTTTATCTACTTACTTTTTTTTTTATAGAATGTATTTATCTATCTAATCAATTATTTACATATTCAGTTGTTTGCTTAATATTTTTTAAACATCTATGTATTGTTTTGGTCATATTTTGTTTTCATTAGTTTCTCTGTGTATTTAACTTTCTTGTTCATTTATTCACCTATCTAGTTGTTTGGTTATAAAAGATTTCTTTTTTTTATATTTATCTTTTTTCTTTTAATCATTTTTGATTACAGACGCCACAGCCGAATGTGTCCATGAAGTCGTGGGTTTGAATCTCAGTAGCGTATGATGAAATATAAAGTGTGGGGATTTTTTTACAATCTCCTAAGACAACTTCAAGTGCAGACCTGCCAGTGCCTTAATTTCCTTTCGTGTATATACACATGCAGAAGATCATTTATGCACGTTAAAGATCCCGTCATTCATGTCAGATTTCGGTGGGGTTCCGGAAACACGAACATGCCCAGCATACATCCCTGAAGTCAGAATGCAGCTACCTTCATGGTGGGCAAAAACGGTGGCATTCACAAAATCTCCTCTCTCTCTCTCTCTCTCTCTCTCTCTCTCTCCACTCTCCTCTCTCTCTCTCTCTCTCTCTCTCTCTCTCTCGCGGGAATGGAGAGCCTAGTGGTCAGAACATTGCGCTGGTAATTTGACGACCCGGGTTCGATTCCGGTCGAGGAGATTTTTTCCCCTGGAGTTAACATCAGTGCTGACTCCACTCTCCCCCAAAGTCCATCGGATGAGACTGTAAACCGAGGCCCCGAGTGCGAACGCACGCAGAACATCTTGTGCAAACGTTAAATCCTGTTCCGCTTTTCGTAAGAGTAGGCCATCGTGTGCCGGTGGGAACAGATGACATTTACAAAACTGCACACACACGGGGACTGGATGTAAAAAAGCACAAGAGTGCTTTTTCCATTATCCTCGATATAAAAGAATAAAAAATAAATCAAATCTCTCTCTTTTTTTCATTCACAAAATCTCACTACTGGGGAACCTCCGAGCTCTAGCTAAAGAATGGGAAAAAATCTCGATGTATTGGGTGTTTTTTTTTTTTTTTAACATGCAATTTTTTTGGTGCATAACCTAGTTGACATACCCCTATCAATGTAGATACATATACGATTATTTGTTGGTAGCTTGTTTACAATTTGTTTGATTTGTGAATTCTATAGTGATTTGCATGTTTACTAGAGTCTAGTTTTAATCTCTTTTCCATCTGTAACTCTTAGAATCATTGGAATGTTTTAGAATTTGTGATATAAAAAAAAACATATGGACATTCTTAGCTCATAGTATACAAATGAGAGAAAGGTTTGAAAATCTCTTCTCTCTCTCTCTCCTCTCTCTCTCTCTCTCTCTCTCTCTCTCTCTCTCCTCCCTCTCTCTCTCTTTTGTAGGCTCTTTCAGTATGGATAGCATCCCCGACCTCCTGGAAATTCTGTGCTAGAAATTTCCTCTTTTCTATCACTCTCTGTGATTCTGTCTTTTTCTGGACCTTTCTGTCGTCTCTCTTGCTTATTGTATTCTGCCTTCCTAGTCCATTCTCCTGCCCTTTTTTTTTAGTTTTTGGAGCAAATCATTGAAATATTTTTTTTCTTGACATACGTTTCATGACAATTTTGCCTGTATTGTTTTGTTGTTCTGGTAACCAGGTTGTGGTATTGTATAAACAGTGGGGTGGGTCACAGGATGTCCATACTGCAGTGTTTATTTGCCCACACACATTGCATTTTTATCCTTATGTATTTTTGGTCTGTAAATGAGTACCTGCCGTCTTCAGGTCAGGGAAGGTAAAGCAGCGAGGGAGAGGAGATGGTGCCGCCCTCAATATGCTGGCCCCTAGAGAAGCTGAGGTCTCTGATGCCTCGCTGCCCTACGACCGCCTAGGTTATGGGACACCTTTACATTTACCTTTTATCATCCCCGAAGTCGGACTGTGGCTGCCCTAATGATGGGCAAAAATAAAACTGGTCACATACGTAAAAATCTCATCATTGGTGAATCTTGGAGGTCTAGCCAGCTGAGGAACCGAATGAGAATAAAGAAGAAGCTCAATTTGTACGAATTTTGTGCCATTTGTTAATATAGATATCGCAGACAAATAAGTTTTTTTTTTAATGCTTACAACGCATCAGTTGAGGTCTTGTAACCTTTCTTTTGTGATGTTTTCTTAATTATGATTATGATTATGAGTGTATTTTAATGTAAAGTTTTTTTTTTCATTTTAAAAAGGTGACTCTCTACCACATGAATCGTACTGCACAAGATCAATTTTTATTTGTTGTCATGTTCTTTATCTGCAAGAAAAAGGGTTATTCAATTAAAAAAAAAAAAAAGAAACCCACATTTTATAGAAAATTGATCAATTATTTGAAAAAAAAAACTATTACAAATTGAAAAAACAAGACTCCAAGAATTAACAAAACGAGAAATTGACGAATTTGGCATCGTAAAAGGTGGTCAGAATGAGGGCTTGGTTTTTTTAATTAATTTTTTTTAAATCGCGTTTTTTGCAAAAAGCAAAAGGAAACAAAATTACATCTTCAGTACAAGGGAGAAGAAAGCCTACAGTTCTATAATCAATCAAAATATAAAAACTTTTATTTATTTATTTATTTATTCATCTGTTTATTCTTTTATATGGAGGATAATGGAATAAGCACTTGCGTGCTTTTTTATTATTATTATTTTTTTTTTACATCAAGTCCCCGTGTGCATGCAGTTTTGTAAACCTTGTCATCTGTTCCCACCGGCACACAATGGCCTACTCTTACGAAAACCGGAACAGGCTTTAAAGTGTGCGAAAGATGTTCAGCGTGCGTCCGCACACGAGGCCACGGTTTATAGCTAGTCTCATCCGAAGGACTTTTGGGGAGAGTGGAGTCAGCACTGATGTAAGTTAACTCCAGGGGAAAACTGACAAGTTGACCCCACTCTCCCCCAACCTGCCTAAAATAACTCCTAGCAGAAAAAACCGGTCTGGTGCAATGCGACTCATTTTGTGGTAGATGGTCACAGATGTTTGGTTTTGTTTTGTTTTTGTTTGAATCTTGTGAGTGTTTATAAAAGCTGTATGTAATATAACAAAGATAACGCTTGTCTTATAATACATGAAAATAAAATTATCCAACACAGTAAATATGAAATCGATTGATCTTCTTGCAAAAAAAAGTGGAAAGAAAATAGAATTCAAGTACCGGTAATACAGTCCTGATTTTATGTGATGTAGGATAAAGCATACAACCATTGTGAATTTGTTCAAACTGTTGAGAATATGTTGTGAGCGGAAAGGAAAAGAGAAACAGCCTAGTTTAAGACGAAGCCAACAGACGCCATCGCCGAGTGGTTTAAAACTGTTCGACTTCAATCGCTATGGGTCCGTGAAGTCGTGGGTTCAAACCTCGGTGGCCTCTGGTGAATTAATGGTGGGGATTTTTACAAATCTCTCAGGTCAACTTCAAGTACAGACCTGCATGTGCCTTCAATTCCCTTCGTGTATATGCACGTGCAGAAGATTAAATATGCACGTTAAAGATCCTGTACTTCATTCATGTCAGCGTTCGCTGGGTTACAGAAACACGAACATACTTAGCATACATCCCCGAAGTCGGAAAAAAAGGATCTTTCCGAACCCTCGTAGTGGGCAAAAACGTTGGCATACGCAACATCTCACTATTGGGGAACCTTGGAGCTTTAGCCCAGGAATGAACCCCCCCCCCCCCCAACCCCCCAAAAAAAGAAAAAAAAGAAAAAAAAAAAGAAAGAACCCCCCCCCCCCCCCCCAAACACTCCACACTCCCCCCAACCCCCCCCCCCACTAAAAAATAAAAGGCAAAGTAAAATGGTACCGGATTTATCAATGCCTGCGTTTGTGTTCATTCGTTCTAATGTTCTGATTTGTTCGTTAAAGATGTATAATACATAGTGCCAATCAAACAACATTAAACAAACTACAAAAAAACAACATTGAATGTATGGCGTGATCTAGACTTAAGATATACCAATCACGTGGCTTCTCTCTCTCTCTCCTCATCTCCTCTCTCTCTCTCTCTCTCTTCTCTCTCTCTCTCCTCTCTCTCTCTCTCTCTTGTTGTGTGTGTGTGTGTGTGTGTGTGTGTGTGTGTGTGTGTGTGTGTGTGTGTGTGTGTGTGTGATTGAAGGTTAAAAACAAACAAACGATAAAGGTGTTCCCATAACCGATGCAGTCATTTGGGAGCGAGGTTTCTAAGCGCGCGCGCGCGCGCGCGCACACACACACACACACACACACACACACACACACACACACACACACACACACACACACACACACACAGTTCGTTTAGTGACAGATTATAGCTGGTTAAAAAACAAAACCAACAAAACCTGTGCTTATCATACAATGGGAAAAGCATAGCACTTTTTTTCTGTTATGAAAATGACTCCCCCCCCCCAAAAAAAAAAAAAAAAAAAAAGAAGAAAAAAAAAACAAAACAAAACAACAACAAGCCAACCAAAAGCAAACTCCTTGTAATCACTAGTGTTTTATTTATCGTTTTCTCGATGAAACTTGACAGTTTGTGTGTAAACTAGGTGTGATCTACACCTAACTTCGTGAAAGGACTCTGATAAATGATGAGGCGTTACACATACTAGTGAGAACTACATGTTCTTCAGCCGTCAAATGCGTGTAATTTTTCCCCCAGCCCATCAAACGTCGTAGTATGATTACGTCATTGGTTTGGGATTTTTTTGTATGTGTCTGGAATAAAAAAAAAAAAAAAAACCCATTTGTTTGTGTATGAGTGTTGCTGTTTTTGTTTTGTTTAGACATTATGCCTGATGTGAGAATCCGGCTACCTTCATGGTGGACAACCTCCCCCCCCCCCCAAAAAAAAAAAAAAAAGAAAAGAAAAAGAAAAGAAAAAACCTAACAAACCACACACACACACACACACACAAAACAACCCCCCCCCCCCCCCAAACCACACAATAACCCCAGTGGCATATGCACAAATCTTACCATGGGTGAACCTCACTGCTCTAGAAGAGGAACAAAAAAAACAAACAAAAAAAAACAAACAAAACAAACAACCCAAACCAAACAACCACCTCGCATCCAAACGTTCTGTCTGTTTTGAAAGGAAGCCTAAACACGCATCTTATTCAGAAAAAAGAAACCTGCGTTATTTTTATTTTTTCCCCTGTTCACTTGGTTAAAGCTCCAAAATTCACTAATAATGAGATTCTGCATATGCAACCTCTCTCTCCTCCCCCCTCCCCTCCCCCCCCCCCCCCCCCCCAGCCATGAAGGCATCCGCATTCCAACTTCGGAGATAAAACCTGTTTAATAATACGGCTACGTATGTATGGGATATAGAAGTGCAATGGCAAAGTCAGACTTGAATAAGAAGAGAAGAAAACGTGGAAAATGAGGCCACACACAAGATAGGAAAACTGCAAGGGTCCACGCAGATTTCAGGCTTTTTAAATAAACCACAATCCCCCGAAGTCGGAATGTGGCTAGCTTTCACATTCACCTTCACCTGTCCCGTAGTCCCGTGGACCGTGGGGGCACAACTGAAGATTCTAGCTTTACTAGTGGGCAAAAAGAGTCACGCAAAACTCTCACCATTGGTAAACCCTGGAGCTAGCTCTAACCAAGGTACAGAATACAGGGTTCAGCCCAGTTCACCCAGTTGTCCATGGGTACCTGCTCTCTTTAGGGTCAGGGAAGGTAAAGCAGCGAGGGAGAGGAGATGGGCGCCGCCCTCAAAATCCTGGCCCCTGGAGAAGCTGAGGTCTCTGATGCCTCGCTTAACACCTTTTTCATTTTTTAACACAATACATCTTCCTGCCCCCCTTTCCAGCGTGCTTGCACACACACACACACACACACACACACACACACACACACACACACACACACACACACACACACACAATTTGACGACCCGGGTACGATTCCCGTTCGAGATTTTTTTCTCTTGGAGTTAACATCAGTGCTGACTCTACTCCCTCGCAAAAGTCCTTCAGATGAGACTATAAACCGAGTCCCCGTGTGCAAACGCATGCAGAACATCTTGCGTACACGTTAAATCCTGTTCCACTTTTCATAAGAGTAGGTCATTGTATGCCGGTGGGAAGAAATGACAAGATATACAAAACTGCATACACACGTGGACTGGATGTAAAACAACACACGAGTGCTTACTCCATTATCCTCTAAATAAAAGAATAAAATAAAAATAAACACACACACACCTTGATCATTTCCTTTGAGTCTATTA
>CM060347.1:8728974-8733974 GCA_030674155.1 Stramonita haemastoma | reverse complement strand
TTTTCAGGATTGTTAAACTTTCCTTTCAGGCTAAAAAAACACAAGAGCTTGAAAGCAAAAAAAAAAAAAAAGCAAAAAAAGAAAAAAGAAAAAAGAGACAACACACACATACCTATCCAAAGATGGCGGCACCCTTCTCAAACGCATCTGCAGTCACGGAAGCAACCACGTCCTCCTTGAATCTGACCACGACCTTGAACTTCACCCGTGACCTGTCTACCACCGACCTTGACCTTGACCTACTTACCACCAGCCTTACCCCTCTGACCTTCAGGCCGTGTGGGATAGATCGAGGCGGTCAATGACCTCTTTCGGATGATCGCTTACCTGCCCTTGACGGTGTTTGGGTTTGGGGGGCAATGCCTTGTCGCTGTGGGTATGGTCTGCAGAATCTGTGTACAACTCTACTGTTTTTATGCTGAAGGTATGGTGGGGGGTATGGAAAATGTGTGTGTCAAAAGTTCCGCGTTGTTTCTCTTACACACACACACACACACACGCACACCACACACACACACACACAACACACACACACACACACACACACAACACACACACACACACACACACGCACTTCTCTCTTCTCTCTCTCTCTCTCTCTCTCTCTCTCTCTTGTTCGTGCTTTGATAATAATAATGACGATAATGATACCGATAATAGTGACAACAGCAGCAGCAACAGAAGCAACAACAACAACGACAACATCAATGTTTTGTACATTAAAAAAAACACCATAATTATACGAACAGGTCAATATGCACAAATCATATGATATATCAGATAAGCATAAAGGGGTACATGATAAGCGGTTTTTTTGTGTTTTTTTCTTTTTTTGGTAATGACGCACACTAACATTGATATTCAGCTTGTTGTTGCTATGCTTCCTAAATGCTGTTTGTTTTCAATGTGTATTTTTTAAATTTCTGAATGAAATCTATTTCAAACCCAGCATTACCATTTTCCTTTTTAGACACTTATCGACAGATTTAGATAAAATGTGAAAGGTAAAGGTGTTACCATAACCTGTGTGGTCGCGGGAGAGCGAGGCATCAGATACCTCAGCTTTTCTAGCGTCTCTTCTCAGAGACCTCAGCTTCTCTAGGGGCCAGCATATTGAGGGCAGCGCCTATCTCCTCTCCCTCGCTGCTTTACCTTCCCTGACCCGAAAGAGGGCAGGTACCCATTTACAGCTGGTCGAACTGGGGGATTTTACTGAAAGCCAAGGCGCATAAATGGATTTATCCTGAGCTATTCTTTTTGTTTGTCTATTGTTTATCTGTCTTTCTGTTGTCTGTCTGTCTGTCTGCCTATTATCTATCTATCTATCTATCTATCACTATCTATCTATCTATCTATCTATCTATCTATCTATCTATCTATCTATCTATCTATCTCTGTCTGTCTTCTGCTGTCTGCTGTCTGTCTGTCTGTCTGTCTGTCTGTCTGTTGTCTGTCTGTCTGTCTGTCTGTCTGTCTGTCTCTCTCTCTCTCTCCTCTCTCTCTCTCTCTCTCCTCTCTCTCTCTCTCTCTCCTTCTCTGTCTCATAAAGGTAGCAGCATTCCGACTTCGGGGATAGATTAGATTTGATGTGATGTGATGTGATATGATATGAGGTGATGTGACATGACACGACGAGATGTGATATGATATGATATGATTATAGATATGATATGATATGATATGATATGATATGATATGATTTGATGTGATTTTACTTTGATGTGATAATTATGATTTAATGTGATATGATATGATTTGATGTGATATGATGTGGTGTGATATGATTGATATGATTTGATTTGATATGATATGCTTTAATGTGATATGATGTGATTGTGATATGATGTGATATGATGTGATATGATGTGATTTGATATGATATGCTTTAATGTGGTATGATGTGATGTGTTATTTTTTCCCCCCAGGTGCTGGCAGTGTGTGACTTTGTGTACTGCCTGGGTCAGTTCCTCTACCAGGCTGCAGAGTTGGGGGTGGGCATCCCCCCTCCTCCCCCTCCACTACCTCTTCTCCCTCACCGTCATCCTCTCCCAGGTGAAGCTGTCTATCTGTCTGTCTGTCTGTCTGTCTGTCATTATGTAACATATCTGCTCTCTCCCCCCCCCCCCCCCCCCACACACACAGCACACAATCCAAATCACTCAGTCAAGAGTGCTATATTTAGCAAACCCTTTATCTAGTCCATGTGTGGTCAGTTCCTGCTATAATTAGCACCAGCTGGCCACAGCTGGGCTGGGCTGGCTGGCTGGGATGGATTAATTAGCAGCTGAGAGGAGGTGAAAGTGGGGGAAACTGACAGCTGCCCCCTCCCCCCCCCCCCCCCCCTGTGTGGGAATTGTTTCGTTAGTTTGTTCTTGATGTGTATTTGTTTTGGCTCTTGTTTTTTGTGTGAGTTTGTTTGTTGATGTCATTAATGTTGTTGTTGCTGGCGCGCGCGCGCGCGCGCGCGCGCGTGTGTGTGTGTGTGTGTGTGTGTGTGTGTGTGTGTGTGTGTGTGTGTGGTGTGTGTGTGTGTGTGTGTGTAGGGGGGAGGGGGGGTCACTTTGGTGGTGTTCAGTGGTACCTGTTCTGTTGCTTACTCTATTTATTTAAACTCTACAGCCCTTAGATACAAATGAGAACTAAATCTATATATAAAACCCAGAGTGGTGGAAAACGGATTTCTAAACTAGTTGAAGATTATTACCATTAAAAAAAGAGGCAAAGGTGTCCCGTAGCCTATATGGTCGTAGGGGAACGAGGTGTCAGAGACCTCAGCTTCTCTGGGGGCCAGCATATTGAGGGCGGCGCCCATCTCCTCTCCCTCGCTGCTTTACCTTCCCTGACCCTAAAAAGGGTATGTATCCATTTACAGCTGGGTGAACTGGGGGGACTGTACTGAAGCCAAGGTGTGCAAACAGTCACCCATCCAACTGGTAACCATACTCGATGCTGCTTAACTTTGATTGGGGAAGCTGAGCGCTCTGACCACTTAGCTATCCCATCCCATATTACCATTAACTTTTTTTTTATAGTAATACCAGACACAAACACTACCTTTGTTTTCGTGAAGGGTAGATACCGTCCAATAGTGCCCTAAATCATATATTTTTTTTAGAATAAAAAGTTGCTGGATAAATTTATGAAGCTCTTCCTGTGTGAATTTAAACAATTCAGGTTGTAAAAAAAAATGTCTGTAGAAACAGGTACCTCAACTTGTTATAGATTAAAAAGGTTTAGGAGTTTGAAACATTTAGTTTTGGTGGCCATATTGGATTGTTTCCATGGCAACAGTGCAGAAAAAAGAGTAATTCTTTGATTAAAAAAAATATTTACAAGTGATGCCCTTTCAATATATGGCATAACTTTTAACATGGGCTGGTTTGGGCCCAAAACTTTTCCCCATCCATTAGACCCTGAGTGGTGGTCTGGGCGCTAGTCTTTCGGATGAGATGATAAACCAAGGTCCCGTGTGTTACACATCACTATTTAACGCACGTAAAAGAACCCACGGCAACAAGGGGGTTGACCTGGCAAAATTCTGTAGAAAAAAGCCACTTTGATAAGGAAACAAATACAGTTGCATATAGGATAAAAAAAAGGGTAGGCGCTGCACTTGTAGCGACGCACTCTCCCTGGGGAGAGAGAGCAGCCCGAATTTCACAGCAGAGAAATCAGCTGTGACAGAAAGTGGTAGAAAATACAAATACAAAATAAACAAAACTTCATCATTTTAAAAAAAACAACCCATTTTTATTCAGTTTTATCAATGTTGTAAACATTGTTGTATATCATGAAATGCGATTTTTCACAGACATGTAAAAAAGCAAGCAAAATATTCACACAAAGCATAATGAAATTATGATAAAGTATAAGAGAAAATTAGGAAAATCAGAAGAGAGAAGAAAGAAAAACAAAAACAAAAGAAAAAATTAACACACATACTCACACAAAATATGTTAAAGTTATAGCGGGAAGAAACTTCATCCGTTTTGCCCCCCCCCCCCCCCCATGTCTGGTGTTACAAACCTTATGTCTTCCTTCAGATCTGCTCTATCTACGCCACTCTCCTGTCCAGCGGCACACGACTCTTGGCCCTGTTCAGACCCGCTCAGTTCAACACCATTCTGTCCAGACCCCGGGTGATCGCCCTTTGCGTCGCCATCTTGGTCTGGAGTTTCTTCCTAACCTCTCTGGAGGCTTCCTGGTACGTGTGCCTCCTCATCCACGATCCTTCTGGCTGTCAGCATATTTACCGAATCGTAGATTTTTATCGTAAATTCTATCTTTTCGATCTCTTGGCGTTTTGTCTTCCTTCTTTTCTTTTGTTGATGTGTAACCTTTTGATTGTGTGGAAGTTTTCCCGCCATCGTCAACACGTCAGGGGTCTTCGTCCAATCTGAACAATGCTGACAAAACGCGTAGGTTGTCCGTCACCATGGTGACCATTTCGGTGACCACTCTGGTGAGCTATCCAGTAGCGGTGTCTGTTCGTCTGGGTCTGAACCCAGGACAAACGGAGTCGGATGTGTGTGATTACGTGTGTTTCTATATTGTGGTGTACTTCTGTGGTGTTCTGACCATCTTCAACTCGTGTGTGAACGTGGTGTACTACTTTCTCATTTCCACAAGGTTTCGGGAGCTGTTGAGGATCAGGCTCAGCCAACTTTGCCCACGGTTTTCTTCGTGTTAAAAAATAAGAGAGTGGAGGAGTTACAGCTAGATCAATTATCTTTACCCCTTTTGTAGGTGTTTCCCTCCCATCCCCATCCACCCCTGTGCTGATGTTGGGGGCTCTTTCAGTATAAATAGTATCCCCACCTTCTGGAAATTCTGTGCAAGAAATTTTCACTTTTCTATCTCTCTCTCTTTGTTTTTGTCTTTTTCTTTGGCTTTTTCTATCATATCTCTTGCTGATTTTTGCTTTTCCAGTCCACTGACCTGCCTTTTTTTTTTTTTTAAAAGCAAATCTTTCAAACAATATTCTGTTTTCATTATATGAC
>CM060347.1:8727239-8728874 GCA_030674155.1 Stramonita haemastoma | reverse complement strand
AAAACAAAAAAAAAAAAAAACCCAAAACCGGTCACAAACGCAAAATCTAACCATCAGTAAATAAACTTCAGAGCCCAGGAACAAAAACGGAACAAAAAAAAAGAAATGATAAAATGTTAACGTCATAAAATTAGCATACCTTCCTTTTACCAGTATATCTTCCTAAGGTTTTTTTGCCTTTTTCAAATATGCATGTATACGGGGTTTTTTCTTAGATGGATGGCTTGATGAAAAAAAAGCAATTGTAATGCTTATTCAATGTTACATCTGGAAATAATAGTTTGACTTGTCTTGACTTGACTTGACTTGACTTTTCTTTCCACTAATTGTTTAACGGTTTTTTGTGTGTTTTCTTTAGCAATCTTGGAGTTAAGAATCACACTCCTTCACGGCTCTGTTACTGGATAGCATTTTTTTTTTTTTGGCCAAAAGGTGAGAAAATGGAAGATCGCTTCTCTTCTCCGAAGTTAGAATGTGGCTACCTAACTGGTTTGGGGAAAAAATGGTCACAGACGCATAAATCTCACCATTGGTGGGTGAACCTCAGAGCTCTAGCCGAGGAACGAAAAAAACAACAACAAAAGCAAACAAAGATCCGGTATACCTGTCTAATTATTGTTTATTCTTTATTCTAGTTCTTTTTATTCTTTTCTTTTTTTATTTTATTTCGAGGATAATGGAATAAGCACTCATGTCCATTTTTTGTTGACATCCAGTCCTCCTGTGTATACAGTTTTGAAAATTTTGTCATCTGTTTCCACCAGCACACGATGGCCTACTCTTTCGAAAAGCGGGACGGATTTTAACAAGTGCGCAAGATGTTCTGCGTGCGTTTGCACACGGGACCTCTATTTTTAGTTTCATCTGCAGGACGAAAAGATATGGAACGCTTCATGAATATGCGTGTCATATTTTTCTTTTGAAGAGGCTTCTTTCTCAAGTATGTGCTTTGATAATAATAAACTGTAACAAACGTTTGTACTACTAACATATTTTGAACATAATAATAATCAAGCATAAGATTATGTTGCACATGTTTGTTGTATGTGTATTTTTTGGTGTCGAAAATAATATTGTTTTTCTTCTATTTTTTTTTTTTAGATGTAGAAGCGTTGGGATTATTCTGTTGATGCTGTTGTAAATGTTACTCAATAAAAATGTTTTCAAATCTCCAAGCCTTCTTGTGTGTGTGTGTGTGTGTGTGTGTGTGTGTGTGTGTGTGTGTGTGTGTGTGTGTGTGTGTGTGTAGATGGGCATGCATGTGTATGTGTGTGCGTATCTACCTGTCTGTCTGTCTGACTGTCTGACTGTCTGCCTGCCTGCCTGTCTGTCTGTCTACCTATCTGTCTATCTGTCTGTCTGTCTGTCTGTCTGTCTGTCTGTCTGTCTGTCTGTCTGTCTGTCTGTCTGTCTGTCTATCTATCTATCTATCTATCTATCTATCTATCTATCTATCTATCGAGAGAGAGAGAGAGACAGAGACAGAGACAGAGACAGAGAGAGAAACAGACAGATAGATAGACAGAGACACAGGCAGAGAGAGAGAGAGAGAGAGAGAGAGAGAGAGAGAGAGAGAGAGAGAGAGAGAGAGAGAGAGAGAGAGAGAGAGAGAGAGACAGACAGACAGACAGACAG
>CM060347.1:8719739-8722239 GCA_030674155.1 Stramonita haemastoma | reverse complement strand
TAAAAATGACCACAGCAAGAGCTTTCGGCCACACATCACTGTTAGGACAGTTTTACCAATGCAAATCCCATGTTCACATAATTGTTCAAGATATTCACAAATCCCACGTTCATAAGAGAAGCTCCAAAAATCCCATGATCATGAGAGAAGTTCACAAATCCCATGTTCATTAAAGAAGTTCACAAATCCCATGTTCATTAAAGAAGTTCACCAATCCCATGTTCATTAAAGGAGTTCACAAATCCCATGTTCATTAAAGAAGTTCACAAATCCCATGTTCATTAAAGAAGTTCACAAATCCCATGTTCATTAAAGAAGTTCACAAATCCCATGTTCATTAAAGAAGTTCACAAATCCCATGTTCATGAGAGAAGTTCACAAATCCCTTGTTCATAAAGAAGCTCCAAAATCCCATGATCATTGAAGAAGTTCACAAATCCCATGTTCATTAAAGAAGTTCACAAATCCCATGTTCATTAAAGAAGTTCACAAATCCCATGTTCATTAAAGAAGTTCACAAATCCCTTGTTCATTAAAGAAGTTCACAAATCCCTTGTTCATTAAAGAAGTTCACAAATCCCATGTCCATTAAAGAAGTTCACAAATCCCATGTTCATTAAAGAAGTTCACAAATCCCTTGTTCATTAAATAAGTTCACAAATCCCATGTTCATTAAAGAAGTTCACAAATCCCTTGTTCATTAAATAAGTTCACAAATCCCACGCTCATTGCAGAAGTTCACAAATCCCTCATTCATTATGCAAGTTCACAAATCCCATGCTCGTTTGGAAAGTTCACAAATCCTGCATTCGTTGGAGAAGTTGACAAATGCTACTACACTCACTAAAGAAGTTCACAACTCCAACACTCGTCAGAAAAGTCCACAGATGGTAGGCTCATTGGGAAAGTTCACAAATTCAGCAGCGTCCATCCAAAAAAAAAGTTCGTATATCCAACGTTCATTAGAGAAGTCATAAATCCCATGCTCATTAGAGAAGTTCTCAGATCCTGAGTTTGTCAGAGAAATCGTCAAATGCCACATAATTAATGAAAGAAGCTGACAAAAACCCCAACTTGACAAATGCCACATTGACAAATGCCACATTGACAAATGTCACATTGACAAATGCCACATGGTCAATGTCAGGCTCATGAAAGAAGCTGACAAATGCCAACTGGAAAATGCTGCGTTGACAAATGTCACATTGACAAATGCCACATTGACAAATGCCAAATGCCACATTGACAAATGTCCACATTGACAAATGCCACATCGACAAAATAATGCCAGTCTCATGAAAGAAGCTGACAAAAAAATTCAACTTGACCAACGCCAGGCACGTCAGACAAGTTAACAAATGCCAGGCTCGTCAAAGAAATTGACATATTATGTCACATTGACAAATGCTACGTTGAAAAAAGGCCAGGCTCATCAAAGAAGTTGACAAATGCCAGGGTCACATAATTAATGAAGGTAACAAATACCAACTTGACAAACCGCCACGCTGCTGGACAAAATAAAAACCAAACAAAACTGACAAATGCTAAGTTGATAAGTGTCACCGTGACAAATGCCAGGCTCATGAAAAAAAAAGAAACAAGTCGACAACACCCCACCCCCACCCCCCAAGGAAGACTCATCCATAAAAAATGACAAATAATGTCCAAAGTGCTCCTTCAAACAAAGCAGACCTAAACAAACAAACAAAAATAACCAACCCCTCAAAAAACCCTCCTTATTACTATCATCCCAAAAATCCTCCTTGTTAATTTTAAAGCAGCTCACAAATTCCACAACCCACATTAACATCACTCGCTCCGGACGAAGACCTCACCTTATACTCCTCCTCCCCCATCCTCTCCTTCCTCTTCTTCTTCTCCTTCCTCTTCTTCAGCCACTGCAGCAACACCCCCCCTACCACCACCACGGCCAGACCCACGCTGATACCCAAAATGATCATCCCCTCCGTCATGTAATCAGACAACACGTACACCTTCAACTCAACGGTGACGTTATGCTTCTTACTCAAACTCTCACACAGGTAGATCCCACTATCGTTCAATCTGGCTTCTTTCACCGTCAGCGTTCCTGTGGAATTGTCGGAGAAAATCCTCTGGGATTGGTTCTGGGGGATCGGGATTTCCCTGCCGTGATGTCGCCCACGTACCATCTCGTGGCTGCCTTCTCTGAGGATTCGCAGGGGATCTCTACAGTGTGACCTTCTTCCACGGCTACCACAGGAGCCTCCACTGTGATGGATCCTTCTTCATCTTCGCTCCGGGAGAAGGGGAGGTGGGTGAGGAGGAGGAGGAGGAAGAAGAGGAGGAGGAGGGGGAGGTGGGGGAGGTTGGAGAGGGCGTGGTGATGGTGGTGAGGCATGGTGATGGTGGTGTGTGTGGGGGGGGTGGTAGTGTGTGTGGTGTGTGGTGGTGGGGGGTGGTGATGTGGTGGTGGTGTGGTGTGGTGATGTGGTGGTGGTGTGGTGTGGTGATGTGGTGG
>CM060347.1:8699739-8702239 GCA_030674155.1 Stramonita haemastoma | reverse complement strand
CATATTGAGGGCGGCGCCCATCTCCTCTCCGTCGCTGCTTTACCTTCCCTGACCCTAAAGAGGACAGGTACCCATTTACAGCTGTGTGAACTGGGGGACTGTACTGAAGCCAAGGCTTGCAAACGGTCATCCATCCACGTGGTAACCACGCTCAATGCTGCTTAGACTTAGCTTGGGAGAAACTGAGTGCTCGGACCACTGAGCTATCCCGTCCTTCACTTACACATAATGAATATTTTTGCCTTAAAAAAATTAGAAAGTTCTGTATGTCTTCATTTTTTTTTAAATATCTAATCTATCTATCTATCTATCTATCTATCTATCTATCTATCTATCTATCTATCTATCTATCTATCTATCTATCTATCTATCTATCTATCTATCTATCTATCTATCTATCTATCTATCTATCTGTGAGCTGGATGGGTGACCGTTTGTGTGCCTTGGCTTCAGCACAGTCCCCCAGTTCACCCAGCTTTAAATGGGTACCTGCCCTCTTTAGGGTCAGGGAAGGTAAAAGCAGCGAGGGAGAGAAGATGGGCACCGCCCTCAATATGCTGGCCCCCTAGAGAAGCTGAGGTCTCTGATGCCTCGCTTCCCTACGACCACAAAGATTATGGGACACCTTTACCTTTTATTTGTCTGTGATTGAATACCAATTTTACCCTCTCTCGTCTCTCATATCACTTACCAACATCATCCTATATTATTGCCAACATCACTGATGAGATCAGTGGTCTGGGAAGGAGGGAGACAGGAGATGGTATCGTAGAACTCCACAGAGACAGAGAGAGAGAGAGAGATGGCAAACCCTGATGGTAGCATTTGCTGTGGAGCTCCTACCAACGATAGCAGTGATGGGGACAGTAAAGGACAGGAGGAAAGTGAACAGCACTCACAGTAAACACACTTTCAAACCCTCTTAGTCCCGATCCGGGATTTGTCGGGATTGAATAATTCCCCCCCCGCCCCCCCCTAAGTCCCGAACCGGGATTTGCTGGGATTTAATAATTCCCCCCCCCCCCCCACTAAGTCCCGAACCGGGATTTGCCGGGATTTATACACACAGTAGATTTCCATCATGCTGTGACCATCACTAATAATGCTACCACATGTCAAACCTCTATCAGGCCAGAGGTACAAACCCTGTAGAGAGTCTGGAAGTAATTATAGCTGCTGGTGTGTACTTAGAAGGAGGAAAAGGCAAGTAAGCATGTGTGCCTGACCTGATTTTGTGATGGAATGCGAAATCTAGTAGGAGCAGTTTGTGTTCAGAGAATCCGAATGCAAGAGGGTTAATTAATTAAAATTTTAATAACAGAACAAAAAAAAAAAAAAAGAGGGATGCTATAACTTTGTTGAGACTAGATTAACGTCCCAGCGGAGATTTCCGATTTAGGGCCTCGGACGCTAGGGCCTATAGTCGAGTGGTTAAGACCCTTCTACTTCAATCCCATGGATCTATGAAATCGTGAGTTCGAATCTCGGTGCTGTCTGATGAATTAAGTTTGGGCTTTTTTTTTCTTTTCTTAAAGATCTCCCAGGTCAACTTCAAGTGCAGACCTGCCAGTGCCTTCAGAGAAAAACACCACGCCACGCCACACCACACGCACCACACGCACTGCACCGCCACCGCACCGCACCGCAACGCAACGCAACGCAACGCAAACGCAACCAACACAACACAACACAACACAACACAACACAACACAAAACACACACACACACACACACACACACACACACACACACACACACACACACACACACCACACACACACACACACACACACTGAATGTCTTCACCCATACACTCATTCTCGTTCCCTCCGCTCTGCTGCAGATACCCTGCGCTTACAAATACCTAGACTCCACCAATCTACCATTGGCCATCCCTCTTTCTCTATTTCTGGTCCAGTGATCTGGAACGATCTCCCTCTCTCCCTTCGTAAATAGCCTACCTATGACACATTTAAATCCAGCCTCAAGACACACTTATTTCAAAGCTAAGATTTTCCTATCCTGTTTCATCTTCTGCCCCTGCTCTCAACAGCCGAAACATCCATCCACCACCCTGCCAAAGTGTTTAACCTGTGTGTGTGTGTGTGTGTGTGTGTGTGTGTGTGTGTGTGTGTGTGTGTGTGTGTGTGTGTGTGTGTGTGCGTTGTGCGTTGTGCGTGTGCGTGTGGTGTACATTTGACTTTGTTAAAAATCAAAATTGTTATTGGTTGCATGCGCAAGAATTGGTTGAATGCAAGCGCTTTGATCTGTTTCTGCAAAATAGAATGCTATATAAATTCCATTTCTTCTTCTTCTTCTTCTTCTTCTTCTTCTTCTTCTTCTTCTTCTTCTTCTTCTTCTTCTTCTCCTCCTCCTCCTCCTCCTCCTCCTCCTCCTCCTCCTCCTCCTCCTCCTCCTCCTCCTCCTTCTCCTCCTCCTCCTTCTTCTTCTCCTCCTCCTCCTCCTCTCCTTCTTCTTTTCTTCTTCTTCTTCTTCTTCT
>CM060347.1:8679739-8687239 GCA_030674155.1 Stramonita haemastoma | reverse complement strand
GAGAAATTTTTCCAGTGCACATGGGATAAAGGAAGCGAGTGCTTAGGCAACGAACTAGTCAGACGACTAAACGAAGCAAAGCAGAATCGAAGGTGGGTAGGCCAGGTTGGTTGGTTCAATCCAGGAGCTTAGTAATAATTATTAATCGCCTCTTGTGGGACATCATTATTTGTTTTAGCCACCATACACAAAACCACCGTTCTCTATTTGATTATAGCTCGAAAGAGTTCAGGGGAATAAAATAAATTGTGAATTAGCCCTTTGTCCTTACACACCATTCTTCTCAGTCAAAGCAATATGATAGCTTTTGAGTTTGACAAGTGACAATGCACTGTGTATGCAGACAACCGTTGTCATTGTTTGCACAGTTAAGCGGGTTCATGTGATATATTCAGAGACTGATATTCTTCATACATACATTACATATATCAGGTTGGTATCATGTTCCAGCGCAACACTCCATTTCAATGTCGTTAAACTATAGTATGGGGGCCTAGTAGTAAGAACTAGGGCTGCTCAAGTATTGGTGGATAGATCTAGGGCAGTACAGATTACCGGCAGCACTGTAGCCTACTTAAGTTGAGCCTGACGGGAAGTCGGCAGGTAGGATTAGTTGCTTTGCTTTCTATGTTAGTTTTGGTAAAATCTACACACAGTACTCAATAATCATCGCATTAACATGCTAAAGCAGCACAAGCGCCGAACGCACACCTGTGCGCGCGCGCGCGCACGCACGCACGCACACACACACACCACACGCACGCACGCACGCACGCACGCACGCACGCACGCACACACGCACGCACGCATTATCCTCGATATAAAAGAATAAATAAACAATTAAAAAAACACGCACGCACGCATGCATGCACGCAGCACGCACGCACGCACGTACGCACACACACACACACACACACACAGAGTGCTGACTCCACTCTCCCCAAAAGTCCTTCGGATGAGACTTTAAACTGAGGCCCCATGTGCGAACGCACGCAGAACATCTTGCGCACATGTTAAATCCTGTTCCGCTTTTCGTAAGAGTAGGCCATCGTGTGCCGGTGGGAACAGATGACATTTACAAAACTGCATACACACGGGGACTAGATGTAAAAAAGCACAAGAGTGCTTATTCCATTATCCTCGGTATAAAAGAATAAATAAATCAATCAATCAATCAAACACACACACACACACACACACACACACACACACACACACACACACACACACACACACACACACACACTCAAACGCTCACTTATACATGCGAGCGTGCTCACACACACACACACACACACACACACACACACACACACACACACACACACACACACGTGTGCGCGTGCGCGTGCACACACATATGCGCGCATGCACAAATACATAACTGATACAACCCCCCCCCCCCTCCTCTCTCTCTCTCTCTCTTTCACACACACACACACACACACACACACACACACACACACACACACACACACACACACACACACCACACCACACAACCTTACTTGTATGCGCACATGCCATCGCGTGCTTGCGCTGCACTGCACTGCACTGAGCAAACCACTCACATGTGGTACAACAGCAGTGCGTTTGCACTCATGATGCAAGCGAGACAACTCTGTATTGTGTGCTGACATGAAACTGTTCACTCCCCTCTCTGTCTCTGAGTTGTTGAACTCTGGTTTTAGTGTCTCTGTGTGTCTGTCTACTTTTGTATCTCGATATGAACTCTCTCTCTCTCTCTCTCTCTCTCTCTCTCTCTCTCTCTCTCTCTCTCTCCTCTCTCTCTCTCTCTCTCTCTCTCTCTCTCTCCTCTCTCTCTCCTCTCTCTCTCTCTCCTCCTCTCTCCTCTCTCTCTCCCTCTCTCTCTCTCTCTCTCTCTCTCTCTCTCTCTCTCTCTCTCTCTCTCTCTCTCTCTCTCTCTCTCTCTCTCTGTTGTAATCTCTTTGCGAGTCTCTCTTGTTATGGTTTTGTGTGTGTGTGTGTGGGGGGGGGGGGGGGGGGGGGTTGTTCCTGTATTGGCTTTTTTTCAATTGTGATCGGAGACACCATTTTCATTCGGTTTTAGTTTTTGGAAAGGGGGGAAGGGTGGAAGGGGAGTTGAAGTGAGGCTGTGACCCTTGGAGTTGCAGCCCGGAATTCCACGCAGAGAAATCTGCCGTGACTTAAAGTGGTGCATGTACATATAGACATAAAAAAATTTCACGTAATAATTTGAGGGAAAAAACCCAGGCAAAACAAACAACAACAACAATAACAAAAAAACAACAACAAAAACCCCCCTCCCAGACAAACCCCAAACCATTTCTGTTCACAGGGCAAGAAGTCATTCTCACACATTATTTGGGAAAGTTGGATCTTCACCATTCTACCACCACCAACCAACCAACCAACCAACCAACCAACAACCTTGGCTAGGCCTATAAATGGCTGATGACGATGATGGCAGTGGCGGTGGTGGCAGTGGTGGTGGCAGTGGCGGTGTCTGTCTCGGAGGACCCTGCCCCTTGGAAATCGCCTTCTCCTTCAACGTGGCAGGGGCCTACGGTCCTATGCCCCCGGCCTCCAAGTCCTACCTCAAAGGCCACATCCACGCCCTCAACAGTAGTGACCAACTTCTCCCCAAGATCTTCACCCTCAACTCGCCCGCCCAGACCAGACTGGCCGTGTTCGCACACGGGCTTCACAAGAAAGTAGACACGGGAGGAGGAGGAGGAGGGGGGATCCAGAGTTTGGAGTTCACGGATGACGTCAGGGCGTTACGTCACTTCGCGGCGATGACGTCATCGAGGCCGTGGGGGGCGCGGGAACACTGTTACGAGCTGGTGTTGAGAAAGGCTAGGTCCTTGGCCTGGACTCCGGGGTCTAAGCGTGCGCTTGTCCTGGTGGGGTGCACGCGTCCGCATGACGGCACCCACGCGGGGTGTGTGGAGCGCGTGCATTGGAGGGTGGAGGCGCGCTGCTTGGCTCAGAAGGTAGAGAGAGAGAGAGAGAAAGAGAGAGAGAGAGAGAGAGAGAGAGAGAGAGAGAGAGAGAGAGAGAGAGAGAGAGAGAGAACACACACACACACACACACACACACACATTCAGACTTCAGACTTTTACTGTACATCAGCTAAGCTTAGGTCACAATACAAAAAGAATGGTAGGCGTAGAGTGTGGGTGGGCGTATGACGTAAGTGTTGTAAACATATGTTTATAACACTTCATGTCATACGCTCACACTCCATTGATAGTAATATTACTATCAACATATATGTGTATGTGAAATAATGTATCAGCAATAAGAGGACAAGAAGGTTATAATTAATCATAAGCCATATCTTAAATGTTTGTCACAAAGCAGTTCACGTACGTCACAGAGGGGAGAGAGAGAGAGAGAGAGAGAGAGAGAGAGAGAGAGAGAGAGAGAGAGAGAGAGAGAGAGAGAGATTTTCAAATTCATTGATTTATTTCCAGATGGTATTTATTTCCATATGGTACAATGAGAGAAGTTGTGTGTGTGTGTGCGTGCATGTGTGTGACAGAGAGAGAAGAGAGAGAGAGAGAGAGAGAGAGAGAGAGAGAGAGAGAGAGAGAGAACGGGAACATTACTTTCAGGATAAATACCCGCTTCTAGAACGTCTCTCTTGAACAGACTAGACCCCGTGTTTCAGGGCATCACAGTCTACGCCGTGGAAGTGAAGCTTCGGGATGATGCCGCCGAGTTTTACCGAGAGCTGGCGGAGATCACCGAAGGGTGTCACGTGACCCTGGAGCAATGCACACCCATGGAGGACGTGATCACCGCCATCGTCAGCCATCTTGTGGGTCCTGAGAAGATGGAGGTCAGTGTTGTTGTTGTTGTTGTTAGCTTAACACTCTGGGCCTGGGGGGGGGGGTCTGTCTTCCAAAATGTGCAAGTAGGCCTACTCTGACTCACTCATTCGTCCAACCTGGGGAATCACTACTCTGAGATTGAAAATGCACACTCTAGGGCAGGTAGCCATTTACAGCTGGGTGAATTGGGGGACTGTACTGAAGCCAAGGTGCGCGAACGGTCACCCATCCACAAGATTTGCACACAAATACGTGTAGATTTACATGCGCGCGCACACACACACACACACACACACACACACACACACACACACACACACACACACACACACACACACCACACACACACACACACACATACATACATACACACACACACACACACACACACACACACACACACACACACACACACACACACACATTGAAAAAGACCCCCAAAATGTGATGAAAAAAAACCCCACCTTAAAATAAATGTGTAAGAAGAGAAAAGCTGAATAAAAAAAAAAAAAAAAAGGGAAACAAATATTATCAGTCAGTTATCGCTCCTCAGTTTCCCCCTCTTCCATTCTTGTTCTTGTAGTCAAATTATAGTCCTTTCCAGAATTCTCTGATAATTATCAGGACAGTGGTCAGAAGCCAGAAAGTCAGAGGTCCCACACTTCGGGGAGTTCTCCTACTTCAGCACCTCGGGCCATGCACCCCAAAAATGCCCCAGTTGTGTGGCAGCAACAAGCAGGTACCTCTCCCGCGCAGGCACAAAGTGCCACACGGGCCGAAGCCCGTATTTGTATTCAATAATTGAACAACCAAAAAAGCCCCCTCCTCCACTCTCATTCCTTCACCTTTACTGTCCAGTAGAGTGGGGGGGAGTGGGGGGGGGGGAGACAAACCCACCCTAAAAGCACCCCCCACCCTCTCAGCCAAACTACTCTTGTTTTCATGTATTCCAACCAGATCAAAACACTCCATAATATTAATTACTGTTGACAGGAGTTCGAACAGGAGGTGATGGATCGCGAGGGTGACGACTACAGCTTCGACATGGCGCGTCTCTTCGCTACCCTACGTCACCACGACGAGATCATGACGACAACAACAACGACGATGATGACGTCATCACGTCCCGACACGCCCTCGCCGAGCACGCCCCAAGCCTCCGACTTCGAAGACGTCGACGACGACATCGGGGACGATAAGAGTTTTGACAACTTCGACGATGACGACGAAAATGACGCTTCCCGTGAAGTGACGTCATCGGTACCGGCAGTGAAGCAACAGGAGACCTCCTCTTCTTCCTCCTCGTCATCATTACCATCATCATCCCCTTCTATTAATAAGAAACCCTCCACCCCCAAACCGGCGGCAACTGTACGATTGAGGCGGTGCAAAACTGCCCCGGTGTCGCTCAGAATTGAACAGCAGGAGAAGAGGAAAGAGACTGCTGCTACTGCTGTGGTTTCTACTGCTGCTACTGCTACAGTGCTGTCAGCGCGTGCCGAAGAAGAACAGAAATCGGGGAAGGTAGAGAGTTCCCGAAAGAGGCCCGGTCCTCTTCTGATGAGAAGAGGCGTGACTTCTGGGTGTCTTGGCGGAGAAGGAGGAGAAGGAGGAGATGGAGGGGGAGTGGGGTGGGGTGGTTCGGTTCGGAATGGAAATGCTGAGGCTACTGCTGATGTGTACAAGGTATTGTGGTTGTATTGTGGTTGTGGTTGGGATGGGTTGGGGTGCGGCTGGGGTGGGGTGGGGTGGGGTGGGGTGGGGTTGGAGTGGGTTAGGTTGGGGAGGGGTGGGGTAGGGTGGGGTGAGTTGTGTTGGATTGTGGTTGGGTTGGGTTGGGTTTGTTTTAGGGTGGGTTGGGGTTGGTTGTGTTGGGTTGGGGTGGGATGGGTTTGTTTTAGGGTGGGTTGGGGTTGGTTGTGTTGGGGTGGGATGGGGTGGGATGGGTTTGTTTTAGGGTGGGTTGGGGTTGGTTGTGTTGGGATGGGGTGGGGTTACTGTGGGGTGGGTTGGGGTGGGATGGGTTTGGGTGGGGTGGGGTTACTGTGGGGTGGGTTGTGTTGGGGTGGGGTGGGGTTGCGGTGGGTGGGGTTGTTGCGGTGGGGTGGGTTGGGTTGGGATGGGGTGGGGTTACTGTGGGGTGGGTTGTGTTGGGATGGGGTGGGGTTACTGTGGGGTGGGTTGTGTTGGGGTGGGTTGTGTTGGGGTGGGGTTGCGGTGGGTGGGGTTGTTGCGGTGGGGTGGGTTGTGTTGGGATGGGGTGGGGTTGCGGTGGGGTGTGGTTGTGTTGGGTTGGGATGGGGTGGGGTTACTGTGGGGTGGGTTGGGATGGGTTGCGGTGGGTGGGGTTGTTGCGGTGGGTGGGGTTGTTGCGGTGGGGTGGGTTGTGTTGTGTTAGGATGGGTTGGTTGGTGTAGGTTGGGTTGTGTTGGGGTGGGTTATGTTAGGGTGGGGTGGGTTGTGTTAGGGTGGGGTGGGTTGTGTTGGGGTGGGTTGGGTTAGGTTGGGATGGGTTGGGGTGGGTTGGGTTGTGTTGTGTTGTGTTGTGCTGTCTTGTGTTATATTGTTTTGTATTGTCAGCAAAGTAAAAGTGTTCCCCATAACCTATGCAGTCTTTGAGGAGTGAGAGTTTAGAGAGACCTCAGCTTCTCTAAGGGGCCAGCATGTTGAGGGTGGTGCCCATCTCCTCTCCCTCGCTGCTTTACCTTCCCTGACCCTAAAGAGGGCAGGTACCCATTTACAGCTGGGTGAACTAGGGGGACTTTAACTTGACTAGGGGAAAGCAAGTGCTCTGAGCGCTGAGCTATCCCGTCCCCTAAGATACAAAACTAAGGATCTTTTAGCATCCAGACCGGCAGTTCAGACTTAAAGGTTCACTTGACTTGATGCACTTTAACAATAACTCATCAAGTAGAAGTCTTTGGGAACGTCACGAACATTTGCCGGCAGTTTATCGCAGGGATGGGATAGCTCAGCGGTCAGAGCACTCGCTACACCCAAGCTATCGTTAAGCAGCCTCGAGCGTGGTTACCAGGCGGATGGGTGACCATTTGCGCACCTTGGCTTCAGTACAGTCCCCACCCAGTTCACCCACCTGTAAATGTGTACCTACCTGCCCTCTTTAGGGTCAGGGAAGGTAAAGCAGCGAGGGAGAGAAGATGGACGCCACCCTCAATACACTGGCCCCCTTTAGAGAAGCTGAGGTCTTTGATGCCTCGCTCTCCTTACGACCACACAGGTTATAGGATCACCTTTACCTTTTTTTTTTCTTTTTTTTTTCACCTTTTGCGATTTGTTCCCCCAGATCGACAGGGAAGCCCCCTCCAAGAGAGAGAACATTTCGCCACGAACCTTCACTCTCCGCCACCTCTCCTGGTCTCCATGGAAACTGGTGATCTCCCCTGCCTTGCCCTCTGGGGCAGGGATAAACCCGGAGGACTGGGAACCTCGCTGTCAGAACGAATCCCCACATAACAAGGGCTACCGCCGAAAAACCATCACACACAACAACAACAACAACAACAACGACAGCAACAATAACGACGACAAAGTGAGCGCAGCCTTGTACGAACTGGCCCTGAAAACGGACCAGAGCCCCAGAAAGCGCGTGGTGTTCTACAAGTTCCTGTCGGAGCTGGCGGAAGACTCGTCCTGGGAGGACCAGCTCTTGTCGCGGAG
>CM060347.1:8672386-8677139 GCA_030674155.1 Stramonita haemastoma | reverse complement strand
TTTTTTTTAGACAGGTTGGGGGGAGAGTGGGGTCAACTTGTCGTTTCCCCAGGGTTAATTTACACGTGCTGACTCCCTCCCAAAAGCCTTCGGAGGAGACACTAAAAACCTTTTGGGCCTCGTGTGCGGACGCAGGCTGAACATCTTTCGCCACTTTTAAATCCTTTCCCGTTTTCGAAGAGTAGGCCATGGGGTGTGCCGGGGGGAACAGATAAAAGGTTTAAAAAAAACTGCATAACATGGGGACGGGTTTAAAAAAAAAAAGACATAGTCTTTTTCCATTATCCTCCTATAAAAGAAAAAATAGATAAATAAAAAAAAAAAAGTTTTTTATATTTTGATTGGTTTTTAAAAACATAGGCTTTTCTCCCTTGTACTGAAGATGTAATTTTGTTTCCTTTTGCTTTTTTTAAAAAAACGCGTTTTTAAAAAAAAACAACACCCAAGCCCTCATTTGACCACCTTTTACGATGCCAAAAAGTCGTCATTTTCCGTTACTTTTTTTAGAGTTTTTTTTCAATTCGTCTTTTTTTTTTTTTTTCAATGAATTTACAATTTTCTAAAAAATGTTTTTGTTGGGTTTTTTTTTAAATTTGAAAAAAACCCTTTTTTTGAGAAAAGAAACATAAAACAAATAAAAAAAAAAAATCTTTTGCAGTACGATTCTGTGGTAGGGTCCCTTTTTTAAAATGAAAAAAAAAATTACTTTAAAATACACCTACATATCAAAATTTAAAGAAAACATCACAAAGAAAGGTTACAAAACCTCAACTAAATGCGTTGAAAGCATTTTCAAAAACACTTTTTTGTCGCAATTGTGTGTTAAAAAGGCACAAAACTGTACAAATTGGCTTTTTTTATTTTTATTGGGGTTCCTCAGTGGTAGACCCCCAAAGATTCACAATGGTGAGATTTTTACGTATTGACCAGTTTTTTTTTTTTTGCCCATTTTTGGGCGCCACGGGTCCGACTTCGGGATGATAAAAGGAAATGAAAAAAGGTGTCCCATAACCTGGCGGGTTTGGGCAGCGAGCATCGAGCCTCAGCTTCTCTAAGAGGGCCGCTTTTTAGGCTGGCGCCCATCTCCTCTCCCTCGCTGCTTTACCTTCGCTGGCCCTAAAGAGGGCTGGTATCCATTTACAGACCAAAAATACATAAGGAAAAAAATGCAATATGTATGAAAATAACACTGCAGAATGGACATCCTGTGACCCACCCCACTGTTTATACAATACCACAACCTGGTTACCAGAACAACAAAACAATGCAGGCAAAATTGTCATGAAACGTATGTCAAGAAAAAAAATATTTCAATGATTTGCTCCAAAAACTAAAAAAAAGGCAGGAGAATGGACTAGGAAGGCAGAATACAATAAGCAAGAGAGATGACAGAAAGGTCAGGAGAAACAGAGAGTGATAGAAAAGAGGAAATTTCTAGCACATAATTTCCAGGAGCTTGGGGATGCTATCCATACTGAAAGAGCCTACGGCATCCCCACGAAGGAACAAGAGACAGACAGACAGACAGAGATTTTCAAACCCTTCTCTCCTTTGTATTCTTTGAGCTAAGAATATGCATATAATGCATTTTTATTTTTTAATATACCACAAACTTGGAACAGATTCCAGTCAATCTAAGAGCCATAGATGAAAAGAATTTAAAACTAGACTCTAGTAAACATGCCAATCACTATAGAATTCACAAATCAAACAAATTGTAAACAAGCTACCAACAAATAATCGTATATGTATCTACATTGATAGGGGTATGTCAACTAGGTTATGCACCAAAAAAATTGCATGTTAAAAAAAAAAAAAAAAACACCCAATACATCGAGATTTTTTCCCATTCTTTAGCTAGAGCTCGGAGGTTCCCCAGTAGTGAGATTTTGTGAATGAAAAAAAGAGAGAGATTTGATTTATTTTTTATTCTTTTATATCGAGGATAATGGAAAAAGCACTCTTGTGCTTTTTTACATCCAGTCCCCGTGTGTGTGCAGTTTTGTAAATGTCATCTGTTCCCACCGGCACACGATGGCCTACTCTTACGAAAAGCGGAACAGGATTTAACGTTTGCACAAGATGTTCTGCGTGCGTTCGCACTCGGGGCCTCGGTTTACAGTCTCATCCGAAGGACTTTGGGGGAGAGTGGAGTCAGCACTGATGTTAACTCCAGGGGAAAAATCTCCTCGACCGGAATCGAACCCGGGTCGTCAAATTACCAGCGCAATGTTCTGACCACTAGGCTCTCCATCCCCCGCGAGACAGAGAGAGAGAGAGAGAGAGAGAGAGAGAGAGAGAGAGAGAGAGAGAGAGAGAGAGAGAGAGAGAGAGATTTTGTGAATGCCACCGTTTTTGCCCACCATGAAGGTAGCTGCATTCTGACTTCAGGGATGTATGCTGGGCATGTTCGTGTTTCCGGAACCCCACCGAAATCTGACATGAATGACGGGATCTTTAACGTGCATAAATGTTCTTCTGCATGTGTATATACACGAAAGGAAATTAAGGCACTGGCAGGTCTGCACTTGAAGTTGTCTTAGGAGATTGTAAAAAAATCCCCACACTTTATATTTCATCATACGCTACTGAGATTCAAACCCACGACTTCATGGACACATTCGGCTGTGGCGTCTGTAATCAAAAATGATTAAAAGAAAAAAGATAAATATAAAAAAAAGAAATCTTTTATAACCAAACAACTAGATAGGTGAATAAATGAACAAGAAAGTTAAATACACAGAGAAACTAATGAAAACAAAATATGACCAAAACAATACATAGATGTTTAAAAAATATTAAGCAAACAACTGAATATGTAAATAATTGATTAGATAGATAAATACATTCTATAAAAAAAAAAAGTAAGTAGATAAAATAGTATATAAATAAATGATTAATTAATTAATCAATGAGACAAATGAATCTATAAATGGATAAATAAATATTCCAAATGAATGAATAAAAACAAGCATATGAATAGATACACATAAGGAAAAAAACTTTCCCAAACTGCAAATTCCAAAAATAACAACTCCCTCCCACACACACACACCCCACCCCCCACCAAACAAACAAAAAATCAACCAAAGGACCACCTCTTTCTCATCAACCTCGAGTCAAGATCGTAACAGCTACTCCTCCTCAAAACTCTGGAATAACGAAAGTAACAGCTACTCCTCCTCCTTTTCGTCAAAACCGTCGAATCACGAACGTAACAGCACTTCCCCTCCTCCTCATCCTCAAAACTCTCGAGTCACGAACGTAACATTTCTCCTCCTCCTCCTCCTCCCCCTCTTCCTCCTCACTCCTGAAAACTCTCAAGTCACGAACGTAACATTTCTTCTCCTCCTCCTCTTCCTCCTCCTCATAAAAATCTCCAATCACGAACGTAACAGCATTTCTTCTCCTCCTCTTCCTTCTCCTCAAAACTCTCGAATCACAAACGTAACAGTCACTCATCGTCCTCCTCCTCTGCAAAACTCTGGAGTCACGAACGTAACAGCACAAACTCTTCCTCCACCTCCTCCTCCTCCTCCTCCCCCTCCTCAAAATTCTCGGCTCATGATGGTAACACTCACTTCTCACCCCCAATCCCCCCCCCAAAACCCCCAACCCCCGTCCCCCCGTCCCAACCCCCACCCCTCCTCACTTCCTCACACTCGCGTCGCGAAAGTCACAGCCCGGTTCTCGTTAGCTTGCAAACGCGCGTGACGCGCCTGGGACAGCACGTCCTCTCGGATCTTCTCGCGCATGCGCGTCTTCCTGAGGTCACGTGCCATGCTGAGGGTGTAGAGGAAAGGGTTCAGGGCGGAGTTGAGAGGGAGGAGGAAGAGGGCCAGGATGACCTGGATTTCCCCGGTCACCTGGGTCCCCGTGGCGTTCAGCATTCCCAGCAGGCCGATGGGGAACCAGGACAGGAAGTCCGTCATCACGATGGCCACCAGACGTCGTGCCACGATCAGGTCCATGGACTTTTTGGACTTGTCCGCGATGATGGCGTGTCTGTTTGGTGGGGGGGGAAACGTTTGGTGAGAGAGAGGGGGGTGGAGAGGGGGGGAGTTGGGGGGTGTGGGAGAGAAGGGAGAGAGAGGGGGGAGATTTTATTTACTTGTTTGTTTGTTTGCTTGTTTATTTATTTATTTGTTACTCACCATCACCACAATCACCACCATTATAATCATTATCATCACCACCATCACCATCACCACCACCACCAAACTATCACCATCATCGTTATCACCATCATTACCACCACCACCATCATCATCAACATTATCATCATCAACATCGTCATTATTCTCATCATCATCACCACCACCACCACCACTACCAAACCATCACCACCACCACCACTACCAAACCATCACCACCACCACCACTACCAAACCATCACCACCACCATCATCATCAACATCGTCATTATTCTCATCATCATTACCACCACCACCACCACCACCACCACTACCAAACCACCACCAAGCCATCACCACCACCACCACCATTATCACTAACATTATCAACTACAACATCGCCATCATTATCATCACCACAACCACCCAACTCCTACTATCCTCATTAACCTCACCTGGTGCTTCTAATGGACATGTAGATGAGGGCCTGACCCACCCCTACCAGGGCGAAGACGACCAGCTTGACCTTTCACCACCATCATCATCATCATCATCACCATCATCACCACCACCATCACCACCCCCATCACCACCACCATCACCACCACCACCACCATTAT
>CM060347.1:8662386-8664886 GCA_030674155.1 Stramonita haemastoma | reverse complement strand
TCAGGTTTGAAACAAGTGTGTCTTGAGGTTGGATTTAAAAGTGTCATATGTAGGCTTTTGCCGAAGGGAGAGAGGGAGGTCATTCCAGATTGATGGACCAGAAATAGAGAAAGAGCGGCGGCCAACGGTTGATAGGTTGAATCTTGGTATTTTTAAGGATAAGGTATCTGCAGCCGAGCGGAGGGAACGAGAAGGTGTGTACACGTGAAGACATTCACAGAGGTAAGAGGGTGCTGTTTTGTGGAGACATTTATAACAGAGAGTACTGATCTTATAGTTTACTCTCTGTGGCACAGGCAGCCAGTGGAGAGATTGCAAGAGAGGAGTAATGTGCTCAGATTTTTTCTTTCTGAGGACCAGTCGAGCTGCAGAGTTTTGTATGCATTGGAGGGAGTGGATAGATGATGCTGGCAGACCAGCCAAAAGAGAATTGCAATAGTCCAGACGTGAAAGAATAAGAGAAGTGACTAGTTTGGATGTTGCATCAGTGGACAGGTACTTTCGAATTGCACTAATACGCCGTAGTTGATAGTAGCATGACTGACAGCTCTGGGTGATGAATTTTTGCATGGAGAGTGTGTTGTCAATAACGACTCCTAGATACTTTACAGTACTGGATAGAGGGACTGACGTATTGCCGAACAAACCACACAATCAAACAACCACACAACCAACCAACCACGCAAACCACACAAACAACCACACAATCAAACAAACAAACAACTTATTAACCAAACAACACACACAACCAACCACACAACCAACCAACCAACCAACAACACCAACCAACCACACAACCACACAACCACACAACCAACCAACCAACCAACCAACCAACAACACAACCACACAAGCAAACAACCAACCAACCAAACAAACACACAAACAACTTATTGACCAAACAACCACACAAATAAACAACCACACAAACAAACAAACAAACAACAACAGAACCAACTAACTACACAAACAGACAAGCACACAAACAACCACACAAGCAAACAACCACACAAACATCCACACAAAAAATCACACAGACAAAAGTAGTAGTAGTAGTAGTAGTAGTAGTAGTAGTAGTAGTAGTAGTAGTAGTAATGATGATGATGATGATGATGATGATGATGATGATGATGATGATGATGATGATGATGATGATGATGATGATGACGACGATGACGATGATGATGATGATGATGACTCCCAGACCTCGTTACATGATGATGATGATAATGATGATGATAACAACAACAATAACAACTCCAGACCTCGTTACATCGCAGGAACACGGGCAGACAATCGTGGCTGCTGTCGGAGCACGTGAAATGGGTTTGAGGACAGGCCAGCGAGCCGTTAGCCAATCGCAGCGAGGCGTTCCCGTCCACCCCCATCACACCCCCTGGGTCCATGAGGAGGAAGAGGGGCGGGGGCGGGGTGGTGGGGGGCAGGAAGAGGGGGGTTTCACACTGACTGCCCTCGTCTGACCCGTCCCTGCACTGTCTCTGACCGTCACACAGGCTGTCACGTGGAACGCATTGCTGAAAGGAAGTGACGTTGATGATGGTATGACTACTTCCCACAAGAAACCAGGTTGGTGACGTCACCTCTAAGGTAATGTGACAACATCATATTTGCCGAAAAAGCGCCCCCCCCCCCTCTCATATACATTTCTTACTAATGGTACAGCTTTACCTTGCGAGTCCCAGTATAAAAGGTAAAGGTGTCCCATAACCTATCTGGTCATTTGGGGGCGAGACATCAGAGACCTCAGCTTCTCTAGGGGCCAGCATATTGAAGGCGGCGCCCATCTCCTCTCCCTTGCTGCTTTACCTTCCCTGACCCTAAAGAGAGTAGGTAGCTATTTGCAGCTTGGTGAACTGGGGGACTGTACTGAAGCCAAGGCTTGCGAACGGCCACCCATCCACTTGGTAACCACCTCAACACTGCTTAACTTGAATGGGGGAAAAGCGAGTACTCTGACCACTGAGCTATCCCGTCTCCATTCTCAATATAAAAGAATCAATCAATCAATCAATCAATCAATCAATCAATCAATAAACCCAAACCCCAAACCCCACACCCTAACCCTCACCTTCTGAGAATTGCAGCGAAACCACCCGGCCCCTTTGCAAGGAGGAAACACGCAGAACTCCTCATCACTGCTGTCCTGGCAGTCTCTGCGGTGGTCACACACTAAGCTATAGGGGATCCTCTCGTCCGGGCATGCGCACTGGTACATGGGCGGAAGTGGCGTCAGTTCCGCCGTGCACGTCATGTGATCTTTAGCGAAGCAGGCGCTGGACACGTCACAGGCCAGGAAGGAATGGGTCACGTGATGTTCCGGACAGACGATTAGGTGGTTGATTAATTGGCCTGTGTTTGAAGGGGAAAGGGTCCATAGATGAATTAATGAATAAATAGAATGAATAGAGTTTGTTACTTCTTTAAATAAGGAAGCAAAAGTTCAATTATTAAAAAATTGTAGAGTTGGTTTCTATACAAC
>CM060347.1:8639886-8649886 GCA_030674155.1 Stramonita haemastoma | reverse complement strand
GATGACGTTTCCACAAAATAATCGATGATGGCATGATGAGGTTATTGTTAGCCTATAATTATCTCCTTACACTTCTGCTGCCATCCCATAGCCTGTGTGTGTGGGAGAAAAATCGTGACCACGCTTCCAGTTATGTTTGATGCAAAAATAGGCCTTTGAGAGTAAACTATACCTCACATGGGGATGGAAAAGAAACCTTTCAGTGTGTTTGATGCAAAATTGAGAGGCCTATGACACGGGGCAGGGAAAGAAAGCTTTCATTGTGTTTGATGCAAAAATAGGCCTTTGATAATAAACTATACCTCACAGGGGCAGGGAAAGAAAGCTTTCAGTGTGTTTTATGCGAAATTGAGAGGCCTATGATGATAAACTATGCCTCACACAGGAG
Organism: Stramonita haemastoma; assembly: GCA_030674155.1. NCBI lineage: Eukaryota > Metazoa > Mollusca > Gastropoda > Neogastropoda > Muricidae > Stramonita > Stramonita haemastoma. Next base: position 8,649,498 of record CM060347.1, on the reverse strand, counting down.
ATGGAAACGAAAGCTTTCATTATGTTTGATGCAAAAATAGGCCTTTGATAATAAACTGTACCTCACAGGGGGCAGGGAAAGAAAGCTTTCATTGTGTTTGATGCAAAATTGATAGGCCTATGATGATAAACTATATGTCACACTGGGCAGGAAAACGTTAAAATCTGTTCCGCTTTTCGGAAGAGAAGGCCATTTTGTGTCGGTGGGAACAGATGTAGTAGTAGGCACCCATCAGTCTCGGAAGACTATGGAGTTGCGCTCTAGTGCAAAGCCTGGGCAAGTATGTATGGAGGGCAAGCTGTTACCCATGCAGCAGACCCCCCTCTCCACGGCACTGGAATGATCCATTGGAAGGGCAATGACCGATACGAATGGTTCCAGTACCGTTGCAGGAGCCACCAGAACGTTGCCATATACCTACAGCCCCGAGCCGCTCTGGGTCTCCAACTCCACGATTTTTCCTCAGGCATGTCGTCTAAACACACCTGTGTGCATGCTGGTTTGTTATAATTTTGTCATCCGCTCCTACCGGCACACGATGGCCTGCTCTTCCTGAAGACGGAACGTGGTTTTAACGTGTGCGCAAGATGTTCTGCGTGCATTCGCACACGGGGCCTCGGTTTCGAGTCTCATCCGAAGAACTTTGACATTCAGTTCGATTTTTTCGTCAAACTGGGAAGAAAGGGCGAGGCTGGGTACAAACCCAGAAACTCACGGTTTACATATTGGCAGGCGAACGTCTTAACCATCCTGCCACCGTCCTTCCTGGGAACAGATGACGAGATGTACAAAACTGCATATACACGGGGATTGGATGTAAAAAAAAAAAGCACATGAATGTTTATTCCATTATCTCAATATAGAAATAATAGAGAAAATAAAGGAAAAAAAGCTTTCAGTATGATTGATGCAAAATTGCTCTCTCTATATACATATATATATAATTTGTTTTTACCCATTGTAAAAAGTTTGTTCCTCAGCTAGACCTCAAATTCACCCATGGCGAGATGTTTGTGCTTGTGCTTGGTTTTGTCCACCAGTAAGGTAGCCACATTCCGACTTCAGGGATGATGTCTAAACAGGACAACAGCGTTCACACTTTCATCATCCTTTTTTGCCAGCATGCATGGCCTGCTTTTCTGAAAGTCAGAATGGGTTTACATGCCAGTGCAAGATGTTGTGTGTATAGGAATGTAGTCTCATCTAGAGGACTATTGGGAAGTGGAGTTGGTACTGAAAAACTCCAGGGGGGAAATCCTCACATCTCAGTGATAGCTTGAACCCAGACTGTCAAACTTCGAGTACAATGCTCCAATTACAACACTAACCCAGACCCTGTGGGTTTCATCATCAAGTTTGTATTGGATGGCTTTCTTTCACATGGGTTTAATAACAACAGTTATACACAAGATGGCTTTCTTTCACATGGATTGATGAACAACAGTTATACACAAGATGGCTTTGTTTCACACGCAGGTTTGGGTTTATAATGATGGTTGTATGGCCGATTACAAGGGTTGCATTTTTGATGGCTTTTTTTTTTTTTTTACATTGGTGGTGGGTTTATCTATTACACGGGGTGTAGTTTGGACAGCTTTGTTCTACCTTTGAAGGTGGGCTCATCATGACAGTTGTACTTTGGCTCATTTCTCTTGGTTGTGGGGTTCATTTCACATGTGGAGGTGGTTTTATGTCGACATTTTCGTTTTGGTTTTATTTCACATATGGTTACAAGGTTTCATGTTGACAAGTTTTATTTTGGTTTTATTTCACATATGGTTACAAGGTTTCATGTTGACAAGTTTCATCTCGGTTTTATTTTACACGTTTCATTTTTTTTTCACATGTGGTTTAATGTTGACCAAGTTTCATTTAGGTTTTATTTCACTGTGGTTACGAGGTTTATCTCAGTTGTGAAGGCAGGTTTATAACAATTGTATAGTGGGTGGCCGTTTCACATAATGGTTATGGGATTTAATGCAACAGTTGGATAATTATGTAATTCCTTTGTTTCACATGTGGAGGGGGGGGGGGAGTTGATTATGATGGTCGTCTGGCATGGCTTTATTTTGTATGCTAGAAGTGTTTATTGATCATTGTTTTTTGGGTTGTTTTTTTTAAAGATGGCTTTATATTTTGAGGTGGATTTTGTTATTGGTGGTGTTTTTGTTTTTACTTTTTAAAGACGGCTTTTATTTTATAAGAGGTTATAACGTTTATCATTGATGGTTGCTTTTTTTGAAGATGGCTTTATTTTATAGTTACAAGGTTCATTATTGATGTTTTTATAAACAAGGTTCAGTATTGATGATCGTTTTTTAGGTTTATTTCATAAGTGGAGACGCATTTCTTTAGGTGGCTTCATTTCATGTGGTGGGTTTATCATAGATTTTTTTTAAAAGATAGCTAATATGTGGTTATGTTTATTATGATGGTTTTATTGTTGATTTTATTTCATATGTGGAAGTTTACTGTTTTTTGTGGGGGGGTTTAATTAAAGATGGCTTATTTCACATGTGGCGGTGGTTTATTACAAGATAGTATTTTAAAAGACAGTCTCCCATGTTGAGGTGGGATTCAAGATGGTCATTTTAGATGGCTTTATTTTGCATCTTTAGGGGAGCTCACCACAAGGCATCTTGGACGGTTTTGTTTCACACGTGATGAAGGCTTTTTTTTCATATTTTGCATCAATTTCTTTTACAAGCAGAGGCGGGTTTCTTATTGCGGTCGCCTTTTTAGATCGCCTTATTTTACATATGAGATGGGTGCATTATGACGGTTGCATTTTGGTAAGAGAGCTTGGTGTGGCGTAGTATTTCAAATTACATTTCAACAAGTGTGAAGAGAAGAGGTGCAGCCATGTTTTTACGACTGTGCTGCTGTAGAAGGTAGTGTTTGTTCAGTCAAGGTAAATCACTGGATAAACATACAACACACAGATCAAAGCGCACACACACGCACGCACGCACGCACAAATAAAAGAAGCCAAAAACACAGGCATGCTCGAACCCCCTATCCTCCCCCTCCGCAGCCAATTTAGAAATGAACATTCTCCATCCATTTTTGAAACAAGGGTTGAGGGAGAAGAGGGGGGGGGGACTCTTATAATAGGGCTGCAGTAACCATCTTTTTGTACAAGCTGCTGCAAAGAGGGTGGATAGGTGAGGGTTGTAGTCATTTTGCGATTTTTTTATTTTACTTCACAAGTGATATTTTAGATGCAGTATTTTAGATGGTTTTAAATCAGCACTGAAAAGAGAGAGAGAGAGAGAGAGAGAGAGAGAGAGAGAGAGAGAGAGAGAGAGAGAGAGAGAGAGAGGAGAGAGAGAGTGTGGAAATGCAGCAGAATATTTGGATGGCTTAAGTCCTGACAGTTGAATGTCAGCATAGGAATGATCTGACAGTGTGTAGGAGGGAGAGGGGTAAATGATGGTTACTTTGGATGCTGTTAAATGTGACTCCCCCACGAAATAAGTCGCTTTGCACCAAACCAACTTTTGCAATAGGAGCATTTTAGGCAGGTGGGGGTCAGGATCATGATTTTAAGATTTAGATTGATTATAAAACTATTGGCATTACCTTTTACTGCAATGTCAAGGCGTAATTTTCTTTCATTTCACTTTAAAACGCTTTTCAAAATACCCAAGCCCTCCTTCTGACCTTCTATTATGATGCTAAACAGGTCCATTTCTCATTTTGCCACATCCCGCAGTGCATAATTTCAATTTGTGATAACTTTTTCATAGAATTGTCCAATTTTCAATCTGTTTGTTGTTTTGAATAGCCTTTACAAAATCTCTTTTTTTTGACAGATTTATTAAATGTCAATATCTAAAAACTTGACTTGAGGTGCAACGTGACTCATTATGTGGTGGAATGTCAGAAATATGAGGCAAAAAAGATTGAAGGATGGGTAGGAGGGGGGTGGGGAGTTAAGGGTAATGGTTATAATGCAGTAGCAGGTATGCTCACTTTCAAGTTCCACTTTCAGAGATGAAGCCACTGACAATCAGAGGTAAAGGGACAAATTTTTCCAGAAGACTTGAGAAAGGCAGAGGAAGTGATGTCCATGATTGCAAAGGAGTTGTACTTAAGCACCCACTTCATTAATAGTCTCCTTCCTCCCCCCCCCCCTTTACAATCTGAAACTACAGCCCTAATCTTTAACTTAAGCTCTCCTATATACTACTTCAGTAATCCCCCCCTCCCCAGCCCCCAAATTGTTTTTATCATTTTGAGATTATAAATTCTATCAATCCTGTGTGTGTCAGTATTGTAATTACCCTTCATGGGACGACTGAAGTATTTTTAACTTGATCATTCTAAAACCATAGCCCTCCATAATACTACATCATTTATACACAACTGCCACAGAAACTCCAGCAATCCCTCCCCCACCCCACCCAAAAAAAACAAACCCTAAACTAATTTACTCCCCCCCCCCCAAAAAAAAAAAAAAAAAAAAAATTCCCCAGTGCTGAAAACAGGCATGCCTACCCTTCAGTTTTACTTTCAGAGACAAGCCACAGACAATTGACTCTGAAATACTCCACAGTGCTCAAACTACAGCTTTGAGGAATATTATTTACTATTTCTCAGTGGTGAAACTACAGCCTTGTGAAACATTATTTATCATTTCGCAGTGGTGACAATACAGTCATGTGAAATATTTATCATTTCTCAGTGGTGACACTACTGCCTTGTGAAATATTATTCATTATTCCCTAGTGGTCAAACTACAGCCATGTGAAATATTATCTATTATTTCTCAGTGGTGACAATACAGTCATGTGAAATATTATTTATCATTCCCCAAAGCAGCATCGAGTGTGGTTAACAAGTGGATGGGTGACCGTTTGTGTACCTTGGCTTCAGTACAGTCCCCAGTTCACACAGTTGTAAATGGGTACCTGCCCTCTTTAGGGTCAGGGAAGGTAAAGCAGCGAGGGAGAGGAGATGGGCGCCGCCCTCAATATGCTGGCTCCTAGAGAAGCTGAGGTGTCTGATGCCTTGCTCCCCTACGACCGCATAGGTTATGGGGCACTGTTACCTTTTTTTTTTCAATCACCACTACCCCATGCCATTGAAACTACTACCAACCAAAATGCTACTTCATTGTACATACCTGCTACTGAAACTAAAGCCATCCAAAATATTCATATTTCCACCCACAACTTCAATGATGACTTGCTCAGTGCTCTTGTAAAGCCTGTTCCTGTCTGGGCGTAACACTGTCTTGTGATGCTGCCTCCTTCATCGTGATCACCATCTGCACACAGTACAACCGTTTGTACACATCAGTTACCACAAGACATGGTACAACCATCTGCACACGTCAGTTACCACATAACACAGTATCATCAGTGAAATATCATCACCAAGTAGCTTCAACGGGCATGTTTACAGTTGAGTTTCATTTTCAGGTACAAAGCGATAGAAAATCACTGGATAATTTTCACTGATCAAATTTGAAAACAAACACATAGTTGTAGAACAACTCGCATCATCGTATGCTTCCCTCCTCAGTGCCATCTTTTCAAATCATGTACAAACACAGCTGCACATGTGTATTATCTGTCCCTAGGACCGCAACATGAGATTTCTTCATACATATCACATCAGCTACTTTGTGCACATGTAGAGATGCTGAGGAAGATACAAAGCACTCACAACAATTTGGCTCAAAATGTTATTTGATACAAGGATTTTAACCTTTCGAGACACATATCAGAAAACCAGATTCCTAGGACACTTGGTCAACTACGACACTTTTCCCTAACAAAGATACAATAGTAAGCATGCTGGCATCAGTGACCGACACCAGTCACCATACACCACAGTTAATAACACCAGGGCATACAGTCGCAGAAAAATCCTTCCTATCATAAGTACTTCACAATATAATACAGTAAATAATACCAGGGACATACAGTTGCAGAAAAATCCTTCCTATCATAAGTACTTCACAATATAATACAGTAAATAATACCAGGGAGCCGCCGCTGTGGCCTAGTGGTTAGGGTGTTGTACTCGTAATCTAAAGGTTGCGGGTTCGATCCCAGCTATTCCGCTATGGCGTTGTGCCCTTGGAAAAGGCACTTTACGGCTATTTTCTCACCCCACCCAGGTGTAAAAGGGGTACCAACCTTGTGTTGGGGGTTAACCATGCGATAGACTGGCGTCCTATCCAGGGGGGAGTCTATGACTCTCAGTCGCTTAACGCCACAGAAACCGGGATAAGCACCGGCCTGATGAGCCTTATGGCTCGGGACAGACTTTAACTTAACTTAAATAATACCAGGGACATACAGTCGCAGAAAAATCCTTCCTATCCTATGTACTTCACAATATAACACAGTAAATAATACCAGAAACATAGTCACAAAAAAATCCTTCCTATCATAAGTACTTCACAATATAACCAGAGACTGTATAAGCTACGCTGAGATAGCAAAAACATTTCTAACTCTCGACATAGAAACTAATCGAAACTGTCAAGAATGCTATTTATGAATAAAGGAGAAGGTATGAATACTACAGAATATCTGGTAAATTGATCTGTCTCTGACCTTCAGTACCGTGCTTAACCACAATTCATTGTCTGATGTACCAGACTCTTTATGACAGTTAATAACAAGCTATTGAGTAGTTGAGTAAATCAGTCATGTAGGAGAGAGAGAGAGAGAGAGAGAGAGAGAGAGAGAGAGAGAGAGAGAGAGAGAGAGAGAGAGAGAGAGAGAGAGAGAGAGTTCTTTACCTTAAAGAGTAGATTTTATAGCTGTTAAAATCATTTGTTAAGAGAGAGAGAGAGAGAGAGAGAGAGAGAGAGAGAGAAGAGAGAGAGAGAGAGAGAGAGAGAGAGAGAGAGAGAGAGAGAGAGAGAAAGAGAGAGAGTTTTCATTTTCGGTATCTGCAAATGTTTTTATCAATTTCTCTGCATGCAACACAGTTCTGTATAAATTTTGTTTGTTTTTGACTGTAAAAACACATTTCACTGCCAGTGCAACGATTGAATTATGACTATGTACCACCACTGAAGCCAACCAGTCACTGCGCTGGTTCCCACCCCAGCTGCTGAAAGCCTTGTCAAACTCGACCGGCCGAGCATTAGCGCACTCTCAGTCAGTACAGCTATAGCGCACGCACTAAACCGCCCTGAAACTCGTCATCTATCTCAGCGTAGCTTATACAGTCTCTGATATAACACTGTAAATAATACCAGGGACATACAGTCGTAGAAAAATCCTTCCCATCATAAGTACTTCTCAATATAACACTGTAAATAATACCAGGGACATAGTTGCAGAAAAATCCTTCCTATCATAACTACTTCACAATTTAACACAGTATGATGCTGTTCAATACAGTCCCATGTGGTGGTATAGCTTAGCAGTTAGATCATTGAGCTCACAACTGAACCACCAGTGAGATGCCCGTTCAAGGGCACTGACTTTTTCCCTCCCTCAAAGGGATATTATCCTCTGGTGTTAACATCAGAACTGACTTCACTCTCCCCCCCCCCCCACACCCCCACCAAGTCCTTCAGACGAGACTATAAATCGAGGTCATGTGGCGAATGCACGAAGAACATCTTGCACGCATGTTAAAACCTGTTCCGCTTTACGGAAGAGTAGGCCACTGTGTGTTAGAAGGAACAGATGACAAAAATTTAAAAACTGCATATACACAGGGACTGAATGTAAAAAAAAAAAAAGCACATCAGTGCTTTTTCTATTATCCTCAATATAAAAGAATAAATAATAAATATTTTAAAAAAACACATGCACTCACACCTACACATGGTTGGATATGAAGCTCCAAAACAGCTCTGAAGTCTTTTCTGTCATGGTGTGCCAGCCCTGGAAACATAAAAAAATTAACATAAACTCATTGTCTTTAACAATATCTGCCCCCCCCTACCCCCCCGCCCCCCCCCCCCCCCCACCCCCCCCCCCCCCCCCCCCCCCCCCCCCCCCCCCCCCCCCCCCCAACCATGGATCAGTTGTCTTGGGCAACACATCTGTCTTAAACAGTGGGCAAACTGTTGCATACACAAAATCTGACATTGGTGAACCCAAGAGTTCAAGCTGAGGAACAACTCCCCACCCCATCCCACCCCCTCCCAACCCAACCCACCAACCAAAAAAAAAAAAGCAAGCAAGCAAATCAACAAAGCAGTGAAATACCTGCAAATTCATGTATGTGCAAGTTAAACCACTTGAGCTCCCCCCCCCCCCCCCCCCCCCCCCCCCCAAAAAAAGCATGAGAGAGAGGCAGAGACAGAGACAGAGAGAAACAGAGAGGGGGGGGGCACTCATTACTTTTATTGGCATTAATTTTTACAGCTATTCAAAGGTGATGATTGATCTCACAAAGGCAATGACTATAGCATGACAGGAACAAAGTAAATACACGCCAAATCAAAATACTAACCAAAAAGATCATAATTTCTACCAATTGTCAAAACCCAGTTTTGGTCTTCTCTTTCTGTATCCATATGTAATAACACAGGATATCAATATGACGTCAAATGATTTCAACTAAACCAATTTAGCCTAATTATTCTGCTAACTGCACATCTTGCACACACGTTAAAACCAGTTCCGCTTTTCGGAAGAGTAGGCTATTGTGTGCTGGTGGGAACGGATGACAAAATTCACACAATACTGCATACACATGGGGACTGGATATAAAAAACACGGTTATTCCAGCATCCCCCCTCCCCCCCAAACAAAAAGAGCTAATCTACCATGAATTTCAAAGGCACTTTTCAGATATTAAAGAACAGTATTGTTGTCTGTTCCATGCAGCTTCTGTATTCTGGTGCTTTTCTAATGATAATCACTACTACGATATTACATGGATGGATGGATGGATCGGTGGTCTGGGTGGTCACGCGCCTTGCCTAGAAAGCAAAAAGTCCGGGTCGGAGTGTGCGGGGTTCGTCGTACCCCGTTTGGACCCAAAACTTTTTTCCCCATCCATTAGACCCTGAGTGGTGGCCTGGGCGCTAGTCTTTTGGATGAGACGATAAACCGAGGTCCCGTGTGTTACACATTACTATTTAGCGCACGTAAAAGAACCCACGGCAACAAGGGGGTTGTCCCTGGCAAAAATTCTGTAGAAAGAAGCCACTCTGATAGGGAAACAAATACACTTGCATGCAGGAAAAAAGAAAAAAAAAATGGGTAGGCGCTGCACATGTGGCGACGCGCTCTCCCCGGGGAGAGCAGCCCGAATTTCACGCAGAGAAATCTGCGTGACATAAAGTGGTACAAAATACAAAAAATACATATCTGATTACAGATATTATACTGTCCTTCTTCTTTGTCAACAGCAATGAAAGACATAGAAGTTGTTTTTAATGGTATCATGTTCTTTGACGTGAAAATAAGAAGAGTTTTCCTTCTTTTAAACCAATTTTACAGCTCAACTTACATTATGTTGTCACCAGTATTACACCATATCAATAATTATCATAAAGTTTTTAGTACCCTTTAAAGTCCCAGAAATCCATGATCATTTACCTTGCCAGATGGGGGTCTCGGCCATTTATTTGCCATTAAAAAAATATATAGTAACAAATTTTTTGGTTTGCAAAATGACATT
>CM060347.1:8602261-8639786 GCA_030674155.1 Stramonita haemastoma | reverse complement strand
CCATAAAGTCACACTTAAAAGGCAAAGATGTAATAAAGAAACTCACCATTAAGGCAAGAATGTGATCATATCACCACTAAAGCCATGAATAAAGCCAAGATTATATCACCACTAAAGCCAAGAATAAAGCCAAGACTGTGATCATGTGACATAAGCCAACGATGCAATTCAGAAAGTCACTACTAAGGCAAAGAATTTCATTAAGAAAACCCCCACTAACTAAAACCAAGAATGATATAAAGAATTTAACTTAAAGTCACCACTAAAACATTTGTCATCTGTTGTTCTGTGTCTGTCTAGAACTTTAATTTTTCTCACACAAAATTTTTATCTTTATTGTCATTGTTAATGAGAATACTTTTGATAGTCAAACCTCGACTTTCAAAGATTTTCAATGGGAAGCTTGTTACAGGTTGTCAATTTTGGTCATTTTCAAAGATTCAGTTTTCAATCTGTTTTTTTTAAATCTGGTTTTTCTGTTTAAAATAGTATTCTAAGTCCGAAAATTGCCATTAAAGAATTCTGTTTAAACTGGAAGGAACATCACCCATGTGTTTGTCCCTTTCTTCTGTATCCTTTTCTTTTCTTTTCTTCTTTTTTGTTTCTCACCCATGTTCTGTTACCCCCCCCCCCCCCCTTTTTTAATATTCTTTTCTTTCCATTTTTTCCCAGCCTCTAATTTTGTTGCTGTTGTTGCTGTTTTTGGTTTGATGCCCATTTCTTCATTTTGCTCTTTCTGTTTGGTGATCCTTTTGCTGGTTGTTCTTGTGGTTCTACCCTTTACTTTGTGATTAACCTGCTTCTGTCTTCTTTGCGTTTTCTTCTTTTTCCATATGCTTACTTCTTTGTTTCTATTGTGCTTTTCCTGTACAAGTTCTTTTATCTAGTACTTCTTCTTCTGTTTCTTTGGCCTCTTTTAGTTCTTTTGCTTAGTCTGATACTTCTTATTCTTTTTTTTTTCAACTTACAGTTAATCTGATCTAAACAAAATGCAAACATTAAAAATGACGGACTTGGCCCAAGCTAAAAGCTGTGTGATGTCATCAAATTACCAAGGCCTACACTAAAATGTTATGTTGTAAAATGTTGTGTTGCGATTGCCATCAGCTATGACAAGCTCTTAACATGACAACTTGCACTCTCCTTTAAAGGACAAAATCTTCTGAAGTATAGCTGCCTATAATATGGCAAGGTACTTGAACAGTCATACAGGCAAACCTCATTCAGTGTGTAGTTTCTATCTCACAGTGATTCCTAGATAGGATGAACGAGTCTGAGTGCACATTCTGGGTGACCGAGTGATCCCCCCCCCTTCCCCCCAAATGCTAATCTGGGGAGCAGACAAAAAGCAATTTCTCTCTCTCTCTCTCTAGCATGCACACACACACACACACACACACACACACACACACACACACACACACACACACACACACACACACACACACACTAATCATCTTGGTAACTGCACTTCCTACTTAACCTCACTTTTTCTATTTAAATAAGTATCTGTTTTGCTAAAACATTCCCCTCCTCTCTAACAAAGAAAAAAAAACAACATGTTTGCCCATTCCCTATTCTTGCTCTCGGTCTCACACTCACACCCATGACTGTGCCATAACCATTCTCATGCCTCTTCCCACATACAGCTAGCTATCCATCCTGCCCCTTCTCACATACGTCCCCCCCCCCTCCTCAACCTTCTACACATTAAAAATGAAAAAAAAACAGAAAAAAAGTTTATGTCACGCCTTGTATCATCATATCCATCTACCTTTTGTGTCCACATGTGGGGCCAGGTTAAGATAACAAAGGTTACTGTAAAGGTTAGTGTTAGTGTTAGCACATAACATTAGTAACTGGGAAAATGCTGTTGGTCAGCTGGCGTGTCTGCTTGTATATATATGTAAGCCATGTGGACACAATGGTACATAGACACAATGGTACCCAGCTTTTGACACTGGTTTTGGAAATTTGAAGTCACAAATCCTCTGTCCTTTCAACCATCCATGGTTGGATTTTTTATTACCATGTTCCAGTTTTGAAATCAGCTCAGTGGTTTCTAGAAGCGTACCTTTGCATACAAATGGACTGTGGGTGTTTTGTAAAGAACCAAAATTGATTAAACGAAGGATCAGGCCGAAAAATACGGTTATTTCTTGCTTATTTCTTGAATTTCCCCACTATTAAATTACAATTTTTCAGCTCTGAAATCAACAATTTCCAGCTTACTGTACTATTGAAAAATCGTGCCCGTTTCCAAAAGAACCAAAGTTGTATTAATGGCCGAAGATAGTTATCAGCCCCAAATAAAACAACAGGAGAAAAACTTGCTCTTTTATGTGCTAGCCTATTTTCTATTCCCAGTTACCTAGCCATACATATCCTACCCCTTTCTCACAATTGACAAATGAACCTAGCAGTCAATCTAACGAAAAAGCCCCTCCTTCTAATTATCAGTTTCCTTTTAGTACCTCTTCTACAAAATCAACGATTCCCCTCTTTACTCCCCAAAACTTGTTTACACACACACACACACACACACACACACACACACACACACACACACACGCATCACACACACACACACACACACGCATCACACACACACACACACACACACACACACACACACACACACACACACACACACACACACAACACACACACACACACACACACACATCCACCGTGCACATGCTTAACTTGACTTGGGAAAAGCAAGAGCTCTGACCACTTAGCTATCCCGCACCTCTATATGAAAGTGGTATATCTCTCAAGTTCAGTCTTCTCCACCTCACCCAGTTCAAAATCATTCTCTTCTGCCACTCCCTTCGTTCCAACGCTCCGCCAAATCAGAATAATTCTTGAAGACCAAAGCACTGGCAGAATAACCATCATTGTTAACTAATTAAGCAAACCCATTCTGCTCACTCTTTTTGACAATGATACTTAAACTCACCAGACAATCTCCAGAGCTGGAAGAAACTTACCTGTACAGTCAGCCCGGCTAAAAGCTGAAAGCAAGATTTATGTATGCATACAACAGGTGCCACAGCTGAGTGGCTAGGACCGTCAACTTCAATCCCAATGGGTCATGAAGTCGTGGGTTCGAATCATGGCAGCTCTGGTGAACTCTTCCAGGTCAACTTCAAGTATACACCCGCCAGTGCTTTAATTGCTTTTGTGCATATGTACACATGCAGAAGATAAAAAATATGTATGTGTAAGATCACGTAATGCATGTCAGCATTTGGTGGTTTTGGAAACATTAACATACCCAGCATACATTTCTGCAATCAGAATGTGGCTACATTCATGGTGGGCAAAAATGGTCACATACGCAAAAATCTCACCACTGGTGAATTCACCTTGGAGCTCCAGCTGAGGAACAAATTACAATCAAAGACGTGTATGCATACATCATTTCTGACATGAACAGCCAATATCGGCAAAGCATAAGGTCAGTCTGCAGCAGTAACTAGAACCACATCCCATCAGTGGATTGGCAGTCTAGAGGGAACGCGCCTGTCTAGTAGTAAACATAAAGTCCAGGTTGTGTGCGGTGGTTCGAATCTCGTATAGGCCCAAAACTTTCCCCTATCCATTAGACCATGAGTGATGGTCTGGGTGCTAGTCTTTCGGATGAGACTATATGTGTTACATAATTACATAGTGCACACTGAAGAACCCACAGCAACAAGAGAGTTGTCCCTAGCAAAGTTCTGTTGCAAAATGCTACTCTGATAGGGAAACAAATACAGTTGCTGACAGAAAAGGAAAAAAAAAAGGTGGCACTGCTCTTGCGGCAATGCTCTCTTTCATCGGGGAAAGCAGCCCGAATTTCACGCATATCATAAATCTGCTCCGACTTGCAGTGGTGCTTAATGTAAATAAAAAAAAAATTTTTTAAGTGAATCCCAAAAGTCCACAAAGTCATGGGTTTGAATTACAGACATGGTGTCTGGTGAATACTGGGCAGGGATTTTAACAACCTCCCAGATCAGTTTAAAAGTGAAGACCTACAAAGTGTAAAACGAGGCAGCAAAAAAAAAGAAAAAAAAAGATACCTGTCAGACATCTGTAAAACAACTACCTCTCCATTGTTGCTCATGAAGCCACTGTCACAAGTCCTCTCTCTTTTCTGCTCCTCTGCATTAGTTCTGGGTCTCCTCTGTCACGAGTCTATAGAACAGAAAAAAGCGTCAAAATAATTCTTGTAAACCAGAATAATCATCATTGTTAACTAATTAAGCAAAGCCATTTTGTGCACTTTTTGACAATGATACTTAAAACTCACCAGACAATCTCCAGCACTGGAAGAAACTTACTTGTATAGTCAGCCCGGCTAAAAGCTGAAAGCAAGATTTATGTAGGCATACAACAGGTGCCACAGCTGAGTGGCTAGGACCGTCAACTTCAATCCCAATGGGTCCTGAAGTCGTGGGTTCGAATCATGGCAGCTCTGGTGAACTCTTCCAGATCAACTTCAAGTATACACCCGCCAGTGCTTTAATTGCTTTTGTGCATATATACACATGCAGAAGATAAAATATGTATATGTAAGATCACGTAATGCATGTCAGCATTTGGTGGTTTCGGAAACATTAACATACCCAGCATACATTTCTGCAATCAGAATGTGGCTACATTCATGGTGGGCAAAAATGGTCGCATACGCAAAAATCTTACCACTGGTGAATTCACCTTGGAGCTCCAGCTGAGGAACAAATTACAATCAAAGACGTGTATGCATACATCATTTCTGACATGAACAGCCAATATCGGCAAAGCATAAGGTCAGTCTGCAGCAGTAACTAGAACCACATCCCATCAGTGGAGAGGGAACGCGTCTGTCTAGTAGTAAACATAAAGGCCGGGTTGTGTGCGGTGGTTCGAATCTCGTATGGGCCCAAAACTTTCCCCCATCCATTAGACCATGAGTGGTGGTCTGGGTGCTAGTCTTTCAGATGAGACGATATGTGTTACATAATTACTTAGTGCACACTGAAGAACCCACAGCAACAAGAGAGTTGTCCCTAGCAAAGTTCTGTAGCAAAAAGCCACTCTGATAGGGAAACAAATACAGTTGCTGACAGAAAAGGAAAAAAAAAAAGGTGGCACTGCTCTTGTGGCAATGCTCTCTCCTCGGGGAAAGCAGCCTGAATTTAACGCATATTATAAATCTGCTCTGACTTACAGTGGCGCTAAATGTAAAAAAAAAAAAAAACCAAGTGAATCCCAAAAGTCCACAAAGTCATGGGTTTGAATTACAGAGACATGGTGTCTGGTGAATACTAGGCAGGGATTTTAACAACCTCCCAGATCAGCTTAAAAGTGAAGACCTACAAAGTGTAAAACGAGGCAGCAAAAAAAAAGAAAAAAAAAGATACCTGTCAGACATCTGTAAAGCACCTACCTCTCCATTGTTGCTCATGAAGCCTCTGTCACAAGTCCTCTCTCTTTTCTGCTCCTCTGCATTAGTTCTGGGTCTCCTCTGTCACGAGCCTATAGAACAGAAAAAAGCATCATTTACTCATTAGCACAAGTGTCTACTGTAGGGTTACCTAAGTCTTCTAGCTGTTGTTCTCACTTGTTTTCAGCATTATTGTCAAATCTTTTCAGATGGCTATCTAGAATGAGATGCCTTGAAGGTGAAGGTGCATCTCCCAAAATATTCAGAAACTGAGAAATGTTAATTATAAAATTCTTTTACAATGAAATAATTTCCTTTCATTTAAAAAGAAGTTGTGTCACCATTTTATAGGATTGATTTTACATGTATTAACTAAAAACCAATAAAATCTTTGGTTTTATTTATTGAACTTTATGTTTAATTCTAAACCATGTATGAGTGCTTCCAAAGAGATAACATACCTAGCCAAAACCCATTCATATAATCATTGTGTTCAGCAATTTATATTTGAAAATATCCAAAAGTCATGTTTGTCCATGTCATAGCCTGAAACTGAAAGTAAAACAGTAAGATTTATCATTCAGTGGCATCCTGTGGCTTGAGCAAGTATGGAAGTCACAAAGTCGCAGGAAAAATGGCATATACATCACAATCTTTGAACTGCACTGTGCAGTCATACCTGTCACGAATCCTGTGAACATATTGGTGCCACTGCTGGGCATATCAAAGCCAGCCACTTTCAATCCCCCCCCCCCCCCCTTTTTTTTTTAAATACTTATTTTCCTTAAAAAAAAATAGCATGTGCCTGTATTACAGCTTCTCCAAAACTTCCAAATCTGTTACCTTTGTGACCTCTTCATACAATGCCAGGTCATCCTCTCAATCTTGCCAACAGACCGTTGCTGGCACCCAGCGCATTATTATCAAAATGGCGTGGAGACTGGATCTGGGCCATACATTACCAACAGTAATCAGCAACACACAGTAACCAACCCTTTTCGCTATTTGATAGCGCTACTTACCCCTGAAATATGCAAGCAACAAGGCAATACACTGATACGATTGCTAATAATTATAAAAGTCAACAGAGCACTACGTTTAACAAAACAGTAAAACAATATTTACCGTTATGTAGCTTTACTGAGTACCTTCTCACTGCCACTCCATGAGAGTCCCGCGATATTACCGCATGGCTTGGAGTCTGAATACCGGAACGATGTAGGCATAAGCGTATTCTACTAAAACGAAAGGGAACACTTGGGCTTTAAAGGTTTGAAGGCTTTTGCTTGACGTTTATAAACTTATTCTCAATTTGTGGTGCTAGCAATTGTTTTCTGGCTAATTTCCAGCTGTAGAAATTGTTTGAATTAAAGAGAATTTTTTGTCTAATATAGCGTTAAGGGGATTGTGTGGGGGGGTGCGTGCATGCATGGGTGCGCCCACGTGTGTGTGGTGTGGGGTGGGGGGTGGGGGGTGCGTGCGTTTGTGTGTGTGTGTGTGTGTGTGTGTGTGTGTGTGTGTGTGTGTGTGTGTGTGTGTGTGTGTGTGTGTGTGTACTATATGTAGCTTAAAGTCAGTGATTGTTGACAGTCATGCCCTGACTGTTCGATTCTTGGTCAAACTGGGAAGAAAGGGCGAGGCTGGGTAGGAACCCAGAACCTCACGGTTTACTTGTTGGCAGGCGAACGTCTTAACCATCCTGCCACCTTCCTTCATACAGAGCACTAGTGGCTCTGTTATTGTACAAAGATCCCTAAGTAGGATTAGGACTAAATATTTTGTAATGCTGTTTTAGAATGTTGACAATTAGCTATTTAAACTTTTATGGTCAGGTTGTCTTTTTTCTTCACAGCCTCTTCCTAGAACACTCAGACAGCAACAAGACCTACCATGGGCCTGTTTGTAACAGGTGCCTGATTGTAATGTAAAACTGCCGGCTCAGTGTTGAGCATGATTTTTTTTTAAATCAACAGTGATTAGGCCTATACCATTTTCACAACCAGGTTCAAGTTGAGAAACCATCTTAATCTCCATCACAAATGATTAGCAGACCATGAAAAGGGCATTATTGTCATTGGATTTATTGTAGGCCTATGTCAGATTTAAGATTAATAGCGTTAACTGTATAAAGTTGGACCTGCTTATAAGAAGCTCGCTTACAGTGATTCTCCCTTATAAGAGAGCAAAAAAATTTGTTCCATCGAAGGTGTTCTTTATTATGACTTACGAAAGCTCGGATATAAGAATCTCGCTTATAAGAAACCCCTCTTATAAGAACATCAATTTCTGGTGCCACCGAGGATGTTAGCTCGGATATAAGAAAGTCTAGTGGTTTTGAGAACTTTACTTTGCAATAGCCAGACCTCCTTCAGTCAGTTTCCTGTAAGCAAGCTCACCAAAAGCATTTCCAAAAAAAAAAACTTGATTCTTTCAGGACATTCTGACCCCACACCAGATGTGGCTGGCAAGTTTTGAAGGACAGGCACATAAAAGCAAAATTTCTCCAATAATACTGTTTCTTTTTCATTCATTCGCATTACATGGACTCTCACATACAGCCTGTATTTTTCGCAACAGCTTGGGTAGGTGCCTGTAGGCCCCGTCTTTCCCCTTTTTGATTGCTGGAATTGGAAAGGAGAATCCAGCTTCAGATCTTTGTCAAAACGCCTGTCAAAATGGCTGACTCAAAGCCGAGACTGTCAATTTCACTCAAAAGGAAAATTAAGCTTATCGAAGTTGAGGCCAACCCTCACGAGCTGAAATAGGCTAGGCCTATAGCAGATGAACAGCAGATTCCACCAGCGAGGGTGTCATAATTATTCTCTCAGTACCAGTCAGGCGTCTGTTCAATCTTTTCAAGGTTTCTTTGTGATTTTTTTAAACAATTTTTATTCCTGTGATAAGTGATACACCAAAGATCTTGAGCAGACAGTCAAGCATTGATCACTTTATATTCTCTTTCCGAAAAAAGTTCAATGATTGTCATTTCGAAATTATAGTAGTTCCAATTCAGTTTTGTTTTTAGACAAAGAGAAAATATTCTATTTATAAAACGAACAACTCTGACAAATTGTATAGCTGACTATGCAGAAATCGCACATTAAAGAAAAAAAACCTCCAAAAATACATACATGAATATGTAAGCCCAAGCGAGTGAAAAAAAAAAAGAAAAAAGAAAAACGCACAAGAATGAATTAGCACACACAATATACTGAACCAAAGGAATACTACGCAAATCAAAAAACAACAACAATAACAACAACAACAACCTGAAATACAACCATATCAGAAGCTAGATTGAGGTCACATACAGATTACGGAAATTTTTTTCTGCCGAGTGACGTCATTCAAAAAATGACGTCGACATCTTCCCCTGTCGTCTCAGTCACGTTGTATAGGCTTCACCGGGCAACACCGCAGTGTCAGTCAGTAATCATTGACAGGCGGGCTAGTTTGTCCCAGTCCTTGGATTTCAACACTCAAAACATGATGTGTCATTGTCAATGATGCGTCCATCTTAGCAACTGTTCCATCCCTGCAGTGCTCTGAATATCAGCTGACAAAAAAAAAAAAAAGAGAGAAAATATCCAGACCCGATTTAGAGTTCTCTGTAAGCATTTTGTCCTGTGAAATCTATTCCAGAATTATTCACTTGCCTACGTGCCACATCAAGAGTAAGGTGAGATGAAGAACAGTGGAACCAGATGTGAAGAAGTATGGAATGTTGTGGAATGTGCTTCTGAATTCTGGATTGAGCCTATTCCAAATTAATATGTGTTGGCGTTTGCAGTAGAAGCCCCAAGTCTCCACACGTTGTAGAAGTAGCCTACATCAAGGGTGTGCCGAATTCAATCGGAATGAATTGATATTGTCGGCCTGAAAAATTTGGTGAAAAAAGATTTAATGCCTTGTTAAAAGGGGGTAGAACAGCACCAGGGACATCAATTTCAAGAAGAAGAAAAAACCAAACGGAATATTGGGTATATTTATCATGTCAGCTTTTCTGGTCTGTCCATTTTTGACATAAAACCACTGCTGTATCCACACTTTTTTTTACAGCCTTTTTTTTTCTTAACAGCCTTGTAAAGACAGTCTTATAAAAGGGTTTAGTCTCTTCCATTCTGATTTTGGTGTGTGTGTGTTTTTTTCAGGAGAAAAGGTGCAACACAATAATCTGTCGTGCAGTAATAGTTTTAGTGAGTGATATCGACAGAAAAAAATTATCCACGGTCATTTTCACGTCATTATGTAATTCGTTCCTCGCTGAACTGCACACAACCAACAATCTGTAAGCTAGTGCATTCGTCTGCATTTCTGGCAGCCAATTACAGAGCAGGATATTTTTGCTGCAGAACTGTCCAGAGTTTGTTTTGTAAACTTGAAGGTTAGATTCGTGGGCTTGTAGTTTTCAGTCCACAAAGCCAGTAATAGGCCTACTGTTCTAATGAATCAGAAGAAAAGGATGAAAATATTAATCATATTTTAGGCTTATTGGCGCTCCATGTCTTCTTTATTGCAGAAATGATCCTCATACCAGCCACTCTGTAAAGTAACCAGGATGTGCCCATCCAGGCACTGGTTGGTTTTAATGTGAACTCCCACTTTGTGTTGGAGGAAGCAGCTGGGAAGATTTTACAACCATCTATTATTTCAGTTTGAAATCAGAATAACTGTTGTCCCTGTGTGCTTTGAGCACATGCGCGCACTGCACTGCACTGCATTGCATGGCAAGCAAGCAAACACGCACACGCACACACACACACACACAAACCCCATAAAAGATATGCACAGATGCACACACAGGCATGAATGAGAGTACACCTGTCCATATGTGAAAACACACACACACGCGCGCACACACACACACACACACACACACACACACACACACACACACACACGAAACCCATAAAAGGCATGCGTAGATGCACACACAGGCATGAATGAGAGTACACGTGTCAATATGTGAGAACACACACACACACACACACACACACACACACACACACACACACACACACACACACACCCTACAATCCCATACATCTTATCAAACATCAAAACCGCAGGGAAGAGGGGGTTAAAAACTTAAATGAGGACGAATAAGTTCACATCTTTTTCTTTATTTCCAAATAAGCCTACAGCTCTAACATGATCTGTTTTTCTTAAGGTGACGGTCTAAGGCACAAATAACCCAGCAACTCGTTTCTACCAATTTAACGTGAACCTTAAAATATCTCTGAACGCTATCCGTACCAGAGACTTCAACATTGTGTTTCGTTAATTCTCCTGCTCTGTGGGTTCCTCAGCATCTTTTTCCATGTGAGCAACAGAATTCTTGACAAGTGTAAACTGACCTTTGTTCTGGAAGTCTGATTGGCACTCTACACAGTACTGTGCAGCAATTTGATTTAATTACACGTGACTCCTATTCAACCGTTTTCAGTGAAAAGTGTATCCTTTCTTGCAGTCGGCAGAAAAGAACAGCCATCGTTTTGATTAGGAAGAGTGTGGTTTCCATAGTGTGTACATATAGCAGGGTTCTTATTTCTGTAGTTGATGTCGTCCAAACTTGGTTCAGGATTTTTGGTAAAGGGATGATAGAATCAACTTCATTTTTTTTTAAAGTACTTTCTAATCTGGAATGTTAAATAACAGCAAATCAAGTGGATATATATGGGATATCAGTTGTTGTGTTTTGTTTTTTCCAATCATCAGACTTTTTGATCAGGTGAACAGAGACTGAGTGCTGATAATTCCATCAACGACAGTGTGGAACAAATGAAATCGTCTTCACAATTAGAGTAGTTGTTTTTTTTTTAGTGGTGGATGCAACATCATGAAACACCCCTGAACGGTTTATGTTCAGAACATATTTTTTGGAAGACCTGCAGATTTTGAACCCTTCCTATTCGCTTTCTCTGAGCTGCACAATTTCTTTTTTTTCTTTTTTTTGAGGGGAAATGTAGAAGAAACTATAACAAGAACATCAGGACTTTCTGCCATTTTTACGCATCATAGCTTAGTACTACTGCATCTAACCTGACATTTCTTTCTGCGCTCCCAACCAAACTCTCTGTTTATGTTCTTGGCAGATATGGTATAACTCATAATAAACATTTCGCTGGCAATCTTAGAACATTTGGCTGACAGTCAAGTCTTACCTCAAAGAAATTTAACACTCCACGAACAAGCAATTTGAGAGACGAATTCTGCACTAAGAGCTTTTCTTTTAAAAAACAGAATCAGCTGTTTGAAAATTGTGCAACTGCTAGACACACTGCACCAGGCGTTCTTGGCTATCTTCCTACACAAAAACCTACAACCAAAACCTGGGTACACCTTACCACCTTCAGTGTAGCTAGCGGTGCATGGCCAACCCTGTACCTTACTTCATCTCCTCCTCCTCCATCGCCTACAGACTGATGATGGCCTTCCTGCAGAGACTGGTGACTCAGAGCTGCCTGATGCTGGGCAGAATGCAGGTGGTCATGGGCACCGCCTCCGGATGGCCCTCACCTACACCGCCTACAGGTCTCTGACACAAGGGGACTCCTCCTCCTTGCTGAAAAGGGCGGAATGCAGGCGCAAAAAGGGCAAGAGGGGGAGGGGAAGAAAGAAGTCGGCTATCCCCGAGGAAGAGAAGCCGCCCCGGCACGGGCTGCTGCCTCGTCCTGAGGACGCCGTCTACCTCGACCTCGCCGCCTCCGCCCGCTGCCAGCCCTCCGTCAGCTCCCACGACAGGGCGCACGCGCTGTTCTTGTGGATCCAGGTCAAGAAGGAGGCTGACCCCCGGGACGTGGCCTGCAGCGTGGCCAGGATCCAGCAGTACGTGGAGGAGGTGGAGGCCCCCACCGAGAACGCCTGCGGGGACTTCAGGATCCTGGCCGGCGTGGGCTTCGGCCCCGAGTTCTACAAGCAGGTGAACGGCAAGACCCCGCAAGGGCTGTCCAACGCCAAGCACAGCCTGATCAGCAGCAGCTCCGTGGGCGGCGACATCCTGGTGCACGCCAAGTCCAACGACCAGGACCTGCTGAGGCAGCTGAGCAAGGTCGTGCTGGGCAACCTCCCTAAAAACACCGTCCTCTGCCACGAGGAGACCTACGCCAAAACCCGCTACCCCGACGTCCCGTCCAGGGCAGAGGCCGGGGAGAACGAGCCCAGCATCATCAACTACCAGTACACCCAGGGCGACATCGAGCTCTTCCCGCCCAAACACCCCGTGTCCGAAGACGAGCCCTGGCTGCTGTTCGTCAGCGACACGGGCAGCAAGGACACTGAGTTCAAGCGCGAGGAGACGGCCACGGACTGCAGGACGGGCGGCAGTTACGTGATGACGCAGCGGTGGGTGCACGACAACCAGCTGCTCAACTCCAACGGGGACCTGGTCATGAACCAGTGGGTGGACAGGGCCTGGGAGCAGTGTGCCGGCCCTCCTGGAGAGAGGAAGTTCAGATCCCCCTCCATGCTCAAAGCCGAACTTGCCGACATCTCCATGGAGCACTGGATCAAGGAGGCCTACAAGGAATGCCTGGACATGCAGAAGAACCACCCGGAAAGGCAGATCGTGTGCACTGCGGGGGTGCCCGTGCCGAAGATGCCTTTCCGCATCCTGCGCCAGTCGTTGCCGTACAAGAACAAAGGCGGGGAGGCGGGACTGTTCTTCATCAGCTATGCCAGTAGTCCCCGGTACAACGAGCTTCTTCTGGACAGGTTGGTGAACTCGGCCTGTGGGAGCGCCAAGCTCAACAGCGCCAGTCAGAACGTCTTCTGCCTCTCCCGCAATGTCCGCAGCGCTTGCTGGTACTTCCCGGGAATGCAGGAACTCAGGGAACTGGAGTGACAAATCGAATCAAATTTCCAACCAAATCAATTTTTGCTTTTTTGTGACACGCTGTACGTGAAAGATGGTTCGTGGTGTGTGGGACGGGAAAGACTCTTCATGAGGTAGGAAGGATAGTTTCTAAGTTCAGGCATAGAAATCTGCTGTGATATAATTTGGTATAAATGAAATAAAATTGATGAATAGTTACAGGGTTTTTTTAGGTGGTCAGCGGTAGTGCTGGGCATAAAGAACGAAAATACTAATTGTGATCAATTTGTAGTAAGAACGATGTTTAATGATGAGAACTACCTCAAAAGTATAGCATCAAAAGTACTGCTCAAGGTTTGACCTTTCCAGAGTTTGGATGAAAGAAAGTTACTGTTGTGTTGTATTTGTAGTGTATTGCATTGTACTGTGTTTTACTCTTATCATTCTCCTCAATCCCCGTCACCTTGCCGTGTGTGTGTGTGTGTGTGTGTGTGTGTGTGTGTGTGTGTGTGTGTGGTGTGTGTGTGTGTGTGTGTGTAACATCTTTATTTTATTTATCTATTTATTCGCGCGTAGACATATTATTTGTTCTATATGTAAACGGTTGCATGCACGTGACTAATTTGAATGAAAGCGCTTTGATTTGTGTACACTACAAGATTCAGCGCTATATAAATCCCATATATCATAATAATTATTATTATTATTATTATCATTATTATTATTATTATTATTATTATCATCATTTTGTAGTATCAGATTATTGCATTACACTTAGATGTTTTGTAGGCTACTGTATCAATAACGGTCTACAACACATTTCTTTACACTCATGACATTCAGTTGGGTGTAACACTAGGATACAGTGTATGTAAAATATTTTTTTTTAAAAGACATGTTCCTGATTGTCTTCTGCTTTACTTTTCTGCCTTCTACAGAATTTTTCCAGGGACAACTCTCAAATGCACTGTTGGTGCTGCACATGGGGCCCTGGTTCACCCATCTTGTCAGAAAGACTTGTGCAGCCACCACTGTTGGAGTTTTAACTGTATGTCATGAATAGAAAAACTAGAGTCAAAGATATGTACAATTTATCTTTTGCAAAAAACAGAAACCAAAAAAAAACCACCATAATGTGTATATCTTTGCTATTTTTGTTCATGGGCTAGAGCCCTGAGGTTCACTAATGGTGAGATTTTGCATAATAATAAGTTTACAAAGGCTGACACTGTTTTTACCTACCATTAAGGTAGTTGTATTCTGACTTCTGGGATCAACATGTCATTTAGAAAAACAATAGTGGAAGCTGCACATGACTCTGTCCCATTAAGATACTGAGAACCCTTATGTAACCCAGGCTCTCTAACCTTTCATTGGGTACATAGAATGAAATTTTGGTTGAGATACTTTCTTACAAAAGAAAAAAAAAATTAGAAATGGCCGCTGGAGAGAGAGAGAGAGAGAGAGAGAGAGAGAGAGAGAGAGAGAGAGAGAGAGGTTTCCCAGTGAAACATTTTTCTGAACAAAATTATTTCCCTTTAATTAATTGCTGCTAGCATGCTGATGGTGGAGGTTATCTCCCATTACAACTTCTTGCCTCTGTGAGCCTAGACTGTGGATTGCTGATTGGCTCTGATGAACCCTGTGGTGTAAACAAGTCACAACAGTAACAACACAGATTTTAATGATCAGAGGTTGATTGTCTGTAAACAGGGGCCAAAGAAAAAGAAATAAAAACAAAACAAAAAAACAAATCTGAACATCAAATTTTCTATCCATGGATTGCAAAGAAAAAAGTGAGTGTAAACAGCAGATCATAGTCACCTTTTTTTTGCTTAAAAATCCCTGTAAATCATATATACATATTTTTTTTATAAAATTAATATGCTAGTGCTCAAATATTAAACATCAATATAACTGATAATTCTGATAACTGGGTTTTTTGCGCATGGCGTGTGCGTGTGTGTTGCATCAGAACTGTGTATACATGTGTACATGTGTGTGTCTTTTATTCATTTATTCTTTTATTTCCAGGATAATGGATTAAGCACTGATGTGCCTTTTTATACCCAGTCCCCATGTGTATGCAGTTTTGTAAATTTTGTCATCCATTCCCATCACCACACAATGGCCTAATCTTGCAAAAAGCAAACAAGTTTTAACGGTGCGCAAGGTGTTTGCAAGATGTTCTGTTTTATTTACATGCAAGACCTCGATTATTTAATAGCCTCATCCAAAAGACTTTTAGTAGGAGTGGAGTTGGTACTGATGTTAACTCCAGTGGAAACTATCCCTTTGAACAGGTTTTAAATCCAGGTCAGCAGATCACACCTCCTCCCCCCTCCCATATGTTGTGTGTGTGTTTGTGTGTTACACCCAAGAGAGACTGTGTATCTGCACATGCATGTGTGAGTGTGAAAGAGAGAGTGTATGTGTGCATATATATAATGTGTGTGTACGCTCGCGCATAAGTGTGTGCATGTGTAACATATGTGTGTGTTGTGTACCACTTTAAGTCACGGCAGATTTCTCAGCTTGAAACTGGGCTGTCTCTCCTAGGGGAGAGCACTCACCACAAGAGCAGGGCCACCCTTTTTTTTTTTTTTTTCCTGAATGCATGTGTATTTGTTTCCCCATCACAATGGCTTTTTTTCTGAATAATTCTGCCAGGGACATCTTTCATGTTGCCATCGGGTTCTTTAAGATGCGTGTTTCATACAAGACCTCAGGCTTTTGGTCTCATCTGAAAGACAGTGTGTATGTGACAGACATACCAACAAGACAGAGAGACAGGCAGGAGGCAGGCAGACACAGTCATACACAAGTCAGTCGCAAGTGCATTCCAAGCAATCCTCACTCTCAACACTCGCTTTTACACTCCACATCCCAAAAACCACACACTGTGTAAAAACGCACCTTTACAAACTTGTACAAAGAGCTTTATTGTAAGATCCATAAAACAGTACAATATTTAACAACTGAACGCAATTCCTATGAGGTAATAATATCAATCAATAGATCCACTTCAAAACCAAATGCTTTCTGATCTGCTCTTACTCATCTATTTTTTTTTTTAAAAAATCTTACTCTAAAACACCCAAACAAAACCTTAGCTGTTTTACCCCTAAAAATAATCAAACCAATCTACTAAAAAAATATATATATTTATCTTCACGGATTCAGTGTTTCAAAATTACAAAAATAAACACCACAAAAAAAACATTATTCCTGTAGTATGCCATACTAGAAGCAATATTCTCAAAATATTCTGACTTTTTTTTTTTTTTGTCAATCAAGCTTTATGGAAGGAAAAAAAAAAACCAGCAAAAAATAAATACCCTGCCCCCAAAAAATTATACACGAAAAAAAACAACAACAAAAAACACCACTAGCAACACAAAGTTTTGTTACAAAACCTGAGCTTCACATCAAAAAAGTGTTACGCATTTACTTGGTAAAAAAAAAAAAAAAAAGTATGTGTCTTTTTATCGACCTATGTGTCCTAATCAACATAATGTGTCTTCATCTATCTGTGTCTTAATCAAAATATGTGTCTTATTCAAAACATGTCTTAATCATTATGTGGATTCTCTCATCTTCCCAGCAAAATAACAACAACAACAAAAAAAGAAACACACAACTAAGCAGCAAACCAGTTGCTGGAAAACGTGTCAACACATTTTGTTCTAGTTTGTGAATAATGTTTATTTATTTATTATTTATTCTTTTATATCAAGGATAACAGAATAAGCAATCATGTGCTTTTTTTCATCCGGTCCCCGTGTGTATGCAGTTTTGTAAATATTGTCATCTGTTCCCACCGGCACACATGGCCTACTCTTATGAAAAGCGGAACAGGATTTAATGTGATGTGCTGAGTGTGGTTTAGTCTGCAAAATTCGGGGGAGGGGCTGTTTGTTTGTTTTTTTAATAGAAATTTGAAAAAAAAGAAGTTTTTTAAAAGCCTTGCTTTACAATGTTTCTTGTGTGCATGTGTGTGTGTGGTGTGGGTGTGTGTGTGTGTGTGTGTGTGTGGTGGTGCGGTGTGGTGTGGTATGTGTATGTGTGTGTGCATATATAAAATATATTCACACTTTTAACAAAATGCATTTTTTAAAGCATATACAAGTTATTGCTTGTTAATGACATAAATTCCCCCCCCCCCCCTTTTTTCCCCCCTGTATTTTACAGTAAAAACTGCATGTTCTCTTTATTTCTGGTCAATTTGCTTGTTCAAAGCCCTCCCACGCCCACCCCTCCGAAAATCCACACCACACACACATACATGTGCCAGTGCATGTGCATGCGAACACATATGTAGGCATGCATCGTGCCCCACACACACACACACACACACACACACACACACACACCACACACCACACACACACACATTGTTGTGGTCAGTTTGTTGAATGTACTTATTTTTCCCTCTTTTTTTTAAAAAAAAAACACAATACAAATGCAATAAAAACACTACTGCTTGTCAAAAACAAAAAAAAAAAAAAAAAAACCACCAACTTATCTGCTGCCTCCATTTAGAACCTCGTACTTAATATATAATAATAAAAATTTAAAAATCTTAAACCACACAGAAAAAATACAACTGTCACCAAAAAAAAAAAAAAAGCCACATCTACTTAAAAAAAAAAAAAATCAATCTCTACATTTTGTGCTTATTCTAAGATTAATAAGGTGTGCGTGGGAAAATGTTCTGACCCGTTGAAAAATATTGTGTAGTAAAAAATAAAATAAAATAAAATAAAGCTACCTGCACTTTTCACAAACTAAACCAAAAAAAACAAAATCAATCAATCAATCTCAAAATTTGTGCTTCTTCTAAAACTAAGGTGGGTGGGTGAGTGAGGGGGGTGGGAGAAATGTTTTGACCCGTTCGAAAATAATATTGTGAAGCAAAAAATATATTATTGTCATGTAATACATTGTCAGCGGTAAGTACTTTGGACAAAAGGACATTTAAAAAAAAAAAAAAAATCAGCACCATTTTACATTCTGTACAGTTATATAACCATGAAACAAGTCATCTACGCTAACGGTTTTTGTTTAAAAAGAAAATAAATAGACAAGCAAAAAAAAAACCAAAAAAAAACCCCACAAAACAAAAAGTGATACATTCACATGTCGACGATTAAAAACAAATGATTTTTTTTTTTAAACACTGATGTTACATGCCAAACAGACAGTACAACATAACGACAGTATGAAAAAATAAATGCACGATTAATTTCACAAAACACAGTCTCTCTCTCTCTCTCTCTCTCTCTTCTCTAACAAAAGAAAATAAAACTGTGATAAAAGCACAATGTAATAAAAACACAAACACAAAAGGCATCAAACACTATGATTAACATCTTTCATAGGTTCCATTGTTATGGAAAAAAAAAAGTGTCGCACACACACACACACACACACACACACACACACACAGTCTCACACACACACACACACACACCCTCCGTAACTTCTTTCTACACTCAATTCTAAAGACAAACACAAAAAATTCTAAAGACAAACAAAAAAAATTCTAAAGACAAACAAAAAAAATCTGTATGAAGAACATACATTCACATATGCTCTGCCATCGTCATATGCTGAACTTTCGACATATTTTTTCTGTGCCAGACATATGCGGTGGCAAATGCGGTGCCATTCTGGTATATGTGATGCCATTGACACATATGTGGTGCCCCATCTTCTTCCGTAACTATCACCTTCATCTTCACCTGTCCTGTAGTCCCACACACCCAAAAAAAAAACTGTCCAAGATAGCCTACAAAGTGACAGAAACTGACAACCCAAGAGGATCGGCGATGACAAAACACACACACACAAACGAAAGAACAAAACTGAGTGAGGTAGGTCAGGATGGATTGGCCTAACTCCAAAGAGTTCAACAAGGGTC
Source organism: Stramonita haemastoma (assembly GCA_030674155.1). NCBI lineage: Eukaryota > Metazoa > Mollusca > Gastropoda > Neogastropoda > Muricidae > Stramonita > Stramonita haemastoma. The sequence continues at coordinate 8,620,634 of CM060347.1, read as the reverse complement.
TGTGTGTGTGTATGTGTGTGTGACTCTGTGTGTGTGTGTAAGTGTGTGTGTGTGTGTGTGACTCTGTGTGTGTGTGTTTCTGTGTGTTGTGGGAGGGGGGGGGGGAAGAACTGAGGAATGGCACAACAGGCATGGGAGGTGTGGTAGAGGGGGGGGGGGGGGGGGGTAGTGGTGAGAAGCGAATGGTGGAAGAATGAATGGTGGGGGGGGGGGGGGGGGGGGGGTTAAGCTGTACGTCCCATGAGAGGAGCTGGAAAGGACATGCCTTTACTTTTCCCAGACACATCTGACGGCATTAAAGCGAGTGAGAGAAGAGCAGAAGAAGAAATGGCTCCTAGCGGAAAAGTGGGTCAGGTGCAAAGCGACTCATTTGGTGGTGGAGGTCACATTTCTAAAAATTCTTTTTTTCAGAAGTGATGATTGGTTGACGGTACTACAGGCCCATACTGATCAGACAGTCCCACTGGGACTGTATTACAATCAAATCAAACCCCTATTCTATATTTCTTTATTCAATTTGTTCGGCCTACATGCAGATGTTCTCCAGTATTTGAGAGAAAAGGAGCAAAAATGATCGGAGGTGGAAAAAAAATCATGACAAGTACAAATAGCCACAACAAGACGGCTTACAACTAAAACACAAGAAAACTTTAAAACTAAACAAATATTGGCAAGCACACTGCTACAACATAGAGGTAGCATGAACACAAATTACATACTATTTACCAATACCCCAATTCTGAATCTAACAATTCTCACTCATACACACACACACACACACGCATGCATGCGCGCACGCACGCGCGCAAAACTAAAGATCAAAATGTGTGGAGAAAGTTCTGTAATGTATGTGGTAGTGTTAATTATCAATTTCCTCATCAAGCAGTCTTTAAAATCTCTCTCTCTCTCTCTCTCTCTCTCTCTCTCTCTCTCTCTCTCTCTCTCTCTCTCTCTCTCTCTCTCCACACACATACACATACATCTGTAAACAAAAAATGCATAATATGATGAAAAAATATCATCAATCATACTGTTATAAAAATGCCCTGAATATAATCTTGCATGACACTTTTTTAAAAACTATATATATATATATAAAAAAAAATTCAAATAAACCCTGCACACATGATCGGTACCCTTATACTTCAACTTGTAAAAAAAATACACAAATAAAAATTAACCACTTTTTTGATATGTTGTAAAAGAATCCAAACTTACGAGTTAACCTGAACATCACAAACCTTTTCTTCCACTTCTTCAGTTTGTTATGTAATTTTTAAAAATCAGAATTAAAAAAATGACAGTAAAATGGCTTCAAAATCTGATTTATGTGTTTTTCATCAAATGCTCAGACAGCCACTATTGTTGTCTGCCATTTGAAGCGAAAATGCGTTGCACTGCCAATGAGCGCTTGACAAGTCAGGCCCAGCGCATCCAACTTGGGCATGATTTATGTATGATTTGTGGCAGATCTGTTTTACTACAGAACAAAACATTTTTTTAAAATATAGATTAAAGCTGTAACATCAAGGAAAAAAATGTGCAAACTTGATGAACAAAACTTGACAAAAGCATGGTTCCTTTTTCTCGTAAAAAATATTTCAAAATGTTTCAAATAAAAAGATGGTACATGTATTATACATCAGCAAAACACAAATTCTTTTCATTTCTTTGATCATCAAAACTGTGATAAACCAGTTCCAGATTTTGGTGGGTGGTACAACGGTTTTTTTTTTCAGCAAAAAAAAAAAAAAAAATTCTATAGGTGGTACATGGTTTTTTTTGTCAGCAAAAACAAAATATTTTATAAAAACACAATTTTGTTGTTCTTTTTTGTGGTAAATCTTCAAAAAAGTAAAACTACAGTTCCATGCATGCATATGATTTTGATATGACATCGAGATAAATGTAGAAAAAAGAAAAATCAAAGAAAAAAATCACGGAAAAACAGAACTTCATGATTATTTCTGGTTGCGATACATCAAACGAACTTAGGACGGTGCAGCAATCACATTCACAACAAATGTGCACTGATATGGTGAATTCTCATTAACCTAAAAAGTCATCATCCCAGCAGAGACAGACAGAAATACTGAAAAAAGAGATCTAACACCCATCGAATAAAAAAAAAAATTTGAATAAAAAAAAAAAGTCTCTCATCTTACCACATCTGAAAAACTTTACATCAAAAATGAATCCAAATATTTTCTCACACAACAAACTTTAATCCAGCAGAAGAACTCGGTTTACAGTGTAATACAATCTTAACAATAAGTTCCTTACAGAATATAGTTCGTTCTTTCTTTCTTTTTTTTTTTTTTCGTTCGTCTGTTGGAGCTTCGACAATCACCTATGGCCAGATTTTGCATATGTGACCATTTTTGCCTACCATGAAGGTAGCCGCATTCCGACTTCAGGAACGTATGCTGGGTTTATTCAGTTTCCCTAACCTACCGAACACTGACATCAAATACAGGATTTTTAATATGCATATATTTCATCTTCTGCATGTGTCACATACATAGGCTAGAGGGAATTAGGGCAATGGCAGATCTGCATTTGACGTTGACCTGGAAGATCACAAAAATCCCCATTCTTCATTCACCACATGCTGCCCAGATTTAAAGAACCCACGGCATCATGGACCCATGGGATTGAAGTCGAAAGATCTTAACCACTCAACAAGGGCGTCCAACGTATCTCGTTCTTTTCACTACACTACTATCTCAAGAAAGGAAGACTCTGGTCAGGTTCATCTTGCCAATGGCAACACTGCCTGAAAACTTCCAGCACAGTGCAGTACAGCGCAGCACCCCAACGACTCCTCAAGAAGTTTAGGGGGACATCACCCCCTTCAGTAATGATCCTCAAATTTACCGACAAACACCTCCTCCCTCCCCAACCCTCCCTCTAAAAAGAAGCATTCAAAACATGAATACTTCAAAGTAAACAGCCATAAAACCAAATTCATTCCTTATTGGATCAGTGTATAGGGGAGAAAAAAAAGGCCTTGGAAGACGGCATACAGCTACCTTAACACTTAAACAGTGGGTAGGGGAAAAAATGGTCGCGTATGCAAAATCTTGCCACTGGTGTAAACATCCAGAACTCTAGCCAAGGAACAGAACAAAACCAGAAAATCCCCCAATAATTACATACTACGAGATCTAAAAGAGAACTTTCAGACAAAAAATTACAGATATGCACATCATTGTGAACCCCCACCATCCCCCCCCCCCTCCCCCCACCAAAAACACAGAGAACAGCCAGTAACCACCAAGAGATCATAAAAAAATGACCAAAAAAATATATAATACTGCATGCATTTCAAGACAAGCTATATATATACTTATTTCTACTAAGAAAACCAAAAATTTCCCCAGATTGGGGGTTAAAATCAAAATGGTACTGTGTGCTTTTGGTTCTGTCTGAAGACTTAAAGTAAACCACATAAAGCTGTCTACCTGCACATATTACCAAAATTATAAGAGTTTCCTGGGTTTTGTTGGGGTTTTTTTCTGGGGGGGAGGAGAATTGTTGGTTTTATTTTCTTTTTTTTTTAAAAATACAAACAAGCAAGCAATAAAAATTCAAATCAGGATTCATGACCTCATTTTGAACACTACTTGATTCCCCATTTTGCTAAGTCTTAGACTTACAAGACGACTCTGGAGAAAAAACTTAAACGAATAACCAAATATCTCCACAATATAATGACTGACACCTTTTTTTCCCGTATTCAAAGTCAAGTCTTTTCTATCAATCTCTAAAAAGCAAATCTCCTTTCTTCCAACAAAAAAAAAAATCTTTTTTTAAAACATGTGAGAACTACACACACACACACACACACACACACACACACACACACACACACACACAACACATACACAGATCAACAAAAGCCTGAACAACAAAGCTACGAAATAATAGCTCAGAAACAGTGAACATGAACAAAAAACGTCAACAACAACAGACAGGCCAGGTAGGTCAGGTCACACACATGTATACACAGACACAGACACATCAACAACAAACACACTTGACACAAAACACTGCTGTTTGTTGTTTTTGACACTAACTACAACCAACCCACCAAACAGAAATCTCGTTACCGGTGAACACCAAACCCTTAAAGAAGCCACAGTTATCATAAAACACAGCAAGGCACAGAGTATGCATTTAAAAAACCCAAATCATTCTTTAAAAAAACAAAAAAAAAAAAAACACTCACACACAACAAAAAAAAAAAACCAAGGGAGGAGGGGGAGGGGGAGGGAGAGAGGGAACTTATCAATAACTTTTTTAAAAATATGCCGTTCTTCAAGATTTTCTTAAACTTGACGTATACAAAAAAAGAAAATTATTCAATATGAACCACCCCCCGCTCTCCCCTAAAATCATATTTCTCTAAATATGTACTGCTGCATAGAAAAAAGAGTGATGTAATGAATGTTCTGAATGGGTAATTGCTGCATCCATGATGATTAAAAAAAATAAAATTACAGAACTAAAGCCAACGTTATATTTTTGATGGTCGGTTCATGAAGGGAGGTTATTGTCTGTTATTATTCCTCACAGGTGTTATCTCCCATCACATAGTATTTGGTTTTCGCTGCTGTTTTTTTTTTGTTTTTTTTTGTAAACTCTGTTTTTTTTAACTCAATGTTGTAAAAAACAAAAAAAGGATTCAAGAAAACTGACTGTTTTCATATCCACAAATCTGCCAAATTTGTTATCAAAACACATACATACATACACACTCACAAAAGTCTAATATCACTAAGAGTGAAAAGACGTTAAATTAAAGAACAACACACACACACACACACTCACACACAGAATTTAGCAAAAACACAGACTCAACTACACTGAAAACTAACGATAAGCACTGTGTGACCACAAGAAGGATTTAAAAAAAAAAAAAAAAAAAGTCTACAAATTGTGATGGGGCAATCAAAGCTTAGCTAAAGCAAAGCACTGACCCTTATGATCCAACCCTGTCCTCAGAAACTTCAATCCTCCACACAGCTGTCAGTCAGTTTCCCCCACTTTCAGCTCCTCTCAGCTGCTAATTATCCCAGCCCAGCCCAGCCCAGCTGGGGCCAGCTGGTGCTATTTATAGCAGGAGCTGACCACACTTGGACTAGGTAAAAGGAAGAAGCGCGCTAAATTTAGCACTCTTGACTAGGCCCTACGAAGTGATGTTGGATTTGTGCACTGTGCCTCGACAACTGGGACCACACACCACAACCACCATGTGAATACACTTACAACTTCAGTAAAAAAAAAAAATTGAAAAAAAAAATGTTTTAACTATAAAAAAAAAACCACCATGATATGAATGACAGTAGCAGAACATGAATGAAAACACGGCTAAAAATATGACAAAAACAACAACTTCAGTAAAATATATATATATATAAAACAAAATATGATATGAGTGACAATAGCGGAACATGGATGAAACACAACTATAAATATATGACAAAAACAACAACTTCAGTAAAATATATCAAAAACAAAATATGATATGAGTGACAGTAGCAGAACAAGGATGAAACACAACTATAAATATGACAAAAACAACTTCAGTAAAAAAATAAATAAAAAAAATAAAAAAATTTAATAAAAAACCAAACAAGATATGAATGACAATAACAGAATAAGAACGAAACACAAATACTATAAATATGACCAAAAAACAAGTCTTGATACACTGTTCACTAGTTTGATATTGTTTTTAAAAAATAAATTGTTTAACACAAAACACAAATTGTTTAAAATCATAAAAGCTCCCTGGATTCAGATTACATCAAACATTTTTTGTTGTTGTTGTTAATTATATTATTCGCATCATTACAAGATTTGATATATTTACATGATATTCCACGAAATTTGTCACTACAAAAATCACTGTTGCGATACCATTACTTCCTGGCAGTGAAAACAGTCATATCATCAAGTCATGTGCAAATGCCGTAACTAGTGCTAGTATTTTATACCATAAACGACTTTTCTTTTCTTTTTTTTTGCATCAAAATTAAAACATTATACACACGTGCATTAAAAACAGACTCTGAAAAAACGATGCCACAACTGGCGTATTCTTTAACTCCCTGTTTTAAAACTTCAAAACTTTCTCCATCATTACGCACAAAACGAAATTACAACGTTGCATTACTAACTGCTTTTCCTTTATCAATCTTGACCATTTGTCTGCTTATCTTTTTGTTCTGGTTTGGTTAAATCAAGCTAAACTTGAATTATCATAGAGAATGAAGTGTATGATCCCAACATCTTTATTTTTTTTAAGTACACACACATGCATGCATGCATGCACACATGCACACACACACACACGCATGCGTGCACGCGCGCCACACACACACACACACACACACACACACAAACTATAACAAACAATGTCAAACGCTTGACTTTTAGGCAGTGAGGGCTAAAAACTTTTCTTTTTTATATATAAAAACAAGGCCAAAAAAAAAAAAAATCGAACCCAACATCCAACATTACATTAATGTAGAAATGGAACTTTTCTTTTCCAAACTTCACCCTTCCCTTAAATCACTTCACATATCTTACCCCCCCCCCCCCCCCCCCACTTCCAAAACCTGACATTTTTTGGTAAAAAAAAACAAAACAACCCCCCCCCCCAAAAAAAAAACAAACAAAAAAAAAAACCCAATCATCATCAGTCTCGTAAACTAGTCATGAAAACTATACAAAAAGTACAGCATCAACATTGTAACACTGCAAGCGATATTACTGGCATCGGTTATGTACACACGCATCATAATAATAATAAACATCATCATCATCATCATCATCATTATCAAACCAGGCAGGTCAAATTTCACTCTACGAGTCCCCTTCTTCAAAAAAAACAACAACAAAATAAAATAAAATAAAATAAAAACAAAACCAACAGCAAAATCCTGTTGAAAGAATCCTCATCCACAATCCCCAACACTGCAAGGGCAAACAACACCCACAAACCTGCCTGCCCCACCACTTTCCCTACAGCTCTAGCGAGGTCTGGTGGTGATGATTGAAATCACGATTCATTCCTGCGGTGCAGAGTGAAGCACCCAAGACGACACAATGGCTGCAGAGAGTGAAACCATGTATGGTCGGTCACTTGGGGGGGGGGGGGGGGGGGGGGCAGTGGTGCATGTAACATATTCCTGAAGATGTTGGCATCGATGTTCGGAGTCGGTCGTGTGCATCACAACCCAAAGTCGACATGACAATTCTGTGCTGAAGTTGACATGACGTCATCTGTGCTGAAGTTCGACATGACACGTCTGTGCTGAAGTCGACACGACACATCTGTGCTGAAGTCGACATGACACATCTAGCTGAAGTGACACGACACATCTGTGCTGAAGTCGACACGACACATCTGTGCTGAAGTCGACACGACACATCTGTGCTGAAGTCGACACGACACATCTCTGCAAGAAAGGTGACGTGACATCTCCTTCGAGCCAAGACGACATCGTCATCAAACACGAGTCGACACGACACATTCCTCTGCCAGATTTAACGCGAACGCATCACAACACAAAAGAGATGACTCCATCGCTACATCTGCACAGGAGTTGATGTTAACACACACACACACTTGTTGCAGGATGGATGTTACACGTTGTTGCTGACCGTCGATGTTACTTGCTTACACACTGTCACAAGACCGACGTACATGCTGTTAACACCACAAAAAAGTCGACGTAACGCATCACTGTAGTCAGGAGCCTGACATTCTCCTCCACGTTCTCTCCCCTTTCCATCCAAAAACAGTAACTGCAGGTGGCGCTTCCTGACGATACACGTCAGGAAGTCTGTCGTCGTTATGGAGAGGGAGGGGTTCGTTACGGAGGAGTTTCACCTCCTCCCCCCTCTCCACATTCCCAGGAGAAAAAATATGTATACCTGTCCTCATTCTGTCTGGTTTTTGTGTTTAAATTCATGTCGATCTGAATACAGTTGTGTGTGTAAAACTGTTCTTGACAGAAGCGGTCCTGTCAGCAACGTTTTCTTTAAAAAAAAAAAAATAAAAAGCGTTAAAGCGCTTTTTTAAAAAATAAAAAGCAAAAAAAAAAAAAAAAGTTTTTTTTTTTTCTCAACTGCAGTGTTGGAAAAAAACACAAAGCCACAAAGATGGAACATACTACTACGCCAGCATTCTTTCCACCTACACCGTTTCCAAGTCATTTCTTCACTAGATTCAACATGCATTCTCAAAAAAAACAACAACAAAAAACCCAACTAAACCAAAAAAAAAAAAAAAATCAACCATGTTCTTTCCTGTTACAAGTATTAAAAACCGTACTGTTTCCCTGAAATATATAGATTAATGTATATATATACGGAGAAAAATACAGACATTTGGCCACGGGATTTGGACACTGATCATGTGAGGACTTGGTTTGGAAAAAGAAACGCACCTGACTTTGGCTTGGAGTGTGGGAGGACCCTTGCTTTAACAAAACACCATCCCCCCCTTCTGATGTGAGGGTAAGCCATGATTATAGGACTGGATGTAAAATTTGGCTTGTTCGGTGGGAGGGAGGGGGGTGGAGGAGTATAAAAAAAAATAAAAAAAAAAAAAAAAAAATGATTGCCATTTTCCGTTGGTTTTGGACTTCTTGGAAGTTTCTTTGAAAAGTTGAACATTTCAAAATAAGCAGCAGTAAATTAGCAAAAAAATAGTCGAGAAGTCACTGGCACTGGTTCGTTGTTGGAATAATTATTGCTTTGATGATCTCAACCTTGTTCAACTGGCTGGAATAATAATAATACGGTGATGATGTTGCTAATTCATGCGACAGGCAGACATATCAAGACACACTTTTAATATTCTTCTTTTTTTTTTTGGTTGCTTTTTTTTTTAATTGTGACCATTACACACACCAGAAAATAAAATGGATGGAAAATAACTTCTCAAAGTACAATTATGCCCCCACTTTTACCATGACCTTATAACAACCGAAAAATTCAAAAAATTATTTTAAATACTTCTGAAAGTAACAACGTCTCCAATCTTGAAACTGAAAACCAAGGGCACTAACATACAATATTTTATATATATGTATAGTAATATATATATATATATATATATATAATATATATATATATATATACACTCAAAAACGATATTTCTTGAAGAAAACCACCTGTGGTAGCAGCAGCAGTAGCAGCAACTAAGTTTCCACACAAATCAAAACTCCAAAAAATTTTTCGTACTGATGTAGTATTTTGTCTTTGTTCTCCCAAATAGTCAAACTTTTCACAGACAATGTTTCAAGGCAAGCAAATTGTAGTAGGTATATTTTTCATCATAGTGCAAGTATCTTCAGTGCTGATGTTGTACGGAAAAAAAAAAAAAAAAAAAAGTACAAGGTGGCTCCGAAACCACCCACGTTGCTGACTGAAGTACAGAAAATAACTGTCTCCGTATCTCAAAAGAAAACACAAAAAAAACCCGACCATCTGCCACCGAAACAGAACAACCAAAATAACCCCTGAAGAAGTGGCAGTGACAATCAGTGAGTGAGTCAGTGTTGCTTCACCAACCCACAGGCAGCATATATCTCTCTCTTTCTTTCTTTCCTTCTTTCTTTCCGTCTATCCAGCGCATTCAGTTTCCAACTCCTCGTCACAGAACTTAAAGTTGTCCCCAACACTGCTCACTACACAACACACACACACACACACAAAAAAAAACAACAACCCAACCCAAACCCTGTGGTCTGCTACTCGTCTGTTGTGTGAGGACACTGGACACACTGACCCCTTGTCCACACCCACACCACACCCCCACCACCTCCAAACTGCCATCATCACCACCACCCCGACCTGTGCCACAGCCGGCCACCACCAGCGCGGAGGCCAGCAACACTGTCCAGGACACTGTGTGTACCACTGAACCACTCTCGTCCTTCTCCTTGGGTCTGGTGGGTTTGCGTCCTCCGCCACTGATGGGCGGCCGGCTCCCATCGGGCCTGGCGGTGTGGACGCCGCGGGGGAGGTCGGTGGCGGTGGGGGGGAAGTTGTCGATGTCGATGTCGCCGTCAGGGGAGGCCCCGCTGCCCGAACCGCTGGTGAGGGAATCGCCGCTGCCTGACCCACTCATGGCCTCGATTTCTGTGAGAGAAAAAGAAGATTTTTTTAAAAATTGATGATAGTGGGTGGAGTGCTTTTATAGTGTGTGTCTGCCCTGTCTGATGTATCTAAACTGAAGGTTTTAAAACAATAAAATCCCCAAAGTCGGGTGTGCAGCTACCTTCAAAGTGAGCAAAAACAGTCACATACACAAAGTCTCACCTCGGGGAAAAAAACAATTTTTTTTAAAAGTCTCACCTTGGAGCTCTTGCCGAGGAACAATATTTACTTCTTTTTTTTGTTGTTGTTAATTTAAATCCCTCACCTTCCCCCCCCCCCACCCCCCCAAATTTCAACTACAGTGAGCTGACATCAAAAATCAAAGAAACACCAAACCTTCAAAACCCTCACCCCATCCCCAGTTTACCATAACCTAAGCAAATACACATAAAATTGAAGACATACACAACCCAACTTCGTGAGGGATTCCTTCAGTACCCATTTGTCTTCTACCAATAAAGATAGCTCTACCCGCCTTCAGGAAGTAGTGTGTCAGCATAAAAGGTAAAGGCAAAGATGTCACATAACCTACTGCGGTCGTCTGGAAGCAAGGCATCAGAGACCTCAGCTTCTCTAGGGGCCAGCATATTGAGGGCGGTGCCCATCTCCTCTCCCTCACTGCTTTACCTTCCCTGACCCTAAGGCTTATACAAGACCTGACTGAAAAAAAACCACCCACAAAATACAATAATTCATCCACTCACCTACCTACCTGTACTTCTTCATCAAACGTGACACTTCATATTTTCATGTCCAGCTTATGACGACCTTCGGGAAGAATACACTGCAGAAAAATATTACCGTAATCCTTGTGCATTTAGGTTGCGTCTTTTGTTGTCATGCTCCAACGAAACTACAGTAAGAAAATTTGTCATTATATATACACAAAGCACTGACAAGACGCAATACAGCCATTAAGTTAATGATTGTAGTATAATTGTTTGCATGAAAAAAAAAATTTTCTTTCGTAAAATGATTGTCATTCATTTTGATATATTGATATTGTACAGGCCCTTCAGAATAGTTGCCGCTGTAGCCTAGTGGTTTAGGGCGTTGGATTCGTAATCTAAAGGTTGCGGGTTCGATAACAGCTTTCGGCTATGGCGTTGCGCCCTTGAAAAAGCTTTTGACGGCTATTTTCTCACCCCACCCAGATGTAAAAGGAGGTACAACCATGTTTTTGGGGGTTAACCCTGCGATAGACTGGCGTTCCTATCCAGGGGGGAGTCTATGACTCTCAGTCACTTAACGCCACAGAAACCGGGACAAGCATGGCCTGATGAGCCTTAGGCTCGGGACAGACTTTAACTATAACCCTTCAGAATGGCCAATGGCCTTCCTGAATAAATATTCGCATTTGCATTCGCATTCTTCATCAAACTCTTCAGGACAGCAACTATTGATACTTTGTTATATCAGCGAAAAATGCGGTTGTGCTGCCGTTAATTAAATCACACATCTCGACAAGTCAGGCACCCGTGTATCAGGACTTTCTTTGGGGAGAGGTGGGGAGGGGGGGGGCATGACTGGACTGACCTGTGTCGATCCAGTCGACGTCCTCCGCGTTGTAGGCGGAGTTGAGGCGACTGGTGATGAGGCGAAGCTGGATCATCTGGCGTGTGAAAATGCGTTGTTGGCCTTTGACACGTCCACCTCCACCTCGGGGTTGTTGATCTGGTTGATCACCCCGTCCTTCTGCACTGCCGGCACGTACCTGGTCACACAGCACACGTGCTATGAGAGCATGCGCACGCACACATGCATGAACACACAAACGCTAATAGGTTAGTGTAAGATTATTTATGATCTTGTACATGAAGACGCCTTTACGGAAACAGCAATTCAGATTAACTCTCAGAGGACGGCCGTCCGCTATAGCGGATTTGCTGCTTGCAGACTTTTCAAGTGGCGTCTGCATGATACTATGACTAGCACAGCTTAACATGGCTTTGTGAGCCTATCCAAGGTTGAATGCTGAGTGTTGTCGGGTGATTCTGTGTGTTCCAAACTCTTTGTTCGTGGTTGCAGAGAGTAGCTGACACGGAGTAGCAACACGGAGTACAAAATTTGGAGTATTTTCTTCTTGCTAGTCAAAGCTCAAATATTAGAGTGTGAGCTTCAATCTTTTGATATGTACTAACCCAGCTTGTTATTCATAAGTTCAGAAATTTTCATTTTCTTACTATGTGTTTTGCGATTTTTATGATTTTTTTTACTAACCATTACAAATGGGCCGTCTGTTGGGAAAAGCAAGGGAGAGAACTGGCCACCCAAGTGAGTTAAATGGCAAAATTTTGAGGTTTTTTGTGTGACCTTCAATTAGCAAAAAAAATTATTTGAGAAGTATTAAATCAAGGAGTGTATGTAAATATTCTCAAGTCCTTGCAGTTTCTACTTGCAAATAAAAAGCACAGCACAGCACAGACAGAGAAAGAGACATCTAGAAGAGAGAGAGAGAAAGAGAGAAAGACAGAGACGGACAAAAAGAGAGAGCGAGACAGAGAGAGACAGACACAGAGACAAGAGAGGTAACAGAACTCTTTTTAATAGTCATACCAGAATAACTACTATAATTTTTTTTTTTTTTTTTTTTTTTTACAAAACCCACACAAAAATCCAACCCCATCTGCAAAGAAATGAAAAAAAAGCCCCACCCCCACCCATCCCCCCAAAAACCAACCCCCAAACACAAAAAAGAAAGAAAACAAAAAAAGAAGGGGCAAAGCATTCCCTCAACCCAGGCGAGAGAGGAGATAGGCAGAGGGCAAAGGGCAAGAGGGCAAAGAGGCAAGCGAAAACAAAAACAGAAATGGCAAACAAAGCATTCCCTCAACCCAGGGCGAGAGGGAGCAGAGGGCAGAGAGCAAAGGGCAGAGGGCAGCAGACTCCTCTCACCTGGCCCGGTCCTGTCCATTCCAGCAGTCCTCGTTGTCAGGAGTAGCGGCCCACATCCTCATCGTTGCAGACAGCGTAGGGCAGCTGCAGCCAGAAGTCCTTGGCCGTCTTCACCTTGTCCTTGATGTCCCGCACCAACCGGTCCAGACTGGTTCCGGCCGCCGTGGTTGGCCGTGGCTTGGGCTTGGAGGAGAAGTCGAAGTCGTAGATGTTGGTGTTGTCGGCCTTCCGCTTCTTACGGGAGAAGCGAGGCTGCCCGCAGCCTGAGAAGATCTGTTAGAGGGAGGAGAGGAGAAGGTGAGATGTGGAGTAGTGAACTGTATGTGCTATAAGGAAAATGTTGATACTAGCTGTGATTTCCGAGAAAGTTGGGGGGTTTTTTTAAGGGTTTTTTGGGCTTGTTTTTTTTGTGTGTTTTTTTTGGGGGAGGGGGTTGGGAGGTTTTTTTTTGGGGGGGAGGTTAATTTCTAGATTAACATTCAACTACACTGTGTTTTCTTTTATTTTGGGTGTAGCTCTAGATTTTCATATGTTGTTTCATAGATTCATTCATCTTTTCTTTTTTGGGGGGCTCCTCGACTAGAGCTCTGAGGTTGACCAATCGTACCTTCCGCTTCTTGCGGGAGAAGCGAGGCTGCCCGCAGCCTGAGAAGATCTGTTGGGGGGGAGAGGAAGAAGGTGAGGTGTGGAGTGTTTATAAACATGTACAATGTACAAATAAATGTAATAGTAGATACTATGTGTGGTTTCTGAGAAAGTTGGGGGGGGGGGGGTTTGAGGGTTTTGGGGTTTGTTTTTGTTTTTTTGTTGTTGTTTTTTTTTTGGGGGGGGGTTTATTTCTAGATTTATATTCAACTATATTGTGTTTTCTCTTATTTTGGGTGTTGCTCTAGGTTTTTTGATGAATTGTTTCATAGATTCATTCATCTTTTTTTTTTTTTTTTGGCTCCTATACTAGTGCTCTGAGGTTGACCAATGGTGTGATTTTCACATATCTTAATAGTCTTTCAGATGAGATGATAAACTGAGGTCCTGTGTGTACACATAATTATTCAGCACACGTAAAAGAACCCATGGCAACAAGAGGGTTGTCCCTGGCAAAATTCTGTAGAAAAAAAGCCACTCTGATAGGAAACAAATACAGTTGCAGACAGAGAAGAGAAAAAAAAATAATGGGTAGGTGCTGCACTTGTGGCAACGCACTCTCCCCGGGGAGAGCAGTCTGAATTTCACGCAGAGAAATCTGCTGTGACATAAAGTGGTATTTATAAATGAATAAATAAATAAATAAACAACACCCCTCAAACAGACTTGGTTCTGAGAGATCCTCTCCAGCTCAGCCAACATCATCCTGGCTGCCTTCGTCTCTGCTTCGAAGCCTCTGTGCCAGGTACAAAAACTCATAGAAGAATAAACATAAATGCATACTCCTTCTTCTTCAGGGGGGCGGGGTAGCTCAGTGGTCAGAGCACTCACTTTCCCCAAGTCAAGTTAAGCAGCGTCGAGCGTGTTACCAGTTGGATGGGTGACCGTTAGCGCACCTTGGCTTCAGTACAGTCCCCCAGTTCACCCAGCTGTAAATGGGTACCTGCCCTCTTTAGGGTCAGGGAAGGTAAAGCAGCAAGGGAGAGGAGGTGGGCACCGCCCTCAACATGCTGGCCCCAAGAGAAGCTGAGGCCTGTGATGCCTCGCTCCCCTACGACCACACAGGTTATGGGACACCTTTACCTTTACTTTTACTTCTTCTTCATGACTGCAGGAACAGTCGAGGGCAAGAGAAGAAGAGGCCGCCAAAAGAAATCATGGGTTGTCAACATCAAAGACTGGACCGCCCAACCCCTGCAACACCTCCTACTAGCCACACAGGATCGTGAAGCATGGAAAAAGATCTGTGTTGCGTCTTCTCTCATGTCCCCCCTACGTCCTTTGGGACATGGGACTGAATCGAATCGACATGAATGCAGCCCTGGGTGGGTTGGAGTGGGGGGGTGGGTCAGTGACTGACTCACCTTGGAGGAGACCTGGGCGCTGTTCTCCTGCATGTTCATGATGGCCCCGCTGATCTTCACGTCGATGGGGTCCACCACCGACTCAATGTTGAACGGCCCTTCCAGCCGCTTGGCCAGGTTCTTCAAGGCGTCTGAAAAACACCAGAGATATTGATTTTAACTTCTATTTATTTTATCTTTTTTTTTTTTTTTTTTTTTTTTTTAGTCTTTTTTTTGTGATGGGGCAGTACATAGATTACCTCCCATGCGATCAGGGCCCTGTCACAGCGTCGTGTTACTAAATCGGGACACACCTGCGAATTGTGCGATGCTCTTGTTTCCTTGGGTGGTGGATGAAAACCGTCTGTTGAATGCACTTCGCCTTAACAGTGAATTGTATTACTTATGCAGCCTCTTTGTAGAGGCCATATTCTAACTGTCTGGCTGAGCTGTGTACCCAGGGTTTGTGCAGAGATGGGACATCAAAAATGTCCACTCTGATACATTTTATTTCATGACTTGAGAATACACAGACACACACACATACACACACACACAGCCAGCCCCCACACTCCCCCCCACACTTACCCACCCACCCACATACCCACCCACACACACACACACACACACACCCATCCACCCCCCCTCCTCCCCCCCACTCCCCACGACACTAACCAATATACTGGTTCCAGTCAGCATTCAGTTCAGTGTGATGAGCCAGACAGTCCTTTTTCTCTCTCTCTCTCTCTCTCTCTCTCTCTCTCTCTCTCTCTCTGTCTCTCTCTCTCTCTCTCTCTCTCTCTCTCCTCTCTCTCTCTCTCTCTACACACACACACACACACACACACCACACACACACACACCACACACACACACACACACACCACACCCACTCCCCACACACATACATACATACTAACCGATATACTGATTCCAGTCAGCGTTTAATTCAGCGTGGTGGGCGAGGCATCCCTTCATGGTGTTGAGGCAGAAATTGTTGCAGGGTTTGGTCTGCGTCAGTCCCCGGCACTTGGGGCAGTGCGTCATCCTCATCACACCCCGCACACACGCCTCCGTCGGGGGAATCTGCACCAAGCAGCAGAAAAAACGGTTGTGATTTTTTTTGTTTGTTTGTTTAGTTTGGTTTGGGTTTTGCTTTGTTTTTTTTTTTGGGGGGGGGGTTGTTGTTGTTGTTTTTTGGGGGGGTGGAGGTGTTTGGGGGTTGTTTTTTTTTTGTTTGTTTTTTGGGGAGGTTTTGTTTTCTTTTAGTTTTATTTTTCTTGGAGGGGGTGATGGTGGTGGTGGTGGTGGTCTTGTTTTCTTTTCTTGGTTTGTTGTTAATGATGGGGCTTTTTTTGGGGGGGGGAAGAGGGGGGGGGGTCAGTATCATCATCATCTTTTATTATTGTCGGTCATCATGATTACTGTAGGATTTTGGGGTGGATTTTTTGTTTGTTTGGTTGGGTTTTTTTTTTTTGGGGGGGGGGGGTGGGGTTTTTTTTATAGCAAAACTCAATTGATCAGTGGTCTAGAGGTAACGCACCTGCCTTGAAAGTTAAAAATCCCGGTCAGAAGATGTGTGCGGGGATTCGATCCCCCATTTGGACCCAGAACTTTTTCTCCATCCCACAGCATGCATATATCCAACATCACTCAGTCCAGTGTGCTAAATTTAGTGAGCCCCTTCCTTTCACCTAGTCGGACAGCGGTCAGTTCCTGCTATAATTAATCCATAACCAAATCCTGGTCACTAGTGTAGTCAACAGATTGGATCTCCTTTTTTTTTTCAGGAACTTTTCCACAATACACAGATTTCACAAGCACGACAAAAACCAAGTTATACACAATTTAAAACAAGCCAAGAAAAGAAAGGTCTACGAAAACTATATTATAGCTAATGCTCAGATTCCTGATAGTGGTGGGCGTTGCCGACACAGCCAGAGGCGATATGATAACCTCTGGACAGTAGCTCGGCTAGGCACGAACTGACAGTAGGGGCTGCGCGCGGTTCTCATGTGCATATAGTGGAGGGATGCAGGAAATGAGCAAGAATTAGCCACCGGCTGACCCCAGCTGGTCTGGGGATGGGATGGATAGCAACTGAAAGCAACTGAAAGTGGGGGAAACTGACAGCTGTGATCCATTAAGACCATGAGTGGTGGTCTGAGTGCTAGTCTTTTGGATGAGATAATAAACCAAGAACCTGTGTGTTACAGTACACCATATTAATTATTCAGGGCACGTAAAAGAACTCACGGCAACAAGACAGTTGTGTCCCTGGCAAAATTCTGTAGGAAAAAATAAAACCACTCTTTTGTAGCTTCTGCCAAATTCTGTAAGAGTTTGGTTTTTTTTTAGTTTTTGTTTTTGTTTTTTGTTTTTTGTTTTGCCTGTTGAAAGCAAACTACAAAACTTACTGAGCAAACACAAGCAAACAACTCAACCAACCAGACAAAATATACTCCGCAAGAGTGACATTTTCGCTTTGATTTCCTCTGTGAAACTCTTCAAGAGAGAGAGGGGACTGTGTGTGTGTGTGTGTGTGTGTGTGTGTGTGTGTGTGTGTGTGTGTGTGTGTGTTGTGTGTGTGTGTGTGTGTGTGTGCGTGTGTGCGTGTGTGCATGCGTGCGGTGTGGTGTGTGTGTGTCTGTGCATGAGACAGAAAGAGAGAGAGTGGGGGGGGGGGGGGGGGGGAGTGTGTTTATGTGTGTGTGGGTGGGGGGTGGGGGGTGGGGGGGGGTTACGTGAAATAAAAGTAAAAAGCACAAATACAACTAAAAAATCACACACACACACACACACACAATGCACTCAGCAGACAGACCCATGCTGAGAAATGGCACCAATTCCTCTGTCTGTCTGTCTGTCTGAGTCAGTCTCTCTCTCTCTCTCTCTCTCTCTCTCTCTCTCTCTCTCTCTCTCTCTCTCTCTCTCTCTCTCTCTCTCTCTCTCTTCTTTCCACTACAAGTGTGTGTGGGTGTGTGTATTGGGTAAGAAGGCGCATGTGCGTGCATACAGTGTATAACTGACAGACAGAAGAGAGAGAGAGAGGGGAGAAAGAGAGGGGCAAGAGAGACAAAATGAGAGAGAAATGTCAAACAGACTATGACAGGCAGGTATCTAGACAGGGGCAGTCTTAAAGAGTGTACGCCTGTGGAGAGAGAGAGAGAGAGAGTGTGTGGGTGTGTCAATAAGTATGTATAAGCGTGAATGTGTACACAGATATACGCTACTTTCAACAAATTGGTCAGCACATCGTGTCATATTCATTCCGGCATTATTATTTTATGCAAGTATGCACACACAAGCGT
>CM060347.1:8587261-8597261 GCA_030674155.1 Stramonita haemastoma | reverse complement strand
GCACAGTGCATGTGTACTGGAAAAGAGGGGTTCTCTCCCTTAACATAGGTATAGTGTTAATAAAAGCTTCCAGATCAACGCATGTGCAGACCTACCAGTGCCCCCCCCACCCCCACCCTCTCTCTCTCTCTCCCTCTCCCTCTCTCTCTCTCTCACTCTCACTCTCTTGTGCACACGTTAAATCCTGTTCCGCTTTTCGTAAGAGTAGGCCATCGTATGCCGGTGGGAACAGATGACATTTACAAAACTGCATACACACGGGGACTGGATGAAAAAAAGCACAAGAGTGCTTATTCCATTATCTTCGATATAAAAGAATAAAAAATCTCTCTCTCTCTCTCTCTCTGTGTCTCTGCCACCCACACAAACATAAAAGATCGACAACGCACATTAAAAAGTACTGCAGGAAGAGCAGAGGAAATACTGGGCATGAACCCAAGGCTTAACCAGCCCACTTCATATCAGTCAGGTATTTGGGTCAGCATCCTTTGGTTTGGGGATTAAAAGGGTTTCTTGGCATTAAACCCAGAATAATATAAACGAAATGTTCCACAGACAATAACTTTCACACCCACTGCCTCGGAAGACATTGAAAACTGGGGGGTTGGGGTGCGTGGGTGTTGAGGATGTTGGGAGAGGGGGGAGGAGATTTGGAGGTTTGGAGAGGGGGGTGGAAGATGTTTGAGGGGGGGGGGGGGGGCAGAGGAGGGATTGGAACAAACAGTACATAAAACAAACTTCAAAAGAAAAGAAAAAAGAAATCATATAATGTAAAAGTCAGTATGTACTACTACACTGATGAAATGTATTATTTATCAAACAACAACAAAACATTTTTTTAAAATTTAAAACGAAACTGTTGCGCTTTGTGCAAGTTATGTGTTTTCTTTTTTTTCTTTTTTTTCCAGGACAATGGAATATGCACTCATGTGCTTTTTTTTTCCGACATCCAGTCCCTACATGCATGCAGTTTTGTCTTCTTCCTTTTTTTCATACATTCCTACCAAGAGATATTTGAAAATAAGCAGCCTCAGAACAGAAGGACAATAAGCGCTTTGATTTGTCTGCTTTACAAGATTTAGCGCTACATAAAGTCCATATATCATTATTATTAGAAAGACAGGGACATCACAAAAGACAAAAGGCAGCTTCCCCCCACCCCACCCCCACCCCCAAAAAAAAGACCAAAAAAAGGAAAAACCAAAAAAAAAAGAAAAAATAGGAAACTATGATCGCGGCCAAATCCCACCAACCAACCAACCAATCAGCACACTGCCTGACTGACCTCCATGACATTGAGGATGACGTCTCTGCCAATGGCCAGGCCCTGCACAAAGGTCCTGGCGGCGATGAAGGCTCGCTTGATCTGCGTGGACAGCTTGTTGGGCACATCCCCAAACGGCTTCAGGTCGTTCATGCGCTCCGTCACGCACGTCAGGTAATCGTCGTCAAACTCGTACTGACCGTTCAGCAGCTCGAACATCTGTGTCAGAGTACAGGTCAATCCATCTTTATTTATTGATTTATCTTATTTTTTCTTTTTACATGGAGGATAATGGAATAACATCTGTCATTTACAGATCAACCGATCATCTTTAGAAAAATGACTCTTTCCCCTACCTCAGCTAGAGCTTGAACATCTGTCAGAGTACAGGTAAATCCATCTTAGAAAAATGACTCTTCCCCCTACCCTCCAAGACCTCAGCTAGAGCTCAAACATTTGTCAAAGTACAGATCAATCTATCTTAGAAAAATGACTCTTTCCCCCTCCTCCCCTCCCCTCCAAGACCTCAGTTAGAGCTCGCACATCTGTCAGAGTACAGGTAAATCCACCTTTATTTATTTATCTTATTTATTCTTTTTATATTGAGGATAATGGGATAACATCTGTCAGTTACAGATCAACCCATCTTAGAAAAATTACCCTTTCCCCTACATCAGCTAGAGCTTGAACATCTGTTAAATTATTGATCAATCCGTCTTAGAAAATGCACTCCTCCCCCTCCCCTCCAAGACCTCAGCTAGAGCTCAAATATCTGTCAGAGTACAGGTAAATCCATCTTAGAAAAATCACTCTTCCCGCCCCTCCTCCCCCTACCCTCCCTCACCCTCCATCAAATTCTTCAGCTAGAGTTCTGACTGAGGTTCACCAATGATGAGGATATTTTGCACGATTCTATTCTTTTTTTTATTCTATTCTTTTATATCGAGGATAATGGAATAAGCACTCATGTGCTTTTTTTTTTTACATCCAGTCCCTGTGTGTATGCAGTTTTGTAAATGTCATCTGTTCCCACTGGCATGCAATGGCCTGCTCTTACGAAAAGTGGAACAGGATTTAACATCTGTGCAAGATGTACTGCCTGCGTTCGCACACAGGGCCTCGGTTTATAGTCTCATCCAAAGGACTTTGGGGGAGAGTGGAGTCAGCACTGATATTAAATCCAGGAGAAAAATCCCCTTGAACAGGAATCGAACCCAGGTCGTCAAATTGCGAACGCAATGTTCTGACCACTAGACTATCCCATCCATGAGCAACCATTACCCCCCCTCCCTCCCCCCTCTAAAACCTTCTTGGTAGTTGAAATTCTTTTTTCAATTTTCTCTTTTTTTGGGGGGGGAGGGAGGGGGGGGGTGTTGGTAGCTGCATTCTGACTTCAGGAAAAAATGATGACGTAAGTTCCATCATGTTAGACTGTTATCTTTTAATCTCCCCTTATCTCCCACTCAAACAGAACAGGAGAGAAATGGAATTGATAGTTGTTTTTTTTTCATTCCTCAGCTAGAGCTCTGAGGTGTGTACCCATGGTGAGATTTTACATAAATATATGCAACTGTTTTAGACCCACCATTAAGGTATTGAGTCCACAGACCTAGTCCTTAGTCCTAGTCCATAGTCCTAGTCCAAAGGCCTTATCCATAACCCTAGTCCATAACCCACTGTCTTAACTCTTGAAGTAAGCGACTGGTCTAATCCCATTGCATATGTAAAAATCTCACTATTGGTGAACCTCAGAGCTCTAGCCCAGGAACAACCAAAAAAAAAATATTTTTTTTTATAAAACAATCACTCACCCTCTGCAGCAGACGACTGAAGAAGTTGTCCATGACGTCCACCAGGTTGCGGTCCTTGCCCTTGTAGTAGGCCCGCAGGTCGTTGAAGAGGTCGGCGAAGATCTGGGCGTTCTGCTCGTACAGCAGCCCGTAGGTCTTCACAAACATCTCGTGCAACTCCTCACGCGCATTGTCCAGCAGTTCTGTGAAAAACTCTGCAGCCACAGACAGAAAGAAATAATTATTATTATTGTTGTGAAGATTAGGTGTGATACTGTGATAGAGATATATATACAGAAAAAGAAGACAGATCACACACAGAGAGGGAGAGAGAGAGGGAGAGAGAGAGAGAGAGAGGGGAGAGAGGGGGAGGAGAGAGAGAGAGGGAGAGAGGGGGGAGAGAGACATCTCGTTCAGCTCCTCACGCGCATTGTTCAGCAGTTCTGTGAAGAACTCTGCATCCACAGACAGACCAACATTATTATTGTGCAGATAAGGTGTGATAGAGATAGATCTACAGAAAGGGAAGAAGACAGACAAGAGGGAGGGAGGGAGGGAGGGAGGGAGAGAGACATCTTGTGCAGCTCCTCACGTGCATTGTCCAGCAGCTCCGTGAAAAACTCTGCAGCCACAGACAGACCACCAGAAATAACATAATTGTTATTGTGAAGATTAGGTGTGATAGAGATTTACAGAAAGGGAAGAAGACAGATCACAGAGAGAGAGGGAGGGAGGGAGAGAGGGAGGGAGAGAGAGGGGGAGGGGCGGGGGGGGGAGGAGAGAGAGAGAGAGAGAGAGAGAGAGAGAGAGAGAGAGAGAGAGAGAGAGAGAGAGAGAGAGAGAGAGAGAGACTCAGACAGACAGACAGAGACAGAAACACAGCGAGACAGACTGAAAGAGAGAGACAAAGAGACAGAGACAGACAGACAGACAGACAGACAGACAGACAGACAGACAGACAGAGATAAAAGGTGAGAGAAGAGGGGGGAGGAGAGAATATGCATGCATACAAGATGTGAATTCAACTGAAAAGACACTACAGAAAAAACAAAACACTATGCTCTCTCTCTCTCTCTCTCTCTCTCTCTCTCTCTCTCTCTCTCTCTCTCTCTCTCTCTCTCTCTCTCTCCCTCTCTCTTTCCCCTCTCTCTCTCTTTTGAAAACATCAAAACACAGTTTCCACAAAGACTCCCTCTGGTGGAAAACTTTAAGTTTAACAGAAAAAAAACCTCTGCTACAGGAAAAAAAACCCACCAAAAAAACAAAATTTTTTAGCCCATCAAAGCGGAGAACATAAATTCCCAAACCACATGGGTGTACATGAAAGTGCTCCATGTTCCAGTGTCTCCAGATCAAAACATGAATTTCCCTTTCTCTTTTTTCGTGCCACACATGTATCTTATCTATAGAACTTGTTTTACATGTTATGTAGTGATGTACATGTATGTCTTGCATGCTGATCAAAACACATGAGCATAAATGCATGTGTGTGCGCACATGCGTACATGCGCATGCAGTGCCATGCATGCGCACACACACGCATGCATGTACGCACACACACACACACACACACACACACACACAAAAAAAACACACACACGCACACACACACTTAGAGACCCTCTAAGTCTAACTACACACGCACGCACGCACGACACACACACGCGCGCGCGCGCGCACACACACACACACACACACACACACACATTCTCTGTCTGTGTGTGTGTGCATCTGTCTGTCTGTCTGTCTGTCTGTCTGTCTGTCTCTCTGTCTCTCTCTCCCCCCCCCCCACCCCAAAACACACACACACATTTTATACAAACATCAACATCCCCTTAACCACCAACCCCACACCCCTGATCAACATCACCCCTCCCCCTTCTCTACAATCCTCTCCTTCCCCTCTTCCAACATTGATGGTTTTCTATTAACCCCCCCCCCCCCCCCCCCCTCTCCCCTACCAGCAGTGCTGTGTTAGACAGACTGCTGGCTCTATCCCATTGACCCATTCTCCCCCACTGCCCCTTGCCTGCAAGGCAAGAGGAAGATGCAGCCAACCAAACTATGGCCATCCACATCTGTCAAAAGCCATCAATAGTCGTACTGGTCGAGTCCTATCGATTTCCAATTCCAATTTATTTTCTCATCTCAAAACAGGGAAGTTCAATTAGGTTACAACACAAGCAAATCAGTATACATCTAAAACAGGGAAGTTCAATTAGGTTACAATACAAGCAAATGAGAACACATCTTAAACAGGGAAGTTCAATTAGGTTACAATACAAGCAAATGAGTACACATCTAAAGGATAAAAGAATGGATCCTACAAGTTTACAGAATCCTACAAAATCAACATATTACGCTCCCTGTGCTAAACAAAACTTGTTTGATATTATTACTTTTCTGCACAAGTCTTGTTTCTGCAACATAGTTGTGCAGGCGCTTCAGGCAATCCCCAGCCAATATACAACTTACAAGAAACATGTTCCCGTGTAGGTGTGTATGCATGCACACACATGTACATACAAGCAGTGCTCTTTCTGTCTGTCTGTCTGTCTGTCTGTCTGTCTCTCTCTCTTTCTGGGTTGTAATTAATCTTTTTTCTTAGTTAAATATATGTTTTGTACGCAGTCCTCTTCCCACTGTTCCTTTGTGAATGGGTGTAATGCTTATCACAATAAACTATTGTCATTGTCATTGTCATTGTCATTGTCTCTCTCTCTCTCTCTCTCTCTCTCTCTCTCTCTCTCTCTCTCTCTCTCTCTCTCTCTCTCTCTCTCTCTCTGTGACTGTCTCAAAACCAAAACAAACAAAAAATTATAAACCCCATAACTTTCACTCACTGACATACCACACCTTTGTAGACTACAAAAAGCTTTCTTCTTCATCAAAAAAAAAAAAAATCAATTCTGCCTTTTCAAAAAAAAGAATTGGGTGGGGAGAGAGGGGGAGGGGTACATTCCGACTTTCATTCCACACCTCCATCATCCACACACACACACAAAACAAAAATCTGTCACCCGTTTCCTGCCTGCATCAGATATATAATATATATATTACAATTCACCCAGCACACTAAAACCTCTCCCACACTACCATATATAGCCAACAACAAACGCCTTAACATGCATGCAGCAGATGTCTACCCGTCTTTTGACTCAACCGATCCGCCACACCACACCGCACCACACGGCTATGGTCTAACAATCACCCACATGTGCAGCAGCAACAGCAACAGCAGTAACGGCAGCAGCAACAGCAGCAGCAGCAGCAGCAGAAGCAGCAGCAGTGGATCGGATCATGCACACACATTGCATCCACCACTGCTAGCAGGAAGAAAATGAGTCAGCACTCGTCTGATATTGATTCCTTCCCTGCCTTCTTCCCTCTCTCTCTCTCTTCTTCTCCTCCATCCAGACTGTTCCAGTTGATTTCTACTCTAAGGTAATTTGGTGGTTTGGTGGGGGGGGGGGGGGGGGGGGTATGGGAAGTGGTTGCCATAGTGGTGGAGGAGAGGCAGGGGGGGGGGGGGGGGGCGGTGGAGGATGGGTGGTTGGGGGGGGGGTGTTAGTGATTGTCTGATATGGAGCCTTTTTTGGGAGTGTTATTATGAGTTACCTGGTTTGATCAATTGATCCATGTGCCACATGCACGCATGCGCACACACACGCACGCATGCACGCACGCACACGCACACACATACACACAAAAAACACACACACACACACACACAGAGTCACACACATACATACACACACAGTCACACACATACATGTATACACACACAAACGCACGCATGCACGCACTCATGCACACACACACAAACACGCACGCACACACACACACACACACACACACACACAATTGATTTTCGCTTTGTTTTGTAGAAGAGGGGGGGAGAGATTGTTTTGTCAGTAATAGCATTATTACTTGTGCAAAGTTTGCTCAGCTTTTAGCAGAGCTAGGAAGAAATGAGTTCGTTTTTTCCCGTTTAAGGTTCTTTAACTTCCATGTGTGTGTGTGTGTGTGTGTGTGTGTGTGTGTGTGTGTGTGTGTGTGTGTGTGTGTGTGTGTGTGTGTGGAGAGAGAGAGAGAGAGAGAGAGAGAGGAGAGAGAGAGAGAGAGAGAGAGAGAGAGAGAGAGAGAGAGAGAGAGAGAGATGAATGAATGAATGAATGAATGAATGAATGAATGAATGAATGAATGAATGAATGAACATTTTTATTGAGGGAAAAGATTAAGCACAATGGTGGCTTGTTTTCATCCAGCCCTCTTAAAAAAAAAAAAGAAGTGAATCAATCAACCAGTCAATCCAATCGCGTAATTCAAGTATAAAGCTATGAAAATCAAAATTTGGTGAATAAATCAACCAATCGTATGATTTCAGCATAAAGCTATAACATTAAAAAAAAACAGAGAGAGAGAGAGATGTGTGTGTGTGTGTGTGTATGCATGCGTGTGTGCGCGTGCACATGCGCGCGCATGTGAGAGAGAGACAGAGAGACAGAGACAGACAGAGAGAGGGGGGGGGGGGGGGGGATCATAATAAGGTCTGAAATATCTAAATTTAATCTTGTATCATCTAAACAATTGACGAACACTACAGCCAAGTGGTTAAGACCATCCGATTTCAATCCTTTGCGTCCATGAAGTCCTGGGTTCAAATCTTAGCGGCTTGTTGTGAATTAAGGACAGGGATTCTTTTTTAATCTCCCAGGTTAACTTCATATGCAGACCTGTTAGTGCTTTAAAATTTTCCCTTTGTGAATATAATATATATATATACATATATATATATATATATATATATATATATATATATTATATATATATATATATATATATGCAAAAGACTGAACATGCACATTAAAGATCCTGTATTAATTATGTGTCAGTATTCAGTAAGCTACAGAAACACAAACATACCCAGCATACATACACTACAAAATCAGAATGGGGCTACTTTCATAGTGGGAAAAAATGGCTGCATATCATTATAAATTATGCAAAATCTCACTACAGATGAACCACGAAGCTCAAGCCAAGGAACAACAACAACAACAACAACAACAAAACAACAACAATTTAATGAATAAGTACCAAAAATAATAAACCTCAATACCAGCTCAACAAGCGAAGAACATGATGAAGCCACCGACATATTTTTCAACTTCACATTCAGAAGCCTCGCTATCAAAAGTAATATTTTTTAATATATATTTTTTTCAGAAGTGAAGTTTTCCAATTAAGACAGCGTTCTGAGTCTTCCAACAAACATCACTGCTTTGATGTCTCGTGCTAACAGGAACATAAGAAAACTATCATTAAAAAAAAAAAAGGGGAGGGGGGGGGGGGGGGGGGGGGGTGCTGATGCTGTTCTTATACTACCACACTCTCTCAGTCTCTGAGTCTCTCCAGGGAGATCAACCTAAATTTCACACAGAGAAATCTGCCAAGTGTCGTGACTGAAGGTGATAATGTGACGGGCGGTACAGCTGACTGATAAAGACTGTTTGACTTGAATCCCATGGGGCCATGAAGTCGTGGGTTTGAATCTTGCCAGTCTCTGGTGAGTTAATTAATGGGTGGGGATTTTAATAATCTCCCCGCTAGGCCAACTTCAAGCGCAAATCTGGCAATGCCCTCATTCCATTTGTGCATGCACGCATGCTGGCTCGCACGCTCTCGCTCTCTCTCTCTCACACCACACACACACACAAACACACACACATACACACACACACACACACAACACACACACACACACACACACACACACACACACACACAACATACTTGCATGACATTTTTTTGTTTGTTTGTTATTCTAAAACAGCCCATGTGACAAAAACTACATTAAAACACACACACACACACACAAATACACACACACACACACACACACACACACACACACACACACACACACACACACACACACACACAAACACACACACACACACCAATACAACACACACACAGAGGAGATTTTTCTCCTGGAGTTAACATCAGTGCTGACTCCACTCTCCCCAAAAGTCCTTCGGATGAGACTTTAAACTGAGGCCCGTGTGCGAACGCACGCAGAACATCTTGCGCACACGTTAAATCCTGTTCCGCTTTTCGTAAGAGTAGGCCATCGTGTGCCGGTGGGAACAGATGACAATATTTACAAAACTGCATACACACGGGAACCGGATGAAAAAAAGCATGTGGTTGCTTATTCTGTTATCCTCGATATAAAAGAACAAATAAATAAATAAATAAATAAATAAATAAAACACACACACAAACAACAACTTGCATAAGATTTTTTTTGTTTGTTTTTCTAAAACAGCACCGGCGCTGGGTGGCACCATTCTCTTCCAGACAGAGGAAAGGGGAGAGGGATAGACTCAGAGGGGGGGGGGGGGGGGAGGGAGAGAGAGAGAGAAAGAACAGCGCAGATTTCAAGCAGATTTCAAGCCGTGAAATGTGCCGTGACTGACAGTTCTGGTATACAATACAACACGCCTTTTTACAAAACATCACGTCACACGCTGTATACAGATCACAAACAGTCTTTTGGCATGTAACACTGCCGGGGTTTTTTTTGTTGTCTTTTTGTCTTCAGATGATGGAGTGACACAGCACAAGTCTAACGGCTGAGCTGAAAGAATTCAGATTCCTGACTTG
The DNA here is from genome assembly GCA_030674155.1 of Stramonita haemastoma. NCBI lineage: Eukaryota > Metazoa > Mollusca > Gastropoda > Neogastropoda > Muricidae > Stramonita > Stramonita haemastoma. Next base: position 8,587,535 of record CM060347.1, on the reverse strand, counting down.
ATAGAGGAGGAACTGGTGGGAAATTGGGAAGAGGGGGGAGGGGGAGGAGGGATAGGGGAGCAATGGAGGGGGGGGGGGAGACAGGGGGGCAATGGAAGGGGGGCATGAGAGGAAAGTGATGGTGGGGGGAGGGGGGGGGGGCAAAACTTCCTCTTAAAGAATAATCTGGAATACGTGTTTAGCGAGTCAAAGACTTCTTCTTCGTGAAACGCTCAGACAGCAAAAGGGTTTTTTCGATTTTGTTTTTGGCTTTTTTACAGCAGCAAAGTTCTAC
>CM060347.1:8579761-8582261 GCA_030674155.1 Stramonita haemastoma | reverse complement strand
GAGAGAGAGAAGACGAGAGAGAGAGAGAGAGAAGGGGAGGAGAGATGAGAGAAGAGAGAGTGAGAGAGAGAGAGGAGAGATGAGAGAGAGAGAGAGAGAGAGAGAGACAGGACAGACAGACAGACAGGCAGCAGAGAAAGACAAGAGAGAGAGAGAGGAGAGAAAAACACACACACACTCAAACACACACACACACCACACACACACACACAACAACACACACACACACACACACACACACACACTATTTCGATTTTCAATAACTTTTCATAGAATTGTCCGATTTTCAATCTGTTTTCTGTATTGAATATCATTTTTTATTGCAGAACATTTAACATTTCAGTAACTAAAAATTGATCTCTGGTGCAATGCAACTCACTATGTGGTGGAGCGTCACATTTATATATATGCAGGGCAGGCAGGCAGGCAGGCTCCAGACTGTTCAGGCTGATAATGCCTTCCTCAGAAATGAGCCCTTAATGGGGAAAGTAGTTTGAAAGAACTTAGTGAGCTGAGGGGAAGAGAGATAAAGAAAAGGGTGTACTGTGTGTGTGTGTGTGTCTTGTGTTGTGTGTGTGTGTGTGTGTGTGTGTGTGTGTGTGTGTGTGGTGTGTGTGTGTGTGTGTGTGTGTGTGTGTGTGTGTGTGTGTGTTGTGTGTGTGTGTGTGTGTGTTGTTGTGTGTTGTGTCTGGTCTGTCTGTGTCTGTTGTCTGTCGTCAGTGTCTGTGTGTCTGTGTCTGTGCCCGTGTATGTATCTGTCTGTCTGTCTGCATTGTCTGTGTTTGTGCATCCATGAGTGTAAGCATGTGTGTGTGTGCCTGCATACATGGTATACATGACGCAAGATACTTGCATCCCACGGATCTGCACACATGCAGCTCTATGCATGAGGATTCATAATGTTTTTTTAAGATAAAATAAGATTTTAAAAATATATAATAAAATTAATATACTACCTGCCACAGGAACAAACTTTCAGGAGTGTGCAAATTCTATCTTGTGCCAACTCTATTTGTAAAAAATTTATCTTGTGCAAATTCTATCTTGGTAAATTTTATCTTGTGCTAATTCTGTCTAGTGCAAAGTTTATCTTGTGCAAACTCTATCTTGGGCAAACTACTATCTTGTGCAAACTCTATCTAATGCAAATTCAAGTGCATGCAAATTGCTAATTAAATTCTATCTTGTGCTGATTCTATCTTGGGCAAACTCTAGAATCTTGTGCAAACTCTATCTAATGCAAATTCAAGTGCATGCAAATTGCTAATTAAATTCTTTCTTGTGCAAAATTCTATCTGTGCCAGGTGCAAAGTCTGATCCACAGGGGCAAAATTCTATTTGCACAAATTCTATGATCTTTAGGATCTTGAAGTATAAAAAAAATAAATAAATAAATGAATAAAAAATCTTGAACTAGAAGACGAGGAATTTTTTTTTGGATTTTTTTTTTACAAGAAACCCAAAACCACACACAACACACACTACACACACACACACACACACACACACACACACACACACAACTACACACACACACACAACACACACACACACACACACACACACACACACACACACACAGAGTGTTGGGCTGGTGATAATGCGTTCTACAGAAATGAGCGTTAATGGGGAAAGTAGTTGCAAAGAACTTAACGGAGGCAAAAAGCAAATGTGTAGATCTATCTATATCATGGGCAACAAGAAGAGGGTAAGAAAGAGAAAGGACAAGAGGAAAAGGGGATAGAAAGGGGCAGGGGAGAGGGGGAGGGAAGAGAGGGAGGAAAGGGAGAGAGAGAAGAGAGAGGGAGAGGAGAGAGAGGAAGAGAGGGAGAAGAGAGGAGAGGGAGAGGGAGAGAGGGAGGAGAGGGAGGAGAGAGAGAGAGGGAGAGAGAAGAGGGGAGGGAGGGAGAAGAGAGAGAAGAGAGAGAGGAGAGAGGGAGGGAGGGAGAGGAGAGGAGGAGAGGAGGAGAGAGAGAGAGAGAGAGAAGGAGGGAGGGAGGGAGAGAGAGGGAGGGAGGAGGGAGGGAGAAGAGAGAGAGAGAGGAGAGGAGGGAGGGAGAGGAGAGGAGAGAGAGAGAGAGAGAGAGAGAGAGAGAGAGAGAGAGAGAGAGAGGAGAGAGAGAGAGAGAGAGAAACACACACACACACACACACACACACACACACACACACACACACACACACAGACACACACACATACACACACACACACACACACACACACAGAAAGAGAGTGAGAAAAAATCACTAAGTGGAAGAGGAAGAGTGACTGAGGTCCTACAAAAAAGTACAAGTGCTATGTAATAATCTAATATACATGTGTGTGTACGGTTGTGTGCGTGTGTATGTGTGTGTGCATGTGTTTGTATGCACGAGATTGTGTGTGTGTGTGCTAGTCTGTGTGTGTGTGTACGTGTGTGTGTTGTACTAGTGTGTGTGTATGTGTATGTGTGTGTGTGTGTGTGTGTGTGTGTGTGTGTGTGTGTGTGTGTGTACTAGT
>CM060347.1:8572261-8577261 GCA_030674155.1 Stramonita haemastoma | reverse complement strand
CAACGCACTGAACAAAACAAATGAGAAGAATGTGTTAAAAAGCAAGCAGGTGTATTGAAATGGGATATGTGTGTGTGTGTGTGTGTGTGTGTGTGTGTGTGTGTGTGGTGTGTGTGTGTGTGTGTGTGTGTTGTGTGCAGGGGTGCCTGCGTTCATGTGTGTGCATGCGCAGGTGCACACACAACATGCATGTTTGCATGTGATGGTGAGTGTGCATGCATGTGGTTGGGTGTAGTGTGTGTGTGTGTGTGTGTGTGTGGGGTCTGTGTGTGTGTGTGTGTGTGTGTGTGTGTTGTGTGTGTTTTCTGCGAGTGTGTGTGTGTGTTTCTGCGAGTGTGTGTGTGTGTGTGTGTGTGTGTGTGTGTGTGTGTGTGTGTGTGTGTGTGTGTGTGTGTGTGTGTGTGTGTGTGTGTGTGTGTGCATGCAATGCACCCAAGCCCACCCAAACAGTGCCAGTGTCACAGAGTGCACACAAAAAAACAAACCCTGCAGCCTCCCCACACAATGCTGAACAATCACCCAAGCAACATGTGCCTGAACATGCATGTGACACTCTCTGCCAAAATGAGTGGCACTGCACCTGACCCAGTTTTTCTGCTAGGACGAGATTTTTTTTTTTTTTTAAGGCATGTGGAGGGTCAGGTTGTGTATTTTGAGATTTTCATAGATTGAATTAAAAAGTATTAAAGCTTTCTTCTTCCACCTCGTACAGAAGAATTAAGACACACACACTAAAAAAAAAGTGTTTGATTAAAAGCATCCAAACCCAACGTCCTCACCACTCATTATGATGTTACATAAGATTTTTGTGTCAGTTCCTCAATTCGTCACTTCCCGGAGTCTAGCATTTCGATTTATAATAACTTTCCATACAATTGTCCAATTTCTAATCCGTTTTTTCCCCAATGAATAGCTTTTCTTTTCTTATAGCTTTTTGATGACATGCTAACTGTTAAAAGTTCACCTCTGGTGCATTGCAACACATGATTACGTGATGGAGGGCAGGTCACATATTTGAAAGTCCAACTCTAAGCTTTACATTGTTGGAGATTTGGGTATCCCAACCCTTTCTAATGTACTCACCCTTCTTAAAAAAAAAATTTTTTTTAAGTCACATTTTTTTCTTCTTCGTGGAACACACTGACAGCAACTACTGTTGCTTGTTATGTGAGCGAAAATGCGCTGCGCCGCCGCTAAGCGCCTGACAAGTCAGGCCCTGTACTGCGCATCCAACTTCAGCGCGGCTTGGGGAAATGAAATGGCAGGAGAATGGAGCAAGAAGGCAGAAAATACACAGACAATAACTGAATAAGGAGGTAACAGGAAGGAAGAAAAGGAACAAGGCAGAAACAAACAGAGGAATCTAGAAAAAAAAAAAAAAAAAAAAAAAAGGGAATTCCTAGCTCCAGAATGTTCAGATTTCACCTCCTTTTAAAAACTAAAACCGCAAATCTGATAACAATGGGAGAGGTGGGGGGGGGGGGGGGCAAATGGGTGATTTTTTTTTTTTTTTTAACCCAGACCAAGGCAGGGAGGTGGGGGGAAGGGGTGTTAAGATGACAGCCAGATAGCAGGGAAAGAGAGGAGTTTAAAACATGTACTACACGCAGAAATAGAAAGAAAAGATAAGACCTTAATTTGTTCTCTACGTGAACAGCTAGCTCCTTGGGTGTTAACGTCAGTGTTATGTGCTGGCTGTGTATGTGTGTGTGTGTGTGTGTGGGGGGGGGGGGGGGGGGTGGGGGGGGGGGGGGGGGGGGGGGGGGGGGGGGGGTTGAGGGAGGGGGGGGAGGTGTTGGCAGTGTGTGTGTGTGTGGTGTGTGTGTGTGTGTGTGTGTGTGTGTGTGTGTCTGTGTCTGTGTCTGTGTGTCTTGTGTCTGTGTTCAAAATATTTTTTTAATAAAAAATATATAATCTTAAACAAAACCCACACAATTTTTTTTAAAAATAATTTTTAAACAATAAAATCTGAAACAAAACCCAGACTGTTAGCAGTACTACATTCTCCATTAAATTACATTCTCTCTCTCTCTCTCTCTCTCTCTCTCTCTCTCTCTCTCTCTCTCTCTCTCTCTCTCTCTCTCTCCCCCCTCTCCCTCCCTCTCTCTCTCTCTCTCTCAGTCTGTGCTGCTAATTATTTCAAAATAATTTTTAAACAATAAAATCTGAAACAAAACCCACTGACTGTAAGTAGTACTACATTCTCCGTTAAATCTCCCTCTCCCTCTCTCTCCCCTGTCTGTCTGTCTGTCTGTCTGTCTGTCTGTCTCCCTCCCCCCCCCCCCCTCTCTCTCTCTCCCCTCTCCCTCTAGTCCACACTGACAGTCTAGTCTGTACTACTAGTAGCAAGCAGTAGTACAGAATCAGAGCAGGAATGCTGGCGCGTGAAGACAGCACTTTTCCCTGTTGCTCGAGCTGTGCTGTACTGCTCTGCACTGCAACTCTGGGTAGGGGTAGGGTAGGGGCAGGGGTAGGGTAGGCACCATGGTCTGTGTCTGGAGCCAGCCAAAAGTGAGAAAAAGGCATACCACCACACCACACCACACCACACCACACCACAGTCAAGTCAGGGTGATTGATAGCACATGTATGGACCTGAGTATTTTCTTGAACACACAACTTCTCTCTCACTAGTAGTAGTGTTGAAGTGTAACTGCTGTACATACATGTTTATACCGTGTATGTTCACTTACATGGGGAACAGATGCTTGGGAAAAAGTACAGTCAGTTTTTCACCCTGACAACAAGAAGAAAAAAAAGAAAAAAAAAAGAAACAACTGCTAACCAAAAAACCAAAACCAAAAAACTGTAAACCAAAAAGCACAAACTGCGAACGAAACCCCCCCCCCCCCCCAAAAAAAAAATAAATAAATAAAAAGAACTTGCATGTGTGTGTGCGTGTTCATGTACATACCATGGTGAAGGGGGGGGTGGCTTGTTCTTTCTTTTTCTTTTTTTAATTCCTCAGCTAGATCTGAGGTTTACCAAATGGTGACAATTTTTCCTTATGTGACCGGTTTTTTTCACACCACCATTTGCTGATTGAAGTAGATGTATTCCAACATCGGGAATGAAGTCTAACCATGACACCAGTGTGCATGCTTTTTTTCTAATTTTGTCATCCGCTCCTTTCTACCAACACAAAATGGCCTGCTTTTCCAAAAAGGCAGAGCGAGTTTTTTACCATGTGCGCAAGATGTTCTGCATGCGTATGCATGTTAAGGGGCTTCGATTTGTAGTCCAATCTGAAGGACTTCTGGGGGAGTGGAGTCAGTACTGATGCTAACTCATGGAAAAATCCCCTAAAATCCCCCTTGGTAGCTTGATCCTGGGTCATCGGATCACAGGCACAATGCTGTAACCCTCAGGCTATACATGTCTCCCCAGCCTCCCAACCCCACCCTACCGCTCTCTGAAAGATTTCTAGTGATTAAACTGCTTCCAATGTCACGTCTACTTCAATAATATTATGTTTTCCTTCTTTTAAATTATTCATTTGCGTACTACAGGTTCACTGACAAGAATGCTGGGAAGTTTTCTCAGAATTAGAAATGTCGAGGAAAAAAAATGATGGTAAACTTGTGAGTGGGGGGGGGGGGGGGGGGGGGGAAGGGAGAGGGGGGGGGGGTATTACACTTTCTAAGTGACGTTATGTAGACTACTTCAATATTATTGTTTTCCTTTTTTTCTTTTATCGTTTGCATACAACAGGCTGACCGACATGGTGACAAAGATACTGTTAAGTTTTCTCATAAGTAAAAAATGTCGAGGGAAAAAAAATGGTCAACTTGTGAGTGGGGAGGGGGGGGGGAGAAGGGGGAGGGTGGTGTTACACTTTCTGTGTGGTGTTACATACACTACTTCAATATTATGTTTTCCTTCTTTTACCATCTGCCTACTACACTGGGTCTACAGGCCCACCGACAAAGATGCTGGTAAGTTTACTCAGAATTAGAAATGTCGAGGAAAAAAACTATGGTTAACTTGGGGGGGGGGGGGGGGGGGGGGAGGGTGGTGTTACACTTTCTGTGTGGTGTTATGTTAAAAGTCTGTCCCGAGCCTAAGGCTCATCAGGCCGGTGCTTATCCCGGTTTCTGTGGCGTTAAGCGACTGAGAGTCATAGACTCCCCCCCCTGGATAGGACGCCAGTCTATCGCAGGGTTAACCCCAACACAAGGTTGGTACCCCTTTTACACCAGGGTGGGGTGAGAAAATAGCCGTAAAGTGCCTTTTCCAAGGGCACAACGCCATAGCCGAAAGCTGGGATCGAAACCGCAACCTTTAGATTACGAGTCCAACGCCCTAACCAATAGGCTACAGCGGCGGCTGGTGTTATGTAGACTACTTCAATATTATGTTTTCCTTCTTTTCTCATGTAAAACAGGCTCTCCAAAGATGCTGGGAAGTTTTCTCAGAATTAAAAAAAGGAAAGAAAAAAAATTATGGTAAACTTGGGTGGTGAAGGGGGGGGGGGGGGGGTAGTGTTACACTTTCTGTGTGGTGTTACATAGACTACTTCAATATTATTGTTTTCCTTTTTTTCTGTTATCGTTTACAACAGGCTAACCGACATGGTGACAAGGATGCTAGAAAGTTTTCTCAGAATTAAAAATGTCGAGGGAAAAAAATGATGGTAAACTTGTTGGGGGGGGGGGGAGAAGGGAGAGGGGGGAGTTACACTTTCTGTATATTATTGTTATGTCTACTTCAATATTATGTTTTTCCTTTCTGTTATCATGTACTACAGGCTCACGACAAAGATGCTGGTAAGTTTTCTCAGAATTAAAAAAAGAAAAGGAAAGGCAAAAAAAAAATTATGGTAAACTTGGGTGTGGAAATGAGAGAAAGGAGAAGGGTAGTGTTACACATTCTGGTTTTTTGCTTCTTGTTTTTTTTTTTCTCCTTCCCCTTCTTTTGAGTTATAAATTCTACGTCAGCATTGCTCCACAGTCACAGTGAGGTATATAATATAACATGTAGACATGTCTGTCTCTCTCTCT
>CM060347.1:8554761-8564761 GCA_030674155.1 Stramonita haemastoma | reverse complement strand
AATCCATATAATCCTGTTCTCTGTCCAGAAAACCATATCCCGATCTCTGTCCAGATATCCATATAATCCCAGTTCTCTGTCCAGAAAATCATATCCCGTCTCTGTCCAAGAATCCATATAATCCTGTTCTCTGTCCAGAAAACTATATCCCGATCTCTGTCCAGATATCCATATAATCCCGTTCTCTGTCCAGAAATCCATATCCCGTTCTCTGTCCAAAAATCCATATAATCCTGTTCTCTGTCCAGAAAACCATATCCCGATCTCTGTCCAGATATCCATATAATCCGTTCTCTGTCCAGAAATCCATATCCCGTTCTCTGTCCAGATATCCATATAATCCCGTTCTCTGTCCAGAAATCCTTATCCCGTTCTCTGTCCAGATATCCATATAATCCCGTTCTCTGTCCAGATATCCTTATCCCGTTCTCTGTCCAGAAATCCTTATCCCGATCTCTGTCCAGAAATCTACTCACAATTGACCTAAAAGTAAAACCCAACACCATTGGTATAAAGTCTGAGGGGTGTATGCATAGTCTTTCTATCTATAGATCTATCTATCCCTTAGTCTGGTGACCGTGGGGGCACCCCTGAAGACTTGACAACCAGTTCCCTCCATTCCTCTCTCTGTTCTGCTTTTCCCAAAACTTGGTTGAGTTCTAGAAGGCCTGTCCATTCGCTGATGTTGTCCTCCCATCTCTTCCTTGGTCTGCCTCTTTTTCTTCCTCCTTGGACAGTGCCTTGCAGTATTGTTTTTGCAAGTCCTTTCGATCTTGTGACATGCCCGTACCATTTAAGATTACGCTTCTTTACCATTGATAGAAGATTTTCGTAGACTGTGTATGCATGGTATGGTATATTTTTCAAATTATAATAGTTTATTATAATATACAACAACCCACACTCATACAAGTGATAACGTGATGTTAGTCCTTAGAAATTTCTACAAAATTAAATTTTTTGAGTGTATACGTGTGTGTGTGTGTGTGTGGTGGTGTGTATGTGTGTGTGACATGTGTGTGTGTTTGTATGTATACATGTGTGTGTGTGTGTGTGTGTGTGTGTGTGTGTGGTCGCATGCATGCATGCATGCGTGCGTGTGTGCGTGTGTCTGTCTGTCTATCTGTCCTTGGCGACCTGAAAAATTTTTGAGCCTATAGTTCAACTGCTCTGTATAGAAATCTATTGATGTTACATGTGATATAATTTATCGTGAATTTTAGACAAGTTCTTAACCCTCCAGGCGTCTAGCAAACAGTCGAACTCCCAGTCGTCTCTATCTTATGTATATCTATACAGTCCAAATTCTAGCGACCTGACAGATAAATCATCCAGACCTCTTGCCACGTTGAACTGTCAAAATTATGTAAAAATTTCAAGGATCCCTCTCAAAATGGAATTTATAACCATGTTAAAAATATTTACATCTAAATGATGCAATAAGCAATTTTAAACAAACACATGTAAAAAAAAATTTGTGTGCTATTCTGCGATAAATGTTTTGTTTTTTTGTTGGTTTTTTTTTGGGGGGGTTGTGTACAGCTTGTAACCTGCATGAATATCTGTATAATTTGTGAGATAATAAATCTTTGAATTGTGTGAAATGTGAACTGTATAATTTTCTTCTTTGTTTTAAAACTTGTATCAATTATCATAAAGGAAAATTCTCGGCTCTGCTTTTAGTTCCAAACTCTGTACTGAAACTACCCACAAGCTTTACATTCCTACCCAGCTAATAATCGCTCCTAGTCGACAGACAAGTCACCCCCCCACCCCACCCCCTCATCTCTCCCCCTCACTCCCCCCTGATAACTAACTGACTGGGGGTACAGTAGGGATATGCTGGTGTACACCTCCATTTCTGAAAACTTGTCTGGAATGCCTTCAGGAACATTATTGGAGCAGGGCAGGCAGCCGCCTGTGGTGTTATCAGCACTGTACCCTGTGTCAGTCAGTGTGTGTGTGTGTGTGTGTGTGTGTGTGTGTGTGTGTGTGTGTGTGTGTGTGTGTGTGTGTGTGTGTGTGTGTGTGTTGTGTGTGTCGTGTGTGTGTGTGTGTGTGTGTGTGTTGTGTGTGTGTGTGTGTGTGTGTGTGTGTGTGTGTGGTGTGTGTGTGTGTGTGTGTGTGTGTGTGTGTGTGTGTGTGTGTGTGTGTGTGTGTGTGTGTTGTGTGTGTGTGTGTGTGTGTGTGTGTGTGTGTGTGTGTGTGTGTGTGTGTGTGTGTGTGTGTGTGTGTGTGTGTGTGCTGTGTGTGTGTGTGTGTTGTGTGTGTTGTGTGTTGTGTGTGTGTGTGTCTGTGTGTGTGTGGCTGCTGTCATACATGAAAGTCTGTGGCCTGAGGCGCCTAGCCCCCCATCAGGAGGATTGAATTGTTGAAAACTGCTGTTAGAGAGTTTACAATTTCACTGCTGTCCTGGGTTTTTTCTGTTGTTGTTTGGTTGGGGTTGTTTTTTTGTGTGTTTTTTTGGGGGGGGGTCTTTTTTTTCTCGGCACCACACAAACGAGAGTGGTGATAAAATGTGTTATATAACTGAAACTTTTCAAAGAAAGAAAACGGCGAAAAAAAAAACAGTTGTAACAATAGGATGCACATGTAACAACATCAGTAACACTAACACTATGAATATATATGTAATACAATTCTGACATAATTTAATTTTTATGTAAAAAATATATATATCACACACACACACACACACTCCCTCTCTCTCTCTCTCTCTTCCTCTCTCCCCTCTCTCTCTCTCTCTCTCTCTCTCTCTCTCTCTCTCTCTCTCTCTCTCTCTCTTTCTCTCAAGCTCTCTTTCCCTTTTCCATACACAGTCCACAAATCATAAAATTTCACAGTTTCCCTTTCACAGAATGAATGACAAAAATTTACAAAACACCATACACACACTGACACAGGGACTGGATGTAAAAAGAAAAAAACAACAACACAAGAGTGCTTAAATTCTGTTATCTTGAAATAAAAGAATGAATAAATAAATATAGGTAGGTGTAGAGGTGTGTGTGTGTGTGTGTGTGTGTGTGTGTGTGTGTGTGTGTGTGTGTGTGTGTGTGTGTGTGTTGTGTGTGTGTGGTGTGTGTGTGTGTGCGCGCGCGCGCGTGTGTGCTTGCGTGCGTCGTGTGCGTGCGTGCGTGGTGCGTGTACAAAAAAATTTCCAATGACAATGATTTCATGAATCTACTCACGATCGAACTTTCTGGTCTTGGAGGCGAAGACTGTACGCAGCAGTTTGAAGGCTTCGTCCATGCGGTGACTGTAATCCTTCTGACTGAGGGACTTCAGCTTCTCCTCCATCACTGGGAGCAACATGTCTGCTGCTGAGGACACACTTCCAGACTGTCCCCTGCACAAACATCACCACAATGCAACTTTGGTTAATTAATTTAACCCTCTTAGTCCCGACCCAGGTTAAGCCGCCGCTGTAGCCTAGTGGTTAGGGGTTGGACTCGTAATCTAAAGGTTGCGGGTTCGATCCCAGCTTTCGGCTATGGCGGGTGTGTCCTTGGAAAAGGCACTTTACGGCTATTTTCTCACCCCACCCAGGTGTAAAAGGGGTACCAACCTTGTGTTGGGGGTTAACCCTGTGATAGACTTGCGTCCTATCCAGGGGGGAGTCTATGACTCTCAGTCGCTTAACGCCAAAGAAACCGGGATAAGCACTGGCCTGATAAGCCTTAGGCTCGGGACAGACTTTAACTTAGTCCCGACCAGGATTTGCCGGGATTAAATAATTGCCCTACTGTCCCTTGCACAACAAAACAATGGAACTTTGGTTTACCCTCTTAGACAAGTCCCCCCCCCCCCCCCCCCCCCCAATTTTTTTTTTTTAATTTAAAAAAAAACCTTTTAGTCCCAACCCAGGATTTGCTGTCCAGAATTCAATAATTGCCCCCCTCCCCGCCCAAATCCCGACCCAGGATTTGCCGGGATTTACACACAGTAGTTTTCCACCATGCAGTGACCTTCACTGATCGCTACCACATGCTGAAGCTCTATCAGGCCAGAGGCACAGACCTGCTGAGAGTCTGGAAGTAATTATAGCTGTTGCTGTGTATTGCCGGGACTGGTGTGTGCTTAGGAGTAACTAAAAGGCAAGCGAGCATGTGTGCCTGACCTGATTTTGTGATGGAAGTGAAATCTACGGGCAATCTGTGTTCAGAGAATGTGTGCCTGACCTGATTTCATGATGGAATGCAAAATCTTGGGGCAATTTGTGTTCAGAGAATCCGAATGCAAGAGGGTTAACAAAGGTAAAGCCAAGTTGTTCCCATAACCTGTGCGGTCGTTGGGGAGCATGATGTCCCAAACCTCAGCTTCTCCAGGGGTCAGCATTTTGAGAGCAGTGCCCATCTCTCTCCTCTCCCTCGCTGCTTTACTTTCCCTGGCCCTGAAGAGGGCACGAACCCGTTTCAGCTGGGTGAACTGGGGGAGACTGTAGAAGTTTAGTGCTGAAGCCAAGACAGGCCAACGGTCACCTATCCACTTGGTAACCACTCTCGATGCTGCTTTTAACCTTGATTGGGAGAGCGAGGCTCTGACCACAGAGCTATCCAGTACCTGTCCCTAACGTTGGTTCTAAGCTATATGAAACTGCTTTCTTGAGTTATGAGGGGAAAAAAGAAAGGAAAAAACTTTTTTTTTTGAGTGTGCCAACTTCTTCTTCGCCAAATGCTCAGACAGCAACTGCTGTTGTCTATCACAGGAGCGAAAATGTACTGCACAGCCCTGCCGCCAAGTGCCTGACAAGTCAGGCCCAGTGCATCTAACTCATCTTCAGCATGGGAGAGAATTGTTATAATACTTCCAGGGGGGAAAAAAAAGGCAGCAGAATGAAAAAAAAAGGCAGAAACTAAATCAAGAAGAAGGTGATAGGAAGAAAAGGAATACTTAAGATGAAACAGGTAAGAGAGGGATAGAAAAGAGGGTATTTTCCTAGCACAGAATTTCCACAAGGTAGCGGATGTAATTCATACTGACGACAGTGATGTTCTATGTGCATGCCCACATGGTACCTTGATTTAAAATTAAAGTTTCATCTGAAGGACTCTGACTTAAATTTTGTCAAACTGGAAGAAAGGGCAATGCTGGAATCACACTCACCTCTAACCTCAAACTCACTGTTTATATTGTTAAGTACTATGTTAGGCAGGTTAATGTCTTAACCATCCTGCTACATATCAATGATTAGAAAGTAGAGGCCTTATCAAACATACAAAAAGTGAAAACTCCAAGACATTATCAATTACTGTAGCAATGTATTATGTAATGATGTTTGTATTCAAACAAACAAAAATCCAGAACAGGACTACACTGCAAACATTCACATTAATTAATTAGTACTACATAATATGATCTACAACCTTCAATTTGCTTCATACACACACAGCACGCATGATGCTTGAAAAACTACATGTGCACACACACAGTGACACACACACAAACCTGTATACACTGTACACACACACACACACACACACACACACACACACAACACACACACATACACACACACACACACACACACACACAACACACACACACACACACACACACACACACCAACACACACAACACACACACACAGACACACACACACACACACACAACACACACACACACACACACACACACACACACCACACACACAAACACACAGCACACCACACACCACACACACACACATCACACACACACACCACACACACACACACACACACACACACACACACACACACACACACACACACACACATGGGGGGGGCGGATAGCTTTGTGGTCAGAACATTGCGCTGGCAATTTGACGACCCGGGTTTCGAGTCTGGTCGAGGAAATTTTTCTCCAATTTTTCATCAGTGCCGACTCCACTCTCCCCAAAAGTCCTTCGGATGAGACTTTAAACCGAAGCCCCGTGTGCGAACACACGCAGAACATCTTGCGCACACGTTAAATCCTGTTCCGCTTTTCGTAAGAGTAGGCCATCGTGTGGCCGGTGGGAACAGGTGACAATATTTACAAAAACTGCATGCACACGGGGACCGGATGAAAAAAAGCACATGATTGCTTATTCTGTTATCCTCGATATAAAAGAATAAATAAATAAATAAATAAATAAATGATAAATAAGTGACATACACATCATTACTATGTAAATTATAAAACACATGGTACACACACATGAAACAATAACAATAGAACGGGATAGCCTGGTGGTTAGAGCATATAACACTCAACATACTGAAGGCCCAGGTTCAAGCCACATTACCTGAGACGCCCGTTAAGAGGGATACTTTCTCTCCTAGGATCTATACACTTAACATTACTTCATTAGACTTAGTACTATGCACTCCCCAAAAATCTGCATGAAACAATAAACTAAGGTCCTCAGTTATATACACACATCAAAAGCTGTTCCAACATTTGGGTGTAGGCCATTGTGTGGTGCCGGCACAGTGGTAAGAACGGATTTGTGACATAATTTACAAAACCACATGCACACAAGGACTTCATGAACTCAACTGTATATCAAACCAAATATTTAATTTAAAAAAAAAAAAAAAAAAACAGCAGTGCTTACAAGATCATTATCCTCGAAATAAAAAGAATTCAATTTGAATTTTTTTTTTCAAAAGAGACCTAAATCATTAAATACTAAAATAGTGGGCAAAAATGAAAAATGGTCGCATAGTACACAAAAAATTTTCACCATTCATTGTTCACCCAACTCAGTAACTGGCAGAGGAACAATGACAATTCAACAAAAAAGTTTAAAATATGAATTTTTTTTTTTTTCCATTTACACACACACACACACACAAACACATTGTACACACATATCAAATTGATACACACACAACAGTCACACACCACCCACACACACACACCACACACACACACACACACACACACACACACACACACACACACAGGTATATTATATAATACAAATGTATTTTAATTAACTATTATACATGGTATGTATGCATACATGTATGTGCAGTAAGTTTTATGTTAGTTTTACACATAAATTTACTGTATTTTGCTAACAAAATAACATGAATCTCTCAATATTAATATCAATTGACAATACTTTTCAGTTCTGATTATTATAAAAGTATGAAATTCATACCCATGATACTGACATATTATATTTGTCAGAAAGTCTGAAGTGAAGGCCTGTGTGGTACTGATACTGATAGCAGCACTTGGAGAGTAAGAAGCCAACAAAAAGGGGTGGTGTGGAATAGAGAGGGGGCAGCAGTATAACAACTGATATAAATTATAAATTCACACAATTTACACAAACACATACATGTATTGATGATCAATACATGTATGTGTGTAAATTGTGTGTGAATTTGATCACACACACACACACACACACACACACACACACACACACACACACACACACACACACACCTCGAATGATCAATTGACACAATCAACCGCAAACACACACACACACAGAACACACACAGACACCTCGAATGATCAATTGACACAATCAACCGCAACACACACACACACACACACACACACACACACACACACACCACACACACACACACTCTGACAATGACAGAGTGTATTAATATCAGCAAGCATGGAAAAACTTTAAACTGAACAACATTTGTCAACATTTGTCAACAACAACTGACAAGTTGTTGAACAACTACAACAACAAAAATAAATCATTTAAATGAAATCTTTAACAACAACAACAACAACAAACACCACACACACACACACACCACACACACACACGCACATGAGCGCAAGCACATGTCAAAACCCACTTCGCTTTTCAGAAGAGTAGGCCAGTGAGAACGGATGACAAAGTTTACAAAACTGTATAGTGTATACCCACAGGGACTGGATGTAAAAAAAGCACATAAGTGATTATTCCATTATCCTCGAAATAAAGTAAATTTATAAATTTATAACACACACACACACAGACACACACAGACACACACACACAAAACACAACACACACACACACACACACACACACACACACACACACACACACACAAATTCAACAAATGCAAGCACAAACACACATATATAATACATATAATACATACATATATATTATATAATTTTATAATAATATTCGTTGATGCTGCCCAGGATGGGGTATCACAGGTGTGTTTAAATCAACCTGATCACTGATTATTATTATAGTAACATAGTCATAAATTACAGAGTCTGGAAAATGAACACACACACCCCTCCCTGTGCTCTGTTTGGTTTTAAAACTAGGCCTGTAGGCCTAAGTCTCCTTTCTAAGCTTTTTTTTTTTCCTCCATGCCCCGAAACAGACCCAAAACCGAACGCCACACCAGTCTGCGACCGGTACAGCAGCTGCTGTCCCATACAATGCATCTTGCCTGAGCCATGAATACCACGATCTACAGCAAACAGAGACGCACTTCTTTTGCAGTCAATTCGTCCCATATGAAGAACCGGAACCAACGATCAAACACACTCTTGCCTGGAAACCCTCCGCACACTGGAACAATGGAAGTTGGAACACGATCATCATGACAAACTGGGCCTAAAGTCATGTACTCAGAGCTAGGATAGGCGTATTGTAGAGTAGGCTAGTTAGTACTAACTACAGCAACTTACCATTTACAGCCTGCAGTGGTACATCACTTTCTGCAAATCCTTTGGCTGCGTATGTCTTTTTCACTTCCATACAGTTCATAACTTCTTGAACACATTGGCCCGAGACAAACAGCAGCCATAAAACGGCAATCCTCAAACACTGGCACATCGATAAACTCGGAAAGTCTGCCATTTTTCCTCCTCGCAAAAACAGTCTTGTACGGTACCGCACGAGCCTCCGAGTCTCAGTAAAGGAACATTCCCCAGTCCACAGTCCCTTTTTTCTAATTGCACAAAGACTGATTTACCGATTTCCCTCTTTGATGGTCCTCAACAAAGAACAAAAGCAAGAATGCTTCACAAAGCACATGCCAATGGTGTTACTGGATTTGCTCTACCTCGACTCCCACGACGCATTCCGATCTCAGTCAAAGAAAACTTCTGCCACTCTTTCGCCCATGACTGAAACAATCGCTGGTGGCTGTTTGGATTACCTCCCTCTTCAAGTTGGAATTCTAACAAAATAAATACTACTTATACTTGTTGTTTTTTCGAGACTCTCTAAAAGTCTTGAGTTATACAAAATAAGTATTTAACTTTCTTTGCTTTTCATAGATCTTGTTTCCTGTAGTTTTTCTCACACTGTCAAGCTAAAAACGTAAATTAAGCTTTATACTGGGGAGGTAAATCTAATAACCAGACTGTGATTTCCGAACGTGATTGCAATACGGTAGACGATTGGTTGCTATTCTTGTCTTCATCCATTCATGCTAGCGCGCCCATCGCCTGTGTGTGGGTATAGTTGCGAAAAAGAGGCAGCAGTGTCCCACTTTGCAGTTCTTCCCAGGACAATTCTGAAGTACACAAAAATTGTCCGAAAAGATGTGACTTTGTATGCAAATTTACGGTTACCAACAATCCATGTCAAGTCAAACTCAAAGTCCTATTTCAGTCAGCAACGAGCTCCTGTGCGATGACATGAGCAGTTCTAGATTTTTTTTATTCATTTATTTTTTCATCTCGAGGGTAATAGAATAAGCACTCGCGGGCTTTTTTTTTTTACACCCAGTCCCCGTGTGTATGCAGTTTATAAATGTTGTCATCCGTTCCTGCTGGCACACAATGGCCTACTCTTCCAAAAGGCGGAACAGGTTTTGATGTGTGCGCAAGATGTTCTGCGTACGTTCGCACACAGAACCTCGGTTTATCATCTCATCCGAAGGACATTTAGGGGAGAGTGGAGTCTACACTGATGTTAACTCCAGAGGAAATATCCTCTTGAACGAGATTTGAACCCGGGTCAGCAGATCAGGAGCGCATCACTCTGACCACCAAGTTATCCTGTTCACATTTAATGATCACAATCTGCTTTTTTTTCTTT
>CM060347.1:8547261-8549761 GCA_030674155.1 Stramonita haemastoma | reverse complement strand
TGCTCACTGTTCAGGGAGGTATGTGTGTGTTCACTGTTCAGAGAGGTACAAACCACTAAATTATACACATGACATTGTCACAGTGACAATCATGGAATATATACAGGTAACAATTTTTTCCATGACTGAGTAGGCTCCTGAACTTTTCTACTTTATCTTCTTCTTCTATCCCATAGTCTGTTTAGACCGTAGGGGCGCCACGGAAGACCTCGTAACCAGCTCTCTCCGTTTCCCTCTGTCCTCGACCTTTCTCAGGGTGTCACTCAGCCTGAGGCCCGTCCACTCTTGGACGTTGTCCTCCCATCTCTTTCTCTGCCTGCCTCTTTATGCATATGCACAGAATGTTGGCACTTCCCCCTGTGGCTCGTGGCTCATTTTCATGTAAACAATCAGTGT
This sequence comes from Stramonita haemastoma, assembly GCA_030674155.1. Taxonomy (NCBI): domain Eukaryota; kingdom Metazoa; phylum Mollusca; class Gastropoda; order Neogastropoda; family Muricidae; genus Stramonita; species Stramonita haemastoma. Next base: position 8,549,365 of record CM060347.1, on the reverse strand, counting down.
TTATGGTAACAGTACCACAGCCACACCCCTCCCCCTTCACACCACCTCCCTCCCCCCCCCCCCCCCCACCCCTTGCCACAGGTCAACCTCTCATCTCAAGAGGGACAGAGTTTGCATTTGCACACAGGGCCTGGGTTTACATTTACAATCTCATGCAAAAAGACTTACAGGATAACACTTCTCTCCAAAGCGGAAGTTGGATGCGCTGGGCCTGACTTGTCAGGCGCTTAACGGCAACGCAAGGCGTTTTCACTCATATGACAGACAACAATAGTTGCTGCCTGAGTGTTCGTTGAAAGTTTGACAGTTACACACGCAAACTTCTTATTCTGATTCAGCGTGCAGTTTCAATCTCACAGTGATTCCCAGGTGGGATGAGTGAGCGAGTCAGAGTGCTGCACATTCTGGGTGACAGACCCCCAGAGTGTTAAGCTGGGGAACGCACAACATCAACTGTGGCTGTGTGTTTCTTCTTCTTCAATTCTTTTATATCAAGGATAATGGAATAAGCACTCATGTGCTTTTTTACATCCAGTCCCCGTGTAAATGCAGTTTTTGTAAATTGTGTCATCTGTTCCCACTGGCACACAATGGCCTACTCTTACGAAAAGTGGAACAGGATTTAACATGTGCGCAAGATGTTCTACGTGCATTCACACACGGGGCGGGGCCTCCTCGGTTTATAGTGTCATCCGAAGGATTTTTTTGGGGGGGGGGGGGGGGGAGTGGAGTCAGCACTGGTGTTAACTCCAGAGGAAAAAAAAAGAATGAATAAATAAAATAAATGAATATATTTAAATGAATGAATGGGGGAGCCAAATGTTGTGTGTTACAGATGGCAGTATGCTGATCACCACACCTGTGGACCCTGTCTTCCTACTCCTGCCTTACCTCATCAACGCTGGAAAGGTGAGACATCCAGACCAGGTGGTTGGGGGGGGGTGGAGGAGGGATGAGAAGGGTAGTGGTGGTGGTGGCGGGAAAGGGTGGAGGTGGGGGGGGAGGGTGGTGGAGGGGGGTGGATGATGATTGTTCCTCAACTCTTAATTCTCAGAGGACGGCTGTCCGCTATAGCAGATCAGTGTAAAGCAACCGTTTTGGACGGTCGTCCGCTATAGCAGATCAGTGTAAAGCAACCGTTTTGGACGGTCGTCCGCTATAGCAGATCAGTGTAAAGCAACGGTTTTGGACGGTCGTCCGCTATAGCGGATTTGCCATTTGCAGATTTTTCACATGGCGTCTGCATGGATACTAGGACTAGTGCAGCTTAAATTAACATAGCTTCATGAGCCTGTCCAAGGTCGAATGCATAGCGTTGTCAGGTATTTCTGTGTGTTCCAAACTCTTTGTTTGTGGTTTGCAGAGAGAAGGGGACATGGAGTAGTGACACAGAGTACAACATTCGGAATATTTTCTTCATACTTGTAAAAGCCTAAAAATCTGTTTATATGTATTAGCCAAGCCTGTTATTGATAAGTTCAGAAAATTTCATTTTCTTTCTGTGTGTTTTGTATTTTTTATGATTTTTTTTTAAACAAACAATTACAAATGGGCCGTCCATGGGGAAAAGCAAGGAGAGAACTGGCCGCCCCGACTGAGTTAAGCATTTGGAAATTCTTTTCTGTTTGTATGGATGTCGTGAAGGATGGATATGTAAGAGCATCGGCTCCCCCATGGGGATGCTAGGGGCCTGTCAGTTTAACTAACATCCCCACTTTCTGGAGACTGGCTTGTAGTTGAAGGTGGAAAGGTTGTCTAGAGGTAACGCGCCTGTCTAGAAAGTAAAAAGTCCGGGCCGGAGTGTGCAGTGGTTCGAATCCCATTTGGGCCCAAAACTTTTCTCCCATCTATTAGACCATGAGTGGTGGTCTAGGTGCTAGTCTTTTGGATGAGACTATAAACTGAGGTCCTGTGTGTTACACATCATTATTTTAGCGCACGCAGAAGAACCCACGGCAACAAGAGGTTGTCCCTGGCAAAATTCTGTAGAAAAAAGCCACTCTGATAGGGAAACAAATACAGCTGCAGACAGGAAAAATAAAAAAAAATAATGGGTAGGCGCTGCACTTGTGGCAATGTGCTCTCCCCGGAGAGCAGCCTGAAT
>CM060347.1:8539485-8541985 GCA_030674155.1 Stramonita haemastoma | reverse complement strand
AACGATACGTACTAAACATACTTTTCTAAGTCTACAATCTGCAGAAATTCAAGATATTGTTTCTATTTTGTCATCTGAAAATGAACATGTGATTAAATCTGTTGCTAAGTTTATAGCAGAAGCACAAAAATTAAGACAAAGCCAAGTCACCACCAATTGTATTAACACGAACTGATATAGTAATAGGAGCAATGTATTCTCGAGAAAGCAGATTTCAAAAAGGTTGATATCTATCATATGTAATTTGAATGGATGGTCGATCCGAAAATGGTCGTTTGTTATTACATTTCAGTTTACTTTTTCCTTTTTTTCTTTGCTTTGCATGTACTAGGTGTTTTGTAACTGTATAGACGTCAATGTTATAGTTAGGTTGTTACAAGTGGATGGATCATTTCTTTTTGCCAAATTCAATTGTATTGATTACGTATTTTACTTTTTGTTTACTGTTTCTAAAAAATATATATATATATTTGTGTTACCTCCCTTGTCAAAAGGCCTAGTTGGGCAATGACAATAAAATTGTTAAAGCGTAAAAAAGCGTCTCTCTCTCTCTCTCTCTCTCTCTCTCTCTTCTCTTCTCTCCTCTCTCTCTCCTCTCTCTCTCTCTCTCTCTCTAACCCAACTCGGCCCAGGTGTCACATCCTATCTATCTATCTATCTATCTATCTATCTATCTATCTATCTATCTATCTATCTATCTATCTATCTATCTATCTATCTATCATATATATAATATATATATATATATATGTGTGTGTGTGTGTGTGTGCGTGCGCGTGTACATGTGTGTGTGTGTGTGTGCGCGCGCGCGCGTGCGCGTGTGTGTGTGTGTGTGTGTGTGCTAAGCACACGTAACAGAACCCGTGGCACAAAAAAATATTGTGCAGATTGGCCAAAAATCTGTAGGAAAAACGCCACTCCCAAAGAAAAACAGACAAGTCATACAGACAGAGGAAAAAATTGATTAACCGTTGACATTGCTACCCTGAGAAAGTAGCCTGGCCGAATTTTACGCAGAGAAATCAGCCGTGACTCACACACACACACACACACACACACACACACACACACACACACACACACAACACACAACACACACCACACACGCACACATCACCACGCACGCACACACACGACACACAACGCACGCACGCACGCACGCACGCGCGCACACACCACGACATACACAACTACGCACGCACGCACGTCGCGCGTCCACCACACACAACACGCACGCAGCAGGCGCGTCACAACACACCCACCACACACACACCGCACAACCCTCTCTCTCTATCTCTTTTATCTATCTATCTCTTGCACAATCTCTCTCCTCTCTCTCTCTCTCTCTCTCTCTCTCTCTCCACACACACACACACACACACACACACACACACACACACACACACACACAACACACACACACACACATACACACACACATACACGCACCACGCACCCCACGCGCGCGCGCACACACACACACGCACGCACGCACAACACCCTCTCTCTCTATCTCTATTTATCTATCTTTCTCTTGCACAACTCTCTCTCTCTCTCTCTCTCTCTCTCTCCTCTCTCTCTCTCTCCTCCTCTCTCTCTCTCTCTCTCTCTCTCTCTCTCTCTCACCTCTATCTATCTATCTATCATCTACTCTCTCTCTCTCTCTCTCTGCACAACTCTCTCTCTCTCTCTCTCCTCTCTCTCCATCACACCACACACACACACACACACACACACACACACACACACACACACACACACACACACACACACACACACACACACACACACACACACCATGGGAAGCCTATACATCGTATACCATACAATACACCTGTGTCGGTGGATTTCTTCGTATAAAAGATTTCTTCTTAGTCATGTGCTCTTTTCAATCACTGACACATTATATGGAACAGAAGCAAAAGTGTCCTTGCTCCACTGGTTACCTATGTTAGTACCTATTCAGTGTAAAAATCGACACTTTTCGCTTTAACTCTTTCATAGGTGTAACTCCACAGTATATTATTGATTTGATTCAGCCGTATGCACCTCAACAACAACTACGGCAAGTTCTGATTCATATGTCTCTTTCAAATACCTCTCTTGGGGACGGGATAGCCTAGTGGTCAGAACATTGCACTCACAATTCCACGACCCGGGTTCCATTCCCGTTCGAGGGGATTTTTCTCCTGGAGTTAACATCAGTGCCGATTCCACTCCCCCCAAAAGTCCTTCGGATGAGACTATAAACCGAGGCCCGTGTGCGAATGCACGCAGAACATCTTGCGCACACGTTAAATCCTTTCCGCTTTTCGTAAGAGTAGGCCATCGTGTCCCGGTGGGAACAGATGAAAGATTTACAAACTGCATACACATGGGGACCGGCAGTAAAAAGCACAAGAGTGCTTATTCCATTATCCTCGATATAAAAGAATAAAATATAAAAGAATATAATTATAATAATAATACCTCAAAATACACCAATCTGTTGGCCAGTGTG
>CM060347.1:8529485-8531985 GCA_030674155.1 Stramonita haemastoma | reverse complement strand
AAGACTAGCACCCAGACCACCACTCATAGTCTAATGGATAGGGGGGAAAGTTTTGGGGCCTAAACGGTTTTGAACCAGGGCACACTTCCGACCTGGAACTTTTCACTTTCTAGACAGGTGCCTTACCCCTAGACCACCGATTCACGTCTACTGCAGGTAAAATGATTTCCAGTACCCAAAAAAAATACTGGCTACACTCCACCTTTTACCTTCAGGGTGTAGTAGTATCTTCTATAGAGTGCTCATCCACATTAAAAAAAAAAAAGTGCTGATTTTCACCGATTTTTTTTGATGTGTGAAAAAGTACACTGTGTACTTGCTTTTTTTTTTTTTTTTTTTTTTTTTTTGGGGGGGGGTATACAGAGTAATACCAGGTAGTCATGTGAAAGTTGGAAACAATCTTCAAAATGAGGACTGCTTGTGTTCCTACAGTGTGGACCCTGCCTATGCATACATGTATTGTATTTATTTATTTATTTATTTATTCTTTTATATCGAGGATAACAGAATAAGCAATCATGTGCTTTTTTTCATCCGGTCCCCGTGTGTATGCAGTTTTGTAAATGTGGCAGGGCGGTAATTAGATTACTTCCCTTGCGTTCGGAACTGCCAATCGCAGCGTCGTGGGTGTAACGTTTGGATCCACACCTGTGAATTGTGCGATGTTCTGTATTGTTGGGGGGTGGTCGAAAGCCGTCCTCTGCATGCACTTTGCCCATAGCGGTAAAATGTAGAATTTATGCAGCCTCTCTTTAGAGGCCACATTCCCACTGTCTGACCGTGCTGTCGTCGCCGAGAAGTTGTACAGAGTCGCGGCAGATCAAATATCTGCACTCTGTTACAAAGTGGCGCTGCGAGCAGGATGGAAAGAACTTAGGGCTACTGATTTGAGCGTCAAATACGCTGGTCAGTACCCACTGTGCCTCGGGACGCGGCACAAGGTCAGCGGTGGTGGATGTGGCAGGGCGGTAATTAGATTACTTCCCTTGCGTTCGGAACTGCCAATCGCAGCGTCGTGGGTGTAACATTTGGATCCACACCTGTGAATTGTGCGACGTTCTGTATTGTTGGGGGGTGGTCGAAAGCCGTCCTCTGCATGCACTTTGCCCATAGCGGTAAAATGTAGTATTTATGCAGCCTCTTTTTAGAGGCCACATTCCCACTGTCTGACCGTGCTGTCGTCGCCGAGAAGTTGTACAGAGTCGCGGCAGATCAAATATCTGCACTCTGTTACATAAATATTGTCATCTGTTCCCACCGGCACACGATGGCCTACTCTTACGAAAAGCGGAACAGGATTAAATGTGTGCTGTTCTGCGTGCGCTCGCACACGGGGCCTCGGTTTAAAGTCTCATCCGAAGGACTTTTGGGGAGAGTGGAGTCAGTACTGATGTTAACTCCAGGAGAAAAATTTCCTCGACGCCGGGTCGTCAAATTGCAAGCGCAATGTTCTGACCACTAGGCTATCCGTCCCCCATTAAGAAGCTAGCAGATGACAAAGGACTGATCAGAGTACAGTGGGGTTTTTTACCCCCACTCTGAATTCATCAGACCTGCCAAGATTTGAACCCAGGACTTCAGGGACCCATGAGATAGAACAATGAAATCAAAATAACGGTCACACTTGGCTGTAGCGTGGGTAAAGGTAAAGGTGTTCCAAAACCTATGTGATCGTAGGGGAGCGAGGCATCAGAGATCTCAGCTTCTCCAGTTTCCAGCATATTGAGGGCAGCGCCCATCTCCTCTCCCTCGCTGCTTTACCTTCCCTGACCCTAAAGAGGGCAGGTGCCCATTTACAGCTGGGTGAACTGGGGGACTGTACTGAAGCCAAGGTATGCAAACGGTCACCAATCCACTTGGTAACTTCGCTCAATACTGTTTAACCATAGTGAATACTCTAAGGAAGGACGGTGGCAGGATGGTTAAGACGTTCGCCTGCCAATATGTAAATCGTGAGTTTCTGGGTTCGTACCCAGCCTCGCCCTTTCTTCCCAGTTTGACGAAAAAATCGAACTGAATGTCAAAGTCATTCGGATGAGACTCGAAACCGAGGCTCCATGTGCGAATGCACGCAGAACATCTTGCGCACACGTTAAAACCCCGTTCCACCTTTCGGAAGAGTAGGCCATCGTGTGCCGGTAGGAGCGGATGACAAAATTATAACAAACCAGCATGCACACAAGTGTCGTGTTTAGACACCATCCTTGAGGAAAAATCGGGGAGTTAGAGTCCCAGAGCGGCTCGGGGCTGTAGGTATATGGCAACGTTCTGGTGGCTCCTGCGACGGTACTGGAACCATTCGTATCGGTCAATGCCCTTCCAATGGATCATTCCAGTGCCGTGGAGAGGGGGGGGTCTGCTGCATGGGTAACAGCTTGCCCTCCATACATACTTGCCCAGGCTTTGCACTCTAAAGACTAGAGCGCAACTCCCTAGTCTTCCGAGACTGATGAGTGCCTACTACAACTCTAACCAGTGAGCTATCCTATCCCCAATGGGG
>CM060347.1:8526358-8529385 GCA_030674155.1 Stramonita haemastoma | reverse complement strand
CTTGTGTTTCTACTCGTACTTTGCCTATCTGTCTGTCTGTTGTCGTCTGTTGCTCTCTTCTGTCACAGTCTCTCTTTATGTCGTGTCTCTGTCGATCCCCGTGTGTGTGTTGTGTGTGTGGTGTGTGTGGTGTGTGTGTGTGTGTGTGGGTGTGGTTGTGTTTTTGGTTTGTTTTTTTCCTCTAATGCGTGTGTTTTCCTTGTGTGTGTGTGGTGTGTGTGTGTGTGTTTTGTGTGGGGTGGTGGTTTTTGGGCGTGTGTGTGTGTGTGTGGGGAGAGGGAGAGAGAGAGAAAAAAGGGGGGAGGGGAAGGGGGAAAGGGGGGGGGGAGAAAAAAGGGGAGAGAGAGAGGGGGGAGGAGAAGAAGAAGAAAAGAAGAAAGGGAAGACGGGACGGGAAGAGAAGAGACAGAGAGACGAGAGAGAAAGGGAGAGAATGTGGTGCGTGTATGTGTGTGTGTTTGTGTGGGTGTGTTTTGTGTGTGTGTGGGGTGTGTGTTGGTGTGTGGTGTGTGGTTGTGTGTGTTGTGTGTTGTGAATTCGCGGATGCTAAGGAGGCAGAAGGAAGGGAATTATGCCTACCTGCTTTTTTTTACGGTTTCCTTAAAAAAAAAACCCTTTGGTGTCAGTTACTTTGGTTTTTGGGGGATGTGTTTGTGTAGTGTGTGTGTGTGTGTGGGTGTGTTGTGTGTGTGTGTGTGTGTGTGTGTGGTGGTGGTGTGTGTGGTGTGTGTTGTTTGTGTGTGTGTGGTGTGTTGTGTGTGTGTGTGTGCGTGTGTGCGTTGTATGTGGTTTGTGTTGTTGTGGGGGGGGGGGGGGGGGGGGGGGGGGGGGGGGGGGGGGGGGGGGGGGGGGGGGGGGTTTTGTTTGGGCCTATTGGGTTTTTTTGTTTTTTTTTTTTTTTAAAGCTTGTTGTTCTGCTTTTTTTTTTTCTTCTTTTTTTTTTTTTTTCTTCTTTTTCTTCTTCTTTTCTTTTCTTCTTTTTTTCTTTTTTCCTTTTTTTTTTTTTTTTTCTTCTTTTCTTTGAAATTTTCTTTTCTTCTTTTTTTTTTTTCCCCTTCTTCTTTCTTTTTTTTTCTTTCTTTCTTTCTTTCTGTCTTTTCTGTCTGTTGTCGTCGTCTGTTGTCGTCTTTTTTTTTTTTTTTTTAAAGTTTTTATTGTGTACTTCCCTTCATAAAAGATTGTTGTTTTTGCCCCGTTCTTTTTTTCCCTTCTTTTTCTTTTTCATTTGTTGTTGTTGTTGTTGTTTTTTTAAATGCTGTTGTTGCTGTTTTTCCCCCGGGTCGTTTTTGTTGTCTTCTGAGCTGGCAAGGTTAATAGTCCACGAATGTTATCAGCCCTGATATTTTGAGTCTTCTATTGCGCAAGCCCCCCCCTTCTTTCTCTCCTCTCTCTCTCTCTCTCTCTCTCTCTCTCTCTCCTCTCTCTCTCCCCCTCTCTCTCTTTTCCCCCCTTTCTCCCCCCCCCCCCCCCATTGAAACGGGCCCGGCCTTTCAAATTAAAAAAATTTCAAGGGGTCAAGTTTTTCCCCCCTCTGTCTGCTCACAAAAACCAACCCCCCACAAAAACACACACACACACACCACAACCCACACCCAAACACACCACACACACACACACCACACAAAACACACACACCACACACCCCACACACCCCACAAAACACCGGCCAAATTCCAGGGGAAGGGGGGAAAAGGGGAGAGAGAGAGAGAGAGGGGGAGAGGGGGAGAGAGGGGAGAGAGAGAGAGGGGAGAGAGGGGGAAAGGAAAAGGAAGGGGAGAGAAGGCAAGGAAGGCGGCGGGGGAAGGAAAAGGAAGGCAAAGTATTTTTTTAGGATAAAGAAAGAAGGGTTTTTTAAATCCAGTTCCCCCCCCTTTTTTTGGGGGAAACAAGTTGAAAAGAAATAAAAAAATAAAGTTTTAAAACGCAAACAAACAACCCGAATAAGGAATTTTAAAAAAAAGGTTAAAAATGCCCGTATAAAAAAAAACAAATAAAAAAAAAAAGGGATTTTGATTTTGAAAGAATAGAAAAAGTGTTAAAGGTAAAGAGCAAAACAAGAGAACAAGATGAAATAAAAACGAAAAAAATCAATCCCACCAAAAAACCCCTGTCAAAAGTTATTACATACGTGATATAAATCAAACATTTTGGGTAAAAGGGGGGGAAAATTAAAAAAAAACAAACTAATATCCTAAATTTGGGGGGGGGAGATATGCCAAATAAAAATATAAAAAAAATCAACAATTATAATGATCCAAACAAACCAAAGTAAGGAACCTTACCAAGTATCAAAAAACAAGGCAAGATTAACACAGAATACAATAAAGGTAAGTTATAAAGTCATGATTCAGAAACGAAAATGAGAAGTTTTAAGAATCAATGATGATTTTGAGTTAATAAAGAAAGCAAGAAAAAAACAAAGAACAAAAACAAAAACAAAAACAAAACAAGAAAAGGCGCAATAATTAAGAGTAAACATAAAATATGATGAGGTTAAATGACTGAAAAACATCAATCCCCCCCACCATCAACATTTAAATAAGTCCATAAAAAACATAAAATTTTGATAAAAGGGGAAAAGAAAAAAACAACAACCCCGGTAAGGAATACGACAGAGATTTCAATATTTAAGGTAATGTTATAAAAAGGCAACCATTCAGAAACAAAATATGGAGTAAGAATCAATGATTATTTTTATTTTTGGAATAATAAAACAAAAACAAAAACAAAACAAAAAACAAATAAACAAAAAAAAAACAAAACAAAGCAACAACAACAAACAAAAAAGGGCGCAATGATTAAAGAGCAAACATGAGAATTTTATGAGTTGAATACTGAAAAACATCAATCCACCACCATTTATCATCAAAATTCCCATACAAATAAGTTTTTATAAAAGGGGGGGAAAGAACAACAACAACAAACCCCAACCAAACACACACTACACAACACACCACACAAAACACACACACAACCCACAAAACACACACAACAACACACACACCACCCACACACACACACACACAC
>CM060347.1:8516358-8518858 GCA_030674155.1 Stramonita haemastoma | reverse complement strand
TCTCTCTCTCTCTCTCTCTAATTAGAGCATAAACATTCAAAAATTTGGTGTCTCTGAAATAGCAGTTCATAGTCAAAGATACAGTAAGGGTGAGAAAAACTTGATATGTCCTATGTGTAGACTTGATAGAGAGGATGAAGTTCATTTTCTTTTTTCTTGTCCAGTGCTAAATGATTTAAGAACAGAATACATTCCTGAAAAATATTATTGCAGACCAGCTCACTTTAGAATGGTTTTGCTCCTGTCTTCTAAAAATGAAAATGTTATGAAAAATCTTGCTATGTATATCTATAAGTCTTTAAAAAGGAGAAGTAGTTTGAGTTCATAACACAGAAAACAGTATAACTATGAGTGTACGTATTGCATTGCAGTCAGTTGCATGAACATGTTTGTGTACTCGTGTATAACGTTCTTATAATTATGTGCTTTTTGTAAACCCCTTCAAATGGGGCTATGGCCTTTCTTGAATAAATATCGTTATCGTTATCGTTATCGTTATCGTTATCGTTATCTCTCTCTCTCTCTCTCTCTCTCTCTCTCTCTCTCTCTCTCTCTCTCTCTCTCTCTCTCTCTCTCTCTCTCTCTTCTCTCTCTCTCTCTGTGTCTCTGTCTCTCTCTGTCTCTCTCTGTCTCTCTCTCTGTCTCTCTCTGTCTCTCTCTGTCTCTCTCTGTCTCTCTCTGTCTCTCTCTGTCTGTCTGTCTGTCTGTCTCTCTCTCTCTCTCTCTCTCTCTCTCTCTCTCTCTCTCTCTCTCTCTCTCTCTCTCTCTCTCTCTCTCCCTTTGTCTGTCTGTCTGTCTGTTTCTGTCTCTGTCTCTCTCTGTCTCTCTGTGTCCCTCTGTCTCTGTCTGTCTGTCTCTCTGTTTGTATGTCTGTCTGTCTGCCTGTTTCTGTCTCTGTCTCTCTCACATGCACGCACACACGCACGCAAGCATGCATGCACGCACGCACGCACGCACGCACGCGTGCACGTATACACACATACACACACGCACGCACAACCGCACGCACGCTTGCACGCACGGGTCTGGTGTAAAGGGAAATAACAGATGTGTATTGACATAGACATCAACAATGGTTATTTCCCTTAGTGCAGACATACCCATTTCGCTATCATATTTCATTGTTTATTTAAACATTTTTTTGTGTGTAAACAAGAAAAAAAAAAAGACATATGGAGTTTACACTTGTACAGTAGGGCAACAAAAAGCTATAAGCTTGTTATGTGTACGACAGCAATGAATGGTTGAGTCTTTATATTTCAAGCTATCTCGCTATCATATTGAATGATGATGATTGATGATGATGATGATGATGATGATGATGATGATGATGATGAGAAGAAGAAGAATGATGTTGCTGACGTTGCTGTTGTTGTTGTTGTTGTTGATGATGATGATGATGATGATGATGATGATGATGATGATGATGATGATGATGATGATGATTGATGATGATGATGATGAAGAAGAAGAAGAATGATGTTGCTGACGTTGCTGTTGTTGTTGTTGTTGTTGATGATGATGATGATGATGATGATGATGATGATGATGATGATGATGATGATGATGATGATGATGATGACGATGATGATGATACAGAACGCACCATTACTACCAAAGACAACGAAAAAATACCACGAAGAAGAACAAATTCTAAAAACGCAACAACAACAAAAAAAAGAAAAAGAAAATGGAAAAGCTTAGAAGTTATTCGGTTAATAACTTGATTGGTTTGTTGGCTGGTTTATTAAACGAATAGGTGGTGGGGTACTGGGTGGATGGACAGGTGGACAGATAGACTGACTGACTGATTTATTTATTTATTTATTTATTTATTTATTTATTTATTTATTTATTTATTTATTTTTCTTTTATATCGAGGATAACAGAATAAGCAATCATGTGCTTTTTTTCATCCGGTCCCCGTGTGTATGCAGTTTTGTAAATATTGTCATCTGTTCCCACCGGCACACGATGGCCTACTCTTACGAAAAGCGGAACAGGATTTAACGTGTGCGCAAGATGTTCTGCGTGCGTTCGCACACGGGGCCTCGGTTTAAAGTCTCATCCGAAGGACTGATTGACTGATTGATGAACCCACTGACTGACTTACTGACTAACTGTGACTTACTGACTGACTGACTGACTGACTGACTGACTGACTGACTGACTAACTGTTTGTGACTTACTGACTGACTGACTGACTGACTGACTCAATGACTGATTGACTGATTAACAGGCGGACTGATAACTGATTGACTTACTGATGATTGATGATGACTGACCAATGACTGACTAAGTGGTTACTGACTGACTGACAAACTGATGACTGATGATTAACGACTGACACTACAATGACTGATGACACTATGACTGATTGACTGACAACTGACTAGACTGACTGACTAAGTGAACTGACTGACTGATCATTAACTGTAGATGACTTGATGGTTAGACTGATTGAAAATTAGACTTTATCTGAATTGCTTGACTGATGACT
>CM060347.1:8508858-8511358 GCA_030674155.1 Stramonita haemastoma | reverse complement strand
TTCCTTCTGCCCTTAACCTTACTTTGGAGAACTACTGTCGTCATCAGAATTGTCTGTGTGTTTCTGTTTGCATGACCAACATATCTCAGTCTGCGCTTATCAATTTCAGCCAATATTAATTTTGTCTTTTGCGCTGAGAGTTTATCGAGAATGCTTTCATTTGTTTTTCTGACTATTTGACACTTAGAAGTCGCCCGTAGAACCAAGTTATATTTCGGCCACGTTTATGTTGTCTCTTTTCCAAAGTTCATAGTGTCCAGGCTTCTGACCAATACAGCAAAACAGGCCAGATTAGAGTTTTGACAATTCTAATTTTGAAGTATTTAAAGGTAAAGGTAAAGGTGTCCCATAACCTGTGTGGTCGTAGGGGAGCGAGGTATCAGAGACCTCAGCTTCTCTAGGGGCCAGCATGTTGAGGGCGGCGCCCATCTCCTCTCCCTCGCTGCTTTACCTTCCCTGACCCTAAGGAGGGCAGGTACCCATTTACTGCTGGGTGAACTGGGGAACTGTACTGTAGCCAAGGCGAGTAAACGGTCACCCATCCAATCGGTAACAAGCTCGATGCTGCTTACCATTGGTTGGGGGGAAAGCGAACGTTCTGACCACTGAGCTATCCCACCCCCTGTATATATCTCGTCCCCTAAATTGAAATATTTAAGTATGCCTTTTTTTTCCTTCTAAACGTTGTTTAACTGAATCATCTTTTACTTGACCACACCGATTCTAACCTTGACGTCGTTCTAGACAGGAGCCATTATTCTCTTTCACAAAGCCTAAATATTTGATTTTTTTTTTAACGTCTTCTAGATCTGTTTCACGCCGAAGTCGATTGCGCTGGGTCTGACTTGTCAGGGCTTAACGGCAGCGCAACGCATTTTCGCTCATATGATAGACGACAATAGTTGCTGTCTGAACGTTCGACGACGACGAAGATGACCTGTTCCGTTGATTTTGATGTTCTGGGGAGTCAAGTCAAGTCAAGTCAAATTTTGATATTCAGATGGTACATTGAATAAGCATTGATTTGCTTTTTTTTCATCAAGCCATCTATCTAGGAAAAGAAAGAAGAAAAAAATAAACATCTCACCAATGTTGTTTAACTAACGTGATTCAACAGCCTCAAAGAGGTATATAATGTTTGTTTGTCCGTCGTGTTCGACGATGACCTCCAAAAACAGCAGAGGAGGCAGCTGCTGTTTTGGAAACTGGGCAGAAATTTGATTATAGTGGAGATGCCTTGCCCACAGTACATTCCCACTCTCTCGGCTAGGAGGGCATAAGGAGGGGTAACTGTACCATTAATGTGCAGCACTTTGATGAGTTTTTTTGTGGGTTTTTTTTTTGTTTGCATTTTAACTTAAGGTCATCAGGGTTACCCTCTGCATCGAACTTTATTTATTTATTATTATTATTTAAAATTTTTATTTATTTTTATTTTTTTTAATAGAATTCTTCTCCTGCTTGTGATGGGGACGGGATAGCCTGGTGGTCAGAGTGATGCGCTCGTAATCTGCTGACCTGGGTTCGAATCTTGTTCAAGAGAATTTTTTCCTCTGGAGTTAACATCAGTGCCGACTCCAATCTCCGCAATAGTCATTGGGATAAGACTACAAACCATGGTCCCGTGTGCGAAGGTACGCAGAACATCTTTCGCACACGTTAATTAAAACCTGTTCCGCTTTTCGGAAGAGTAGGCCATTGTGTGCCGGTGGAACGGATGGTAAATTTTACAAAACTGATAACACACGAGGACTGGATGTGAAAAAACAACAACACTCGAGTGCTTACTCCATTATCCTCGAGATAAAAGAATAAAAAGAAAAGAAAAGATGTCACTGGCCTACACACCCTAAAACAAACTTGTCATATTTGTCCTTTAGAACACAGTGTAAATGGTCGATACACAGATGTACGTCATGAAATGTACCGCTTCTAAACAGTTTAACATTTCGCGTATATTGTAATCAGTTTTGACACGGAAACTGTCACTGACTTAAAAAAAAAGAAAAAAGGGTTGTGATAATGTCAACGCAAATGACCATTGCAGTTGGATGAGCTAGAGAGTTATACTAGTTATTTACCAGTTATTTAATAACAACAAAATGAAGATGTATGTAAAACCTGTCAGGGATGGTATTTCTGGAGAAACAGTACCACGGAATGGCTTAAAATTTCAAAGATAGATTCTTCTTGTTCTTGTTCTTGTCCTCCTCTTCTCCTCCTTCTCCCCCCCTCCTCCTCCTCCCTCCTCCTCCTCCTCCTCCTCCTCCTTTTTCCTCTTCTTCTCTCCTTTCCTTCTTCTTCTTCTTCTTCTTTTCTTCTTCTTCTTCTTCTTCTTCTTCTTCTTCTTCTTCGTCTGTCTCTCGTCGTCGTCGTCGTTCGTTCTTCTTCTTCTTCTTCTTCTTCTTCTTCTTCTTCTTCTTCTTCTTCTTCTTCTTCTTCTTCTTCTTCTTCTTCTTCTTCTTCTTCTTCTTCTTTCTTCTTCTTCTTCCTTCTCTTT
>CM060347.1:8491358-8501358 GCA_030674155.1 Stramonita haemastoma | reverse complement strand
GAAGGGCTATTTCTTCTTGATCTTTTTTTAAGTGAAAATTTTGGCCATTAGTGAATATGTTGGCCTTCACTGAATATTTTAGCCAGAAGTGAATATTTTGGACTTAAGTAAATATTTTGACTTTAGGTGTTTATTTGGGACTTTAGTGTATATTTTGGCCTTTAAAGAATATTTTGGCCTTAAGTGAATATTTTGGCCTTAAGTGAATATTTTGGCCATTAGTGAACATTTTAGCTTGAAGTGAATGTTTTGGGCCTGAATGAATATTACTTGGGCCTTACGTGTATATTTTTGGTTTTAAGTAAATATTTTTTCCTTAAGTGCATATTTTGGTCTGAAGTGTTATGTTGCGGCTTAAGTAAATATTTTAGCCTCAAGTAAATATTTTGGCCTTACGTGTATATTTTAACCTTAAGTAGATATTTGGCCTAAAGTAAAGATTTTGGCCTTTAGCGTATATTTTGGCTTCAAGTGAATATTTTTGCCTTAAGTGAATATTCGGGCCTAAAGTATGTATTTTAGCCCGAAGTAAATATTTTGGCCTTACGAAAAATGAAATATTTTGGCCTTCAGTGTAAATATATGGGCCCTAACTGTATATTTTGGCCTTAAGTGTATATTTTGGCTTTAAGTGTTTATTTTGGCTTTGAGTGAATATTTGGGCTTTAAGTATATGTTGGTCCTAAAGTGTATCTATCGACCGTACGTAAGACCTAGTTTGGCCTTAAGTGTTTATTTTGGTATATTTTGGTATTAAGTGTATATTTTGGCCTTAAGTGAATGTTTTGGCCTCAAATGAATATTTTGGCCTTACGTGTATATTTTGGCCTTAAGTGAATATTTTGGCCTTGAGTGTATATTTTGACATTAGGTGTATATTTTTGCCTTAAGTAAATATTTAGCACTGAGTGAACATTTAGGCCTTAAGTGTATAATTTGGCCTTAGATATTAATTCTAGCCTCAAGGGAATATTTTGACCTTAAGTATACATTCAGGCCTCAAGTGTGGGTGTTATATATATTTTTTTTCTCTCCATTTTTTGTGTGTATTCTTGTTTTTTTGTGTTGTTTTGCTTTGTTTTTCCAGTCACATTGGAACATCATAATCAACTTAAACATACAACACTGACATTAAAAAACAACAACAACAAACAACAACAACCTCACAGCAAGAATGGAAAACTGAATAAATTGTAGCATGTAGGCAACTGCTATCAAATATATAACCCGACTGACAAAAAGCAATGAAATAAACACAAAAGACAGATATTATAAAAATCAAAACAACAAAAACGCAAGGAACAACCAAAAAAATTCTTGTACACCAAGATTTAAAATAAAGGCTTTAATACGTTGGTGATGAAACATCATGCACACATAAAAAGATGCAGTCAAGCCTATCTAAGACGAGTAAAAAACTCACATCAGTTTATGAGCTGCCCTTGTAAAACGTACATATGTATATAGATCTAAACATCAGCCAGAAGATCACCCACATCAAATGCAATATATATATATTATATATATATATATATATATATATATATATATAATATATATATATATATATATATATATATATATATATATAATATAACCCCCAAGCCGTTCTTTTAAGTGGTTTATCTTGTATATATTATATATATATATATATATATATATATATTATATATATATATATATATATATATATATATATATATATATATATTTATACACACACACACAGTCACAAGAACACCCATATCAAAAATTAAAAAAACAGGACCATACGTGCTTTACCTTGTAAAACCTACATGTAAATAAATATACAGTCAGAAGATCATTCATATGAAAAATATGAATAAACAAAAATAAAAAATACATTATTTTTTGTGCTTTACCGTGTAAAAACCTTCATGTAAATAAATATACAGCTACCAGTCACAAGCACACCCATATCAAAAGCCTGAAATAAAATGCCCCCCCCCCCCCAAAAAAAAACAAAAAAACAAAAAAAACAACCCCCCCACCCCCCCAAAACCCCCCAAACAAACCAACCTCCCCCCCAACCCTCTATAAAGTTAAAGAGTAAATAAATAAATACTTATATCACAATAAACCAGTAAATGAGTCTATAAAAAGCCTATACAAGTTAAGTGTATACTCTAAATGCATACATTTTACGCGTGCAGCCAGTACACTAAAGTGTTTTTTTTATTTTTTTTTATTAGTTGGCTTGTCATTATTGGAACAAAAGAGAATAGCCTTATTGTCATCTCTTATCTGTTTTTTGTCTTTGTCAAAACATCTACTGCCTTCTACCTCTCAAAACCACACGTTTATACCCTCCTCTACCCCTATAACTCCACCCCCCACCCATCTTCTCCAACACAGACACTGTTTATCTTCCCTTCTTTTTTTTTTCACGAAACCCTTAGGTTCTGAAATCTTACCCTTTCTTAAAAAAAAAACAAAAAAAAACACCACCCCCAAAAATACCTGGGACATTTTTTCCACGGGGATGTCACACACACACACACACGCACAGACACACACACACACACACACACACACACACACACACACACGCACACACGCGAACACACACACACACACACACACACACACACACACACACACACACACGCGCGCGCGCGCGCGCGCGCACACACACACACACACACATCACCCTCCAAAAAACAACAACAACAACAAAAAAACCAACAAAAAAACCTAACCCAACCCAAACCAAACCCCCAAACCTTCATTAACCCTATTAACCTTCTCACGAAGGCACATAAGTCATAACACACACACACACACACACACACACACACACACACACACACACACACACAAAGCCCCACAACAACAACAACAACCCCCCCCACCCCCCCCCAAAACCCTACCCCAAACCAAAACACCCCCCAAAACCTTCATTAACCCTTTCAACCCTTGTCACGAAGACACATAAGTCATAACCCCCCCCACACACACACACACACACACACATCAACCCCACCCACCCAACCTTAAAAGCCCAACAACAACAACAACCCCCCTCACCCCCAAACCCCAACCCCAAACCAAAACAACCCCCAAAACCTTCATTAACCCTTTCAAACCCATCTCACGAAGACACGTAAGTCATCTCCGCGGGCAAGAGCTCGGGACACTTGAGGAGGGGAGTGCTGCGCAAATGGAGGTTGTTGAGGGTCTTGTTGACCGGGTGGATGATGGAGGACTCGAACACTGGGGTAGCGAAGCGGGGGAAGCGAGGAAGGGGCATGTGGGGCACGTAGTTGAGGTTGTAAGTGGTGAGGTAGTCGTCGCCATCTTGCTCCGCCATCTGTTTGGCCCACTTCCTTTGCAGTTCCGGCAGCAAGCCGAAGTTGGTCGGGGGCTCTGGAAGAGAAGGAGTGAGAGGGTGGGGGTGGGAGGGAGAGAAAATAACACATAAATGTACAAGTTTATAGCTTAAAGTGTGGGCGTGTGGGATATAGACTGGGAACACAGCTGTTAAGTTTCTCCCCAAGTTTCAGCTACTCTTGGCTGCTGTTCATTATTTTATTTGTCAGGGCTCTCTACGTGAAATTCCTGGGGTGGAGGGGGGTGGGGGTGGGGGGGGTGGGGGTAGCACCCATTATGTTTTTTCTTTTCCTGTCTGTTACTGTTATTGTTTCCCTATCAGAGTGGCTTTTTTTCTATAGAGTTTTACCAGGGGCAACTCTCCAGTCTTTAACATGCACTAAGTAATGATGTGTAACACACGGGACCTCGGGTTTATCGTCTCATCCAAAAGACTAGCACCCAGACCAGCTGCTCATGGTTAATGGCTGGGGGGAAAAGTTTGGGGCTCGCACACTTCCGACTCAAGACTTTTTGCTTTCTAGGCAGGTGAGTTACCTCCGTCCCATCCCAGCCCAGGTGATGTTAATCATATCAGGAACTGTCCACTCCTAGACTCGGCAAAAGGAAGGGATGTGCTGATTTTAGCACTGGGCCCTGGACCCTGACTGAGTTATGCTGGATTGGCACACTGTGGAAAGATATTAGTCCAAAACTTGTTGATGGAAAACAGGCTTGGGGATGTAGAAGATATCCATCTGGAGATTCAGATTTTTCTTGTTTTGTTCCTGGGCTAGAGATCCCAGATTTACCAATGGCAAGATTTTTTTTTTTGCGTGTGTGACCTGTTTTCTTTTTTGGCCCACCATGAAGGTAGCTGCATTATGGGCATGTATGCTGGGTATGTTTGTGTTTCTGTAACTCACCAAATGCTGACATGAACGACATGATCTTTAATGTGCATAATTATTATTTGATCCTCTGCATGTGTATTATAATACACGAAGAAAATTTAGGCACTATCAGGTCTGCACGCGAAGTTGACCTTGGAGGGTGTCGAATTCCCCACCCTTGATTCACCAGACCCCGCCAAGATCAAAACTCAGTACTTCATGGAGGGGATTTTTCCCCTGGAGGTAACATCAGTGCCAACTCCACTCTTACCAAAAGTCCTTCAGATGAGACAATAAACCGAGGCCCCGTGTGTGAACGCACGCTGAACATCTTGCGCACACGTTAAATCCTGTTCCGCTTTTCGTAAGAGTAGGCCATTGTGTGCTGGTGGGAACAGATGACATTTCAAAACTGCACACATATGGGGACTGGATGTAAAAAAAAAAGCACATGAGTGCTTATTCCATTATCCTCGATATACAAGAATAAATGAATATAAGAGAATAGATAATTATAAATAAATAAAGAAAGAAAGAAAGAAAAATGAGGTTGAAGTGGAAGGTTTTAACCACTGGGCAAGAGCTTCTGTCCACTACCAAACTGACAGCAAAGCCCAACATCTCAACAGCCACAAACTTCAGGCTACTGTTACACCATGAACATGACCAGCTGGAACAGATACCCTGGTGATCAGAGCATTGCCCCCGAGATCTGATCTGACCACCTGGGTTTCAGCCTGCATGGAGACTCTTGTTAAAGGGTATTTTCCCCCTGGAGTAAAAAGTAACCCCGATTCATTCCTCCAAAAGTCCTTGGAATGAGACTTTAAACCGAGGTCTGGTGTGCAAACGCATGCAAAACATCTTGCGTGCATATAAACCTTTTGCACTTTTTGGAAGAGTAGACCATTATCTACAAGGTGGGAAGCGATGACATTTTTAAAACTCATGCACACAGAAACTGAATGTAATAATAATAAAAAAAATCACATTTAGTCTAAATGTTTATTCATTTTCTTCAAAATACAAGAAATGGAATTGAAAACTAAATACTGACAGACTGGTTGTGTCAACACACACAAAGATGTCACCTATGCTTAGGTTCCTACCTGCCCAGAATTTGGCTAGATGTAACTCTTATCTTGGGGACAGAACAGCAGTGGTCAGAGCACTCACCTCCCCAAGCTAAGGTTAAGCAGCATTGAGCGTGCTTACTTAGCCGATGGGTGACCATTCGCGTACACTGGCTTCAGTACAGTCCCCCATTTCACCCAGCTGTAAATGGGTACCTGCCCTCTTTAGGGTCAGGGAAGGTAAAACAGCGAGTTAGTGGAGATGGGCCCAGGCCTCAATATGCTGGCCCCTAGAGAAGCTGCGGTCTCTGGTGCCTCGCTCCCCTACAACCACATAGGTTATGGGAACACCTTTACCTCTTACCCTGAACTTGCTGTGCATCTCTCTTACCTTGCACGTGGATGTCTGACTTCTCAGGCTCCCACTTCAGCTTGTGGTTGTCAAAATGGCGGAGAGGGGGCATGTCTTTTTCCCGCCATCGGCCATTGTAGTCCTCGTCATACCACGTGACCAGGTGGTTTTCATACTTGTTGCCATGGTGATGGAAGAGCAGCTCGGAGGGCAGTCCCGTGCTCCCTTGTTCCCCTCGCCTCCGAACGATGACGTCAGGTCTCCTGCAGGGGCCGAAATCGCGGTAATGCGTGCGGTAGAGAGGTTCATGTTTGTAGTTTCCCTTGGTGAACTGTGCACAGGGTTGAGAGATCTCGGTTTCGTTGGGCTTTTCTTAATGTTCCTTGCTTTTAAATATTGGATGACAGTGATCTCTTTTTTTTTTAGCGATTGAAATGCATGTACACTTATTTTCATAACAAAATCAAATCCATATTATAATTATATAGGCCTACCAATTTCTATAACACAATCAAATGCGTGCACATTTAAATCTATGGCAAATCATCAAATAAACACGTAGGCCTACACTTATATTTTCTGTGAAAATCAAATGCATGTACACTTAATTCTATGGCAAAAATCATATGCGTATACACTTGATCTTATGAAAAATACTTGATGCATATACACTTAACATTATAACAAAATCAAATACTTGAACACTTAATGTTATGACAGAATCAAATGCATGTACACTTAATTTTATGCAAAATTTTAAATGTATATACACTTGATTTTATGATAAAATCATATGCATGTACACTTAATGTATATGACCAGAATCTGGAAACGGTTCAAAGCTTCAAGTACTTGGGAGCTGTTGTATCAGACAAGGGTCTAAGCCAAAGGTAGTATGCAGGATTGCACAGACAGTAACAGCACTGTCAAAACTGAACACCATCTGGAAAGATAAAAATATCTCACTCAACTCCTAGATCAGACTAATGTGCTCCCGTGTCATATCCATATTCCTGTAGCCTGTGAATCATGGACCCTGACTGCTAATTTGGAGAGAAGAGTGCAGGCAGTAGAAATGAGATGCTTCCGGAGACTCCTTGGTATCTCCTACAGAGACCACATAAGCAACGAAGACGTGCACAACAGAATCCAGCAAACCATTGGTCCCTACGAAAACCTTCTCTCAATCGTAAAGCGTAAACTTAAATGGGCATGTCACAGGATCAAAAGGACTTGCAAAGGCAATTCTGCAAGGCACTGTCCAAGGAGGAAGAAAAAGAGGCAGGCCAAGGAAAGAGATGGGAGGATAACATCAGCGAATGGACAGGCCTAGAACTCAACAAAACCCTGAGAAAGGCAGAACAGAGAGAGGAATAGTGGGAACTGGTTGTCAAGTCTTTGCGGGTGCCCCCACGGTCGCCAGGCTACGGGATAGATAGATAGATAGATAGATAGATAGATAGATAGATAGATAGATAGATAGATAGATAGATAGATAGATAGATAGATAGATGACAATTAAAAAAATGAAAAAAGCCCACCAAACAACACCCCTAAACCCACAAACAAAACCGCATGCATACAGGCGTCGTATTTTGACACCATCTCAGTCGCGAATACGGTTACCTAAATGGTGGTTAAGGGGGGGAGGGGGGGGGGGGACCAGTTATATACGCAAAAATCTCACCATTGGAGAACCTGGGAGCTCTAACCAAGGAAACGAAACAACAACAACAAACAACAACAACAACAACAACAAACAAAAGATGGTCTGGGATTTAACTTAAGCATACAAGATGGTCTATGCATGTCGAGAGTTTACACAGAAGACCTTAGTGGGTTTTTTTTTTCCACCTTGGCTGTGGCGGGTGAGAATTGAACCCATGGTCCGCAATTCAAACGTCTTCCACAATTCTCAACCATCCAATTAGGCCCCAGCAAACAGAATACATAAAACAGCACCAAACAACAACAAAACCACACTAAAAAAAACACCCCAACAACTAAGAATAAAGAACACAGCCACCTAAAGAAACTCCACAATGTATCACCAGATCTGTAGAGACTATATCTACGCGAAAGGGAAAAAAAAAAGAGAAAAGATCTAAGGTAGATCTAACTTCTTCTTCGTCGAACGCTCAGACAGCACCTATCGTTGTCTGTCGTATGAGCGAAAAATGCGTTGCGCTGCCGTTAATTAATCATCTCAGGCCTAGCACCTCTGACTTTGGCCTGAGAGAGAATTGTTATCTTCGTAAGTCTTTCTGGAAAAAAAAAAAAAAGGCAGAAAAAAAGACAAGGAGGTGATAAGAACAGAAAAGGAACAAGGCTGAAACAATGAGAGGGATAGTGAAAAAAAAAAAGTGGGAATTTTCCTAGCACAAAATTTCCAGAAAGTGAGGAAGGGGGGGGTGGGGGTGGGGGAGATTCTATTGACAAACCACCACATTGAGGGGTAGGGAGAGAGGAAGGGCGCGAGAGAGAAATCTAATTTAGATCCAGATCTAAAAATCCACACACAAAGGGGAATACTAAACCAAACAAACACACTGACTTACGTTTCTGTTCTCCTCGCTCCAGTTCCCTATCAGAACGCCCGGCTGGTAATGAGGTTCAATCTTCCAGCCTGGGATTTGGGAATCGGCGGGACCCAATTTCACGTCGGATCTATCCATCAGGGGGTCAGTGTCTCTCTATATATACAGGTTGGGATCTGTAGCGACTACAGTTAGTCTCTGTTCGCCAGCTACGGTTCCTTTAGATCTACGGTTCCTTTAGATCTCTTGGATCTGTAAGGCAGTCTCGGAGTCGTTACGTCACTGCCTGCGTAGAATTTTTTTTTTGGGGTTAAGAGTTGTCGTTCCCATTGCGCAGGGATACATTTTATTGTCGGGCGCTTTTTTTTTTTTTTTTTTTTTTTTTTTTTTTTTTTTTTTTTTTTTTGCAGTAGACCTATTTCTTTTGATTCGTTTTTATTTCAGAGATTTTTTCTCCTGGAGTTAACATCAGTGCTGACTCCACTTTCCCCAAAAGTCCTTCGGATGAGACTTTAAGCCGAGGCCCCGTGTGCGAACGCATACAGAACA
Source organism: Stramonita haemastoma (assembly GCA_030674155.1). Classification (NCBI taxonomy): domain Eukaryota; kingdom Metazoa; phylum Mollusca; class Gastropoda; order Neogastropoda; family Muricidae; genus Stramonita; species Stramonita haemastoma. The sequence continues at coordinate 8,492,624 of CM060347.1, read as the reverse complement.
TCTTACGCACACGGTAAATCCTGTTCCGCTTTTCGTAAGAGAAGGCCACCGTGTGCCGGTGGGAACAGATGACATTTACAAAACTGCATACACACGGGGACTGGATGTAAAAAAGCACAAACGTGCTTATTAATTTTCCTCGATATATAATAATAATAATAATAAAATAATAATAATAATAATAATAATAATAATAATAATAATAATAATAATAATATAATTGTCTCCAGCAAAATCATCATCATCATCATCATCATCATCATCATCACGGTCATCATCATCATCATCATCATCAGCAGCAGCAGCAGCAGCAGCGTCATCATCACTCTCGCAGTCGACCACAACCACCAACCACCTCTACCACCACCACTTTCATCTTCATCGTCATCGACAGTCATCATCATTGCAGTCAGTCAGTCAGTCAGTCAGTCCTCCTCCTCCTCCTCATTATCACCATTGTCATCATCAACAACAGCAACACCAGCAGAAGCAACAAAATCATCACCACGAAGCAGACTTTCCTAGATGTTACCGAAATGTGTGTGTGTGTGTGTGTGTGTTGTGTGTGTGTGTGTGTGTGGTGTGTGTGTGTGTGTGTGTGTGTGTGTGTGTGTTGTGGTGTGACACGCACACTTATGACAAAGACAGACAAATAGATGAGGGGTAGAAGAGACAGAGCAAAGACACACACACACACACACACACACACACACACACACACACACACACACACACACACACACACACACACACACACACACACACACACAGAATGATCAAACATCAATTTGGAGAGACTGCATTGTCAGTTCACCGTAACGAGTTGACAGGTACGAGGGCACAGACTCAATAGATAAAAAGGTAAAGGTGTCCCATAACCTGTGTGGTCGCAGGGGAGCGAGGCAATCAGAGACCTCAGCTTCTCTTAGGGGCCAGCATGTTGAGAGCGGCGCCCATCTCCTCTCTCCCTCGCTGCTTTACCTTCCCTGACCCTAAAGAGGGCAGGTATCCATTTACAGCTGGATGAACTGGGAGGGACTATACTGAAGCCAAGAGACTAAATGGGCGGAATCTAAAAAACAATGACTGAAGAGACACTGTTTGGATAGAAGAGAAGGGGAGGAGGGGGGAGTGAAAGGATGGGATAGTGGATGGACAGGGAGGGAAGGGGAAGGAAGGGGTGGGGTAGAGGTGGTGGTGGTGGTAAGGGGGGGGGGATCAATAGTGTGTGGGCTAGGAGTTTATTTTGCTACGAAGGCTCAATGG
>CM060347.1:8476358-8486358 GCA_030674155.1 Stramonita haemastoma | reverse complement strand
TCTGGCTGATAATGCATGATGGGAACTTTGCTGAAGCGGCCTTGACCCCTGTGTATCTGCGGTCGCCCTTCATAGAGTTCAAGGACGATGTGCTGGGAGAGGACGGCCTTGACCTTGCCAGTACAATGGACTCGCCCCGAGTGCTGAAGAGTCACCTGCAGTGTCGCTTCATGCCCTCAGAGATTGAGAAAAAGGATTGTAAGGTGTGTGTGTGTGTGTGTGTGTGTGTGTGTGTGTGTGTGTGTGTGTGTGTGTGTTGTGTGTGTGGTGCGTGCGTGCGTGCGTGCGTGCGTGTGTATGTATGTGTGTGTAGTTGTGTGTGTGTGTGTGTGTGTGTGTGTGTGTGTGTGTGTGTGTGTAGGGTGTGTGCACGTGTGTGTGTTTGCGTCTGTGTGTGTGTGTGCGGGCACCCATCTCCTCTCCTTCGCTGCTTTGCCTTCCCTGACCGTAAAGAGGGCAGGTACCCATTTACAGCTAGGTGAACTGGGGGGGGGGGGGGGGGGGGGGGGGAGACTGTATTGAAGCCAAGGTGCATGAACAGTCACCCATCCACGAGGCAACAACGCTCGATGCTGCTTAACCTTTGGGAGAGGTGAGTGCTGTGACCACTGAACTATCCTACCCTGCTGTCTTTTAAAATCCTTTTTAGAAGAAAAAGCAGGAGAATGGACCAAAACAAAAAGGCAAAAAATAGACAAGAAGTGAGGTGACAGGATGAAAAAAGAAATAACGCAGAAAGAAAGAAAGAAAGGGATGGAAAAGAGGGAATTCTCTCCAAAAAGAGGGAGTTTCTTACACAGAATTGCCAGAAAGTGGGGGATGCTATTTATACTGACAGCCCCCCACCCCCCCTATCCCCACAGGGAAAATCCTCACAGTAAAAAAAAAAAGTAATAAATAGACGAATGGATAAATAAATAAACAAACAAACAAATAGACAAATAAATAGATAGATGAATAAGTAAATGAATAAATAAATCAATAGTGATTGAATGAATGAACAAATGAACGAATAAATAAATAGATTTTTAAAAAAATCTATGCTCACTATGTGAATTAATCAACATAACTATGTGCAGATCGTGGCGTTTTTTCCGCAATCCAAAAGACGTGGGTACAATAAATTAACAATTAATGATTGAATGAATGAACAAATTAATGAATAGACAAATAGATAAAAAAAAATAGATCAACACTCACAATGTGAATCAATCAATGTATTATGCGCAGATCGTGGTGTTTTTTTCGCAATCCCAGAGACGTGTGTACAACAAATAAACAATTAATGACTGAATGAGTGAACAAATTAATGAATAAATGAATATATTTTTAAAAAAATCAATGCTAACAATATGAATTAATCAACATAACTCTGTGCAGATCGTGGTGTTTTTTCGCAATCCAAAAGACGTGTGTACAATAAATAAGCATTTAATGATTGAATGAATGAACAAATTAATGAATAAATGAATAGATACAGAAAACAACAATGCTCACAATGTGAATGAATCAACATAACTCTGTGCATATTGTGGTGTTTTTTTCGCAACCCCAAAGACGTGTGTACAATAAATAAACATTAATGATTGATTGAATGAACAAATTGATGAATAAATGAAAAGATTAAAAAAAGTTTTTGCTCACTATGTGAATCAACGCACATATTATGTGCAGATTGTGCTGTTTTTTCGCAATCCAAAAGACGTGTGTACAATAAATAAACAATTAATGATTGAATGAATGAACAAATTAATGAATAAATGAATAGATAAAAAAAATCTATACTCACAATGTGAACCAACGTATTATGTGTAGATTGTGGTGTTTTGGGGTGATTTTTTTTACAATCCAAAGACGTGTGTACAATAAATAAACAATGAATGATTAAATGAATGAACAAATTAACGAATAAATGAATAGATTAAAAAAATCTATGCTCACAATTTGAATCAACGTATTATGTGTAGATTGTGGTGTGGGTTTTTTTTGCAATCCCAGAGACGTGTGTACAATAAATAAACAATTAATGATTGAATGAGAGAACAAATTAACGAATAAATAAATAGATCAAAATAATCAACACTCACAATATGAATCAATCAATACAATTTTGTGCAGATCGTGGTGTTTTTTCGCAACCCCAAAGACGTGTGTACCTCCTACTACCATTTCTATCGCAGCAGCTCCTCCTTTGGCCAGTTCACGGGGTCATGGTCAGAGTTTCTGCACATGTTTCTGCAAGGTCACGGTCAGTATGCTACAGTGTGACATGTCACAATGTTGTGGTCTGTATAATTATGTTCATGTGTGATATGTCACAATGTTGTGGTCTGTATGACTGTGTCAGAATGTGACATGTTGCAATGGTGTTGTCTGTGTGTGTTTAAGTGTGACATGTCACAATGGTGTGGTTTGTATGTGTCAGAATGTGACATGTCACAAGATCTGCATGTGTCAGTGTGATATGTCACAAGGTCAGAATGTGTCAGAATCACACGTCACAAGGTATGCATGTGTCAGAATATGACACGTGACAAGGTATGTATATGTCAAATTGTGACATGTCACAAGGTATGAATATGCCAGAGTGACATGTCATAAGGTATGTATGTGTAAGAGTGTGACATGTCACAAGGACTGAACGTGTTATAATGTGTGTGTGCGTGCTTGCGTGGGTACGTGTATGTGTGTGTGTGGGTGCATGCGTGCATTCCGCGCGCGCGCGCGCGCACGCACGCGCGTGTGTGTGCGTGTGCGTGTGCGTGTGCGTGTGTGTGTGTGTAGTCTTCAATTTTACGTCTGTCCACATAAAGTTATACTATTATATTACTCTGTGTGTGTGTGTGTGTGTGTGTGTGTGTGTGTGTGGTGTGTGTGTGTGTGTGTGTGTGTGTGTGTGCGTGTGTGTGTGTGGACAGTGGATCACGGTTCCTGGTTCGAGTTCACCTCCAGCTGGTGGGAGCAGAGACACAGAGACCAGGTCTACATCCTGTACTACGAGAATCTGAAAGAGGTCAGAATGGCACGCACGCACGCATGCACGTGCGCACACACGCACGCACGCACGCGCGCACACATGTACACACGCACGCACGGGCAAATGTATGCATGCACGCACGCGCGCGTGCACGCACACACGCACGCACGCACGCACGCACACACAAACACACACACGCACGCACACATGCACACACGGGCAAATGCATGCATGCATGCACGCACGCACACAACACACACATACAGGCGCGTGCGCGCGCGCACGCACGCACTCACACACACACACAAACACACACACTCGCAAATACAAGCGCACATACACTCAAGCGTGCACGTGCGCGCAGACACATACAATATGTATCATACAATATAATATGCACATGCACATTGGAGTAGATTTGCAGGGCCACATTTTTAAAAGACATGTGTTATGAAGATGTCTATATTTTAGATATTGATTTGAGCTATGGAAGGGTGAGTTTACTTTTCCCGCAAATGTAGTTAGTGTTTTGAGGATTGTTTAATCATCATAGAAAATGCAATCTGACGTTTGAGAGATCATTATGTGTTGAGTGTTTTGATTATTATCATGTTTGTTGTTAGAAATCACATTATAGAATACGAAAAGGTAATGGTAAAGGTGTCCCATAACCTCCTATGTGGTCGTAGGGGAGCGAGACGTCAGAGACCTCAGCTTCTCTAGGGGCCAGCATATTGAGGGCTGTGCCCATCTCCTCTCCCTCGCTGCTTAACCTTTCCTGACCCTAAAGAGGGCAGGTACCCTTTGACAGCTGGGTGAACTGGGGGACTGTACTGAAGCCAAGTCGTGCAAAGGGTCACCCATCCAATTGGAAATCACGCTCGATGCTATTTAACCTTAGCTTGGGGGGAAAGGGAGTGCTCTGACCACTGAGCTATCCCGAATACTTGCAGCAAATGAGGACAATCCCGAACAACAAAACTGGGGGGGGGGGGGGGGGGGGGGGGGGGGGTATAAAACAAAGTAAACCTGCCTAATTTGTGAGGTAAAAAGTTCGATTCCCACCCATCCTCGCCCTTTCTTCCCAAGTTTGATAGGGAAAATCGAACTGAATGTCAAATCTTTCGGAAGAAACTCTAAACCAGTCTGACTCGTGACTTGTGTCAGTTGAAAATGGGAAAGTGCAGGGAGGTACCTCTTGACTGTCCTGGCGAAATTGGTAAGTGAAGTTCTCAGCTATATCCCCACCCCCCACCCCCTTCTTCAGCCGCCGCTGTCGCCTAGTGGTTAGGGCGTTGGACTCGCAATCTAAAGGTTGCGTGTTCGATCCCAGCTGTCGGCTATGGCGTTGTGCCCTTGGAAAAGGCACTTTTACGGCTATTTTCTCACCCCACCCAGGTGAAAAAGGGGTACCAACCTTGTGTTGGGGGTTAACCCTGCGATAGACTGGCGTCCTATCCAGGGGGGAGTCTATGACTCTCAGTCGCTTAACGCCACAGAAACCGGGATAAGCACCGGCCTGATGAGCCTTTAAGGCTCGGGACAGACTTTGACTTTAACTTTAAAACCCCCCTTCTTCAGCAGGCTCAAAAAGTGGGGGGGGGGGGGGGGGGGGAGGGGGAGGGATGTAAAATTTAATCAACACCATTTGAAGCAGAGACCGGCCTCAGAAAGAGACAAGTCTCGAGTGTTAATTCACAGGAAAGCAGCAGAGGCGAAGTGCCCAAATTTGAAAAGAAAGAACGTACTAGAGAGCAGCGACCCTGAAAAGAAAAAGAAAGACTGATGTTCAACATAGATTCGTCTCATCTTTAGATGTGACCAAGGGGAACTAACTCAGCCAGAGTTTTAAGGCAAGAGTAGTATCTCTTCCATCCTCCTGTCTGTTTTGTTTGTCTGTCCGTCTGTCTGTCTGTATTTGTGGGCAGCAGGAATAAGTTTCTTAGCGTCCAGATTCTTTGTTGTTTGTGTTTCTTTTTTGGGGTCCAGCAGACTGTCTACCTTACGTTCCTGTCCGTAAGGTTTTAAACCTATCTTTATCTTCAAGCTTTTCTGTCTGTCTGTCTGTCTGTCTGTCTGTCTATCTACCTATCTGTCTCTCTGCCTGTCTGCCTGTCTGTCTCTGTCTGTCTCTCTGTCTGTCTGCCCGTCTGTCCATCTATCTATCTGTTTATCTATCTATCTATCTATCTATCTATCTATCTATCTATCTATCTATCTATCTATCTATCTATCTATCCATCTATCTATCTATCTACCTACCTACCTACCTACCTACCTACCTACCTACCTACCTACCTACCTACCTACCTATCTGTCTGTCTGTCTGTCTGTCTGTCTGTCTGTCTGTCTGTCTATCTGGAATTGGAAGATTAGTTGTTAAGGGACGCCAATCCACCAGCTTTACTCTTTGTGTCCCCTTTTCAACGGACCACAGAGGGAGAAGAAATCCGTAGATCCATCAGTCCACATCTGCCTATGATTATTCCTATCCGAGGACTTACCGGGCTGTGTGTCTACGTGTCTATCCTTCGACCAGTGTGTTGATAGAAGGCTGTAGCAGGGCTGCAGAAACTGGTTCACATGCGGTCCTTGCATTGATGGAATACCTCTTTGTCTTTGTTTCTTTGACTAGTAATCCATCGTTTAACTTTATGTCTACGAATGCTTCTTTTTCTTCTTCTTTTTCTTCTTGTTCCTCGCAATTCTTCTTCTTCTTCTTCTTCTTCTTCTTCTTCTTCTTCTTCTTCTTCTTCTTCTTCTTCTTCTTCCTCGCAATTCTTCTTGTTCTTGTTCTTCTTCTTCTTCTTCTTCCTCTTCGCAATTTTTCTTTTTCTTCGCAATTCTTCTTCTTCTTCTTCTTACTCCTTCTTGATCTAGTCCAGTGGTTATAGCAAGGGTATTGGGCAAAACCTGCAAATGAGAGTGACTGCCTGTTTTTCAGCATACGCATACTTTGGACACTCCTGTACAATACTGGCATAGGAAACGCCATGTTGTCCATCTGTTTCCCCACTTTTTTATTTTGTATTTTGTACCACTTTATGTCACAGCAGATTTTTCTGCAAAAAATTCGGGCTGCTCTCCCAGGGAAAGCGCATCGCCACAAGTGCAGGGCCTACCTTTCATTTTTATTTTTCCTGCGTGCAACTGTATTTGTTTCCCTATCAGAGTGGCTTTTTTCCTCAAACACTCCCCCTTCCCTTCTCACTCCCCTCTTCACCTCCCTACCCCCCTCCTCCCCCCCCCCTCTCCTACCCCCCCTCCTCCCACCCCCACCACCTCCCTCCTCCTCCACCTACCCCTCCCCCCCCTACCCCCCTCCTCCTTCACCCCCACCACCATCCCCCACCTACCCCTCCCCCCCTCCTCCACCTACCCCTACCCCCCCCCCTCCTCCTCCACCCCCACCACCTCCCCCACCTACCCCTCCCCCCCATCCTCCACCCAAACCCCCCCCCCTCCTCCACCTCCCTCCTCCACCCCCCCCTCCTCCACCCCCACCTACCCCTCCCCCCTCCTCCACCCCCACCTACCCCCCCCCCCCACCTACCCCCCCCACCTACCCCCCCCCACCTACCCCCCTCCTCCTCCCCCTCCTCCCCCTCCTCCCCCCTCCTCTTCCTCCACCCCCCCCTCCTACCCCCCTCCTCCACCCCCACCACCTCCCTCCTCCACCTACCCCTCCCCCCCACTCCACCTACCCCTCCCCCCTCCTCCTCCACCTCCACCTCCCACCTCCACCTCCCTCCTCCTCCACCTCCCTCCTCCACCCCCACCTACCCCCCTCCCCCTACCACCTCCCTCCTTCTCCCCCCTCCCTCCTTCTCCCCCCTCCCCCTCCCTCCTTCTCCCCCTCCCCCCTCCCTCCCCCTCCCCCTACCACCTCCCCCCCACCTACCCCCCTCCCCCCTCCCTCCCCCCCTCCCTCCCCCCTACCTCCTTCTCCCCCCTCCCCCCTACCTCCTTCTCCCCCCCTCCCCCTACCTCCTTCTCCCCCCTCCTCCTCCTTCCCCTCCCCCAACCTCCCCCCTCTCCTCCCCCCTCTCCTCCCCCCTCTCCTCCCCCAACCTACCCCCCTACTCACCCACCCCCTCCTCCCCCCCCTACCCCCCCTCCTCATCCCCACCTACCCCCCCCCACCTACCCCACCCACCCCCCTATCGGCCGTTTCCCCTCATCCTGGCACGAACACAGAAGATAGACAACACATCTCCTCCAAAGCTCAGAGGATTAGAAGTTAGGGAGAGATCTCCATAGAGATCTGCCTTTTCTAACTCAGCTTAAGTTACTTACAATCTAATTTTTAGGGCATGTTATCAAACAAACAATTCCAAACTTTGAAGGTGTTTTCCTGTATTAGTTTAAAAAAGAAAAATATATAATATTTACAATAATTTACTTCATCGTGTACTTGTTTAAGACAGGTAATCAGCAATTCCTACAAATTCATATAAAAGTTGTTGCTTCTTTTCCATAATATGGCAAGTTTTATCTGGACTACTAAGCAACTTTTAACAATTAAAAGGGATTGAATTGTTTAAGATAGTCTGTGAAGGGGAAGTAATATTGACATGAAATAGCCACACAGCATGTGTGAGTGAGTGAGTGAGTGAGTGAGTTGTGTGTGTGTGTGTGTGTGTGGTGTGTGTGTGTGTGTGTGTGTGTGTGGTGTTGTGTGTGTGGTTGTGTGTGCTTCGTGCCATGCGTGCGTGCATGTGTGTGTGTATGTGAAAATCATGATATTTTACAAAAAAGATCTTGTAGCATGTTTATATATGTTGGAAAAACTTTGGAAGTTGTTAACTATTTTAAACATTTAGGAATTATTTTCAGTAAGAGTGGCAGTTTAGCAAAATATAAGGAAAATGCTTAATCAAGCTACTAAAGTTATGTTTAGTCTGATAAGGACGCATGGCAAAAAGAACTACTTATCATGTGGCACTTGCTTTGTTCGATAAAATTGTTTTACCTGTTTTGTTGTATAGGTGTGAAATTTGGGGTTATGAAAATATAGTAATGATTAAAAAGTTTCTGTTAATTTTTTTAAAATATATATTTCGTTTAAAGCATATGATGTCAAATTCGTTAGTATATGGAGAAGGGGGCATAAAGTCCTTGTCTATTTCTGTTCCAATAGTTTGTTTCTGGATGCAGGTGCTTGACTTTCATCCTGGAAAGCTATCTCACATGTTTACCAGAGGATGAAAGTTTACATGAAAATCTCTGATTCAGTCACATTGCTAAATAAGATACAGAAACATTTTAGTGCAAAGCAGATTTTGACTTTGTGGGAGAGACAGTTTTGTTCAACTATCAATTCTACTAGTTTATGTAATTATCAAAACCTTCTTAATAGATAAGTTTGTTAATGATTGGAGAGCTGAGCTGTGGGATAACAGTAGATGCAGTTAGTCAAAAACTATAAAACCACTTTTAGTATGGAAAAATTAATATAAAACTTGTTTGCCAGATGTATATGTTTACACTCTTATGAAATTTAGTTGCAGTTGTCATAAGCTTTCTGTTGAGATTGGATGTTTTCATAACATACCACAGGAAGAAAGAGTATGTTTAAAATGCAATATGTCTGTTTTAGGGGAGAAATTTATTTTTTATCATGGATCCTGTTTCCTACTTTAAACATTTACGACAAGATTTTATTCCTCAGCATTTTCTTCAACCCATGTCCAGTTATGATTTTTGCAGTCTGTGGAAATGTTAAATCTTGAAAAGTTCTCCTGTCTCCCTCAAAGCTCATAACATTTGAAGGTTTTTCTTGATATTTCATTTTGTTGTCTTTTACAAGTATAGATTGTGTCTTGTACAGAAATTGATATACTTTAAAATGTCTGGAGTCTGTAATATTGTTTGCTTATCATGTTGCTTTTCAGTTCCTGTTAGTATTGATAATACTAGTATCAGTACTGTTGAATTTGTTTGTTATCTTCCATGCCCCAAAAGGGTAAAAGGAATTAATCTTGAATCGTTTGTGTGGTGTGTGTGTGTGTGTGTGTGTGTGTGTGTGTGTTTGTGTGTGTGTGTGTGTGTGTGTGTGTGTGTGTGTGTGTGTGTGTGTGTGGTAGTGTGTTGTGTGTGTGGTGTGTGTGTGTGTGTGTGTGTGTGTGTGTGTGTGTGTGGTGTGTGTGTGTGTGTGTAGTGTGTGTGTTGTGTGTGTTGTGTGTTTTGTGTGTGTGTGTGTGTGTGTGTGTGTGTGTGTGTTGTGTGTGTGTGTGTGTGTGTGTGTTGTTTTCTCTTTCTCTATTTCTGGTCCATTGGTCTGGAATGACCCCCCCCCTCTCTCACTTCACTAAAAACCTACTTATGACAGTTTTCAATCCAGTCTCAAGATATACTTATTTCAAAAATACAATTTTCCCCTCCTGTTTCATTTATCTATCCCTGCATTGCCCCCATATAAAACTGTAAGTTGTTTTACCTGTGTTAATTTATGCTGCATGTATTTAGAATTTCTGACACATTATATATGCATGATAAAACGTTTATTTTTTTAAGACAATATTACCCCCCTTCAAAGGCTGTCATAACAGTTATGTTCCTTTTTATTGTTTGAAGTTACTCAGAAGTCCAGAGAAAATCTGTATCTAGTGTAAATGAAGCAGCAATCTTTTTTTAATAAAATTGTAACTGTGAAATTTTACCTTTTTCAAATGGACATGGTGATAAAATGTTTAAGATTAAACTTTTTCTTTCAATTTCTGAGCAGACATGGGAAAAGAACCTTTTAAGTGTGGAATTGTTAGTGTAGTAATATGCTGCAAAACTATGAAGGCAACAACTTAAGCTTAGAATTAGGAATGGCAGATCTCTACGGGGATCGCCCCCTAACTTCTAATCCTCCGAGCTTTGGAGGAGATGTGTGGTCTATCTTCCCATGTTTGTGCTTAGGAGAAGGGGATAGGGGGGCTGGGAGGGGAGGAAGAAGGTGAGGAGAGGAGAGGTGGGGGAGGAGAGGGGGGAGAGGAGGAGGGGGGGTAGGGGGGAGGAGGGAGGAGGGGGGTA
>CM060347.1:8453858-8471358 GCA_030674155.1 Stramonita haemastoma | reverse complement strand
GATCTATAATATCATTCTTTACTCTGTGACGAGACCCAAAGCAAAACAACAAAGGCAGGTAAAATCTCCGTGAAAGGTTTAAAAAATCGGAGATGAAAAAAGTTGGAGTCGCCCAGCGAGGCGGACACCTATCCTCGGGGGTGGAGTACGGGATAGTAGACGTTCTGGCGGCTCCTGCGACAGCACTGGAACCATTCGTATCGGTGATGCCTTCCAATGGGTGCCCTCCTTACATTACTTACCTAGGCTTTGCGCTTTAGAACCTAAAGCGCAACTCCATTGTCTTCCGAAACTGACGGATACCTATTATATACATGTCTGTTCGTCGTGTTCGACGATGACCTCAAAACAGCAGAGGCAGCTGCTTTCGGAAATTGGTAGAAATTCGATTATAGTGGAGGTTTCTTGCCCTCAGTACATCCCACTCTCTCGGCGAAGAGGGCATACGGACAGTAAGCGTTGGGACGTTCTCCAAAGGCCAGTTAGCCCCTGGGCTGCAGCACATAAGGACTGTGCAAGTCAAGCCTCCTAGTCAGAGTCATAGTCGATCACTAAAGACTATACATAACGTAAGGGACTCGTTAAGGTAAGGTGTTCCCATACCTATGAGGTCGTAGGGGAGCGAGGCATCAAGACCTAGCTTCTCTAGAGGCCAGCATATTGAGGGTGGCGCCATCTCCTCTCCCTCGCTGTTTACCTTCCTGACCCTGAAGAGAGCAGGTACCCATTGACAGCTGGGTGAACTGGGGGAACTGTACTGAAGCCAAGGCGCGCGAACGGTCACCCATCCTATTGGTAACCACGTTCGATGCTGCTTAACCTTAGCTTGGGGGAAAGCGAATGCTCTGACCACTGAGCTATCCTGACCCCTTAAGGGACTAGTACAGATGGTAGTGTGTAACTCTTCGTTTTCAGGCTGACTTGGTCACGTTTTGCTTAAATGGCTTCTTTTTTTTTTTTTTTTTTTTCTTTTTTCACCAGGTGAGGTGGGGGACTGGATGAATCACTTCACGGTGAATCAGGACGAGATGTTTGACAAGGTGTATTCTGAACACCTGGGTCACCTTGACATTCCCTTCAAATACCGACCATCCGCCTCTTCTGCTTCTGCTCTGTAATTGACTTAAAAAAAATTTAATTAAAAAAAAACAATGTTGTTGTTTGTTCCCCAGCTTAACACTCTGGGGGTCACCAGAATGTGCAATACTCTGACTCACTCACCCCACCTGGGAGTGTAAGACAGAAATTGCACACTGAATGAGTAGATTGCGTGTATGACTGTTGTCAAGTACATCGCCATATTTTTATTATTTTTTAGTTTGTGAATTGATGTAGTTGTTTTTGTTGTTTGTATCTTGGTGTTATTTTCTGGTAAAGAGACGGAGGCTGAGGACGGTTTTAGATTTCAGGGCTGACAATTAACATGAGGTTTGGTTTTATTCAGCATGGTTTCTTCAGATTGACAAGAATTGACTGAATGTCAAGTCCTTCGGATGAGACAAAACGAGGCCCGTGTGTTTTATGCATGCGACATCTGCACGTTAAAAACGTCACTTTCAGAAGAGGTAGCCTTTGAGTGTAGGTGGATAACAATTAAGCCAAACCAATAATCCGCCCCCAAACAAAACTAACAATCAGACAAAAAACTAATCCCAGCTCATGTTGTCATGTTTAGTTTACAACTAAAGTTGGAATGATGCAGCTACCTAACGGTGAGAGCAACAAACAGCCCCAGTCTTAGCAACACTTCCATGGTATCACAAAAGTTCTCTTACCAATTTAGGTTGGTTTTGGTGGAGTAAAAAATTCAATAAACCATATTCATTATTATGAAAAATCAACAATCACATTAAGCTGTTCAAAATAAAGACACCGCAGCCCCATTTGAATCATTGTTTATAACCGGTTGAGTTGTGCTCCAATGGTGTGAACAACCTTATTCCTTATTCACAAAATTTCACCAAATCTTAGGTTATTGGATAAAAATCAAAACCAATCGTATTATATATGAAAGACAATCAACAATAATGTATAGCTGTGTTCATGAAAAACTATAAGGTATTCATTTTCAACATCCTAAGGTTGTGACTTATAGTAACTTAAGCTGAGATTGTATATGATTATTTCAGCAGTAAGACTATGTGACACTTTAGTAGTGAGATGATGGTGACGTGTGTACATATATTTTAGCAGTGACTGTGACATTTTAGAAGTTAAACTAAATAAATATGTGTTGTGTATATTTTAGCAATGACTGTCGCATGTGTTTATTCCAGTAGTTAGACTAAATGATTATATGACATAATACACATATTTTTGTAGTTAAGACTAAAGATGGGACATGTGTCTGTTGTAGTAGTGACAGAGGGAAGCTATGGGGAAAGTACAGGGAGATTAAGGGGAGAGTGGAGCAGAGAGACTATGGGGAGAGTGGAGCAGAGAGACTATGGGGAGAGTGGAGCAGAGAGACTATGGGGAGAGTGGAGCAGAGAGACTATGGGGAGAGTGAGAGAGACCTTGAGGAGAGTAGAGAAGGAGACTATGGGGGAGGAGTTGGAGAGAGAGACTATGGGGAGAGTGGAGCAGAGAGACTATGGGGAGAGTGGAGGGAGACTATGGGGAGTGAGGAGTATGGGAAGTAGAGAGACTATGGGGAGAGTGGAGGGAGTCTATAAAGAGATTTAGTACAGATAGACTATGGGGAGAGTAGAGGGAGACATGGGGAGATGAATGAGAGATTATGGGAAACTTCGGGATAGCAGAGGGAGACTATGGGGCAAGTAGGGAGACTATGAATGTGTGTGTGTGTGTGTGTGTGTGTGTGTGTGTGTGTGTGAGAGAGAGAGAGAGAGAAGAGAGAGAGAGAGAGAGAGAGAGAGAGAGAGAGAGAGAGAGAGAGAGGAGAAGAGAGAGAGAGAGAGAGAGAGAGGAGAGAGAGAGAGAGAGAGAGAGAGAGAGAGAGAGAGAGAGAGGAGAGAGAGAGAGAGAGAGGAGAGAGGAGAGAGAGAGAGGAGAGAGAGAGGAGAGAGAGAGAGAGAGAGTTTTTTGACTGTCCTGAAGGACAATGTCACAATGTTTACTTCTTTTTTACTTTCTAATGACTCAGTGAGCACAGCAATAAGAAAGATTCTACCGCCAGAGGATTGTAAATAGTTACCTGTTGGTTGTGACATTGCAAGTTTTTGCCAGTTTTTTTCTTAAATACTGTAGTAATTTTCATAGTGTAGTAGGGCTTGGCAGCAGCCGAACCAAGATGCGCTTTGTGGGACATGGAAGTTTGTGTAGTGAAGTGAAGCTGTAGAGCTAACTTAGCATCACATTGAAAAAATGTCCCCTAAAACACAAATAAGGAGTTCTTGTGGTTTTTTTTATTGGAATGCATGAATGTTGAGTGGTGACAAGTTATCAATATGCATCACAACACACACACACATGCACACACACCATCACAACACACACACAAATACGCATGTGCGCACACACAACACACACACACACAGAGACAAATTTGATATTCTTGGACGTACAATACATGCATGCATTCTCATCACGCACAACTTGGAAAACATATCCGCTTGAAACCACACGCACACACACAGAGACATACAGACATGCCAGACATGCACGCACACACACACACACACTGTGACATATCTGCTACAAGACTGCAACAGAATAAGAAAAGAAAACCAACAATTTACAAACAAACATAATCACACATTCATTCTTTCACACTAAGACAAACTGAAATCCTTCAACAGTTTTGACAATATTTAATTCAAACTGGTATAGGGTTTTTGTTGTTGTTGACAATATTTAATAATAATAATACAAACCAACTATTAAACAAACAGCATCATGAATCATTCATCATAAAAACAACTCACAGTTAACTGTTCATCAAAGTTTTCACAATATTCATAACTGTCTTCCTTCAATCACAAACTTGTGGCATCAACACAGCTCAATGCAAAATGATCTTGGAAATTGATCACCATGAAAATGACAGACTTTTCAAAACTTTTATTTTCTCTATTTATTTGTAGTTTTCAAAAATGACAGACTTAAAAATCTGTCTTTCAGATGAGACTATACACTGATGCCCCGTGTGCGAATGCACGCAGAACATCTTACGCACAGGTTAAATCCTGTTCCGCTTTTCGTAAGAGTAGGCCATCGTGTGCGGGTGGGAACAGATGACAAGATTTACAAATCTGCATACACACGGGGACTGGATGTAAAAAAGCATGAGTGCTTATTTCATTATCCTTGATATAAAAGAATAAAATAAAAGTAAAAATAATAAAGTTTCCTTAAAGAACATTCTTCGTCTTCTTTGTCGAATGCACAGCTAGCAACTACTGTTGTCTGTCATAGCTGCCGTTAAGCACCTGACAAGTCAGGCCCAGCGCATCCAACTTTGGCGTGGGATCAGAGAATTTTTATCTTTTAGGTCTGTCTAGAAAACAAAAGGCAGGAAAATGGACTAAAAAGGGCAGAAAACAGACATGGAGAAAGTGTCGGGAAAAAGAAAAGGAACAAGGCTGAAACAAAGAGAGGGACAGAGAAGAGGGAATTTCTGGTACCGAATTTCCAGAAGGTGGGGATGCTGTTTATACTGACAGGCCCCCGGCATCCCAAGGGGGAAAGAACATTCAACACACACCTCTGCTGCTATACAGATGAGAAAAGATGACAGAGGATGATGATGATGATGATGACAATGATCATGAATAATCAGGATATTTTACTTACTTTTGCCACACCAACCCACCCTCTGTAAAATAATTCCAATTATATTTATATGCATTGCAAAATTGAACACATTCTATATACAACCATATTAAAAGAACAGAGAACATCACACAAAACACACACACACACAAACCACACACACACACATACACACTAAAAAACACACACACTAAACCCAAACACAATACACACACACACACAGT
The DNA here is from genome assembly GCA_030674155.1 of Stramonita haemastoma. Taxonomy (NCBI): domain Eukaryota; kingdom Metazoa; phylum Mollusca; class Gastropoda; order Neogastropoda; family Muricidae; genus Stramonita; species Stramonita haemastoma. The sequence continues at coordinate 8,466,400 of CM060347.1, read as the reverse complement.
GGAACATCCTTCATGGCATATTCTTTGTCAGTGTTTCTCAGATAAGAGTAACAATGAAATCTACAACTTTAGAACAGTAAGCTACTTTAATGGGGGGTAAAAATAGTTGCATACGCATTGGTGAACCTTGGAGCTCTAGCCAAGGAATGGGGATAATGAAAAAAAAACCTGTAAAAATTCACAGTGAAATCTTTAAAATCTACAGTCAGGCTCGCTCGCTTTTTCTTCCTTTTCCTCCTCCTAAGTACTTACCAGCAGCTATAATTACTTACTTCCAGACTCTGGCACGAGGCTGTGTGTGCCTTGTCTGACACTGTGTCTGCATGTGATTGATGGTGGTTGGAGAAGGTCACTGCGTGATGGAAAACTACTGTGTGTGAATCCCGGCTAATCCTGCTTCTGGACTAACGGGGGTTATCAATCCAATCCCAGCTAATCCGGATCGAGACTAAGAGGGTTAAAAGCCTGTTTCATTATCCTTGAAATAAAATAAAAATGAAATAAATGAAATAAAATAAAATAGTTCTGATTGTGAAGTTCTGTTTGTGAGACCCAACACATCTCAGTCTACATTTATTTTCTGAGTGAAACATCTTTAAGATATTGAGTGGATAATGAAGTTTGGAAATGAGCAGACAAACACCAACATACATGCACACAGCATGTGCACAAATGAGTATGCATGCATGCACACACACACACACACACACATACAGAGATACACGCCACACACACATACAGACATGCACAAAGAAACATACAAACACATGAACATGCTAAAATCGAAACCAAAGTGAACGACATCCTGACCTCAACTCTTTTTCTGTCTTTTTTCAGTGAGCGCTGCCTCCATATGAAATTACACACACATTCCCAATGACACCAACACACACACACACACGCTGAGTGTTGGAAAGCAAGACACTGAAGATCAATGATCTCGATGATGTCCTTGTCACACATCCGGAAGATATTACACACAAAAACATCTTGGTTCTGAGATCAGAACGAGCTGTGACATAACGTCGTAGGCAGGGGATTTTGTGTGAGTGTGTGTGTGTGTGTATGTGTGTATGTGTGTGTGTTTCTTTAGGTGTGGGGGGGAGGGGGCGTATGTTTAGTTTTTTGTTGTTGTCACTTTTCAGGTGCCCTGCTTTACTTTTTTTTCTATTCTTTGTAACTTTTTTCTGGGAGGTAAGTTTTGTTTGTTAGTGTCAGTTGTTGTTTTTTTTTAGATAGATATATTCTTAATGGTTTTTAGGTTTTTTTTTCCCCTTTTTGCACAAAACACAAAGACTGCTTTTGCAGAACCAGCCACAGCTCATCATTTTCTATGAAGAACACAGCCGTGACACATCTCCCACATGACAAATAGTATCAACACTAACAACAACGATGATGATGCTGATGACAATGACAGCGACGGCAGCGTCAGCACCAGACAGAAACCCCAAGGCGCTGTTGTGGGTTTGAGCGGCGCTCAAATGCTGAGCTCTATCTTGCTGTCGCACTCGGAGTCCTTGCGCTCCACAAAGTCGCGGCCCTGTCTGAACAGCTGCATGCTCAGCTTGCACAGGTCTGTGTCCATCACCTGGGTAGGGAACACTGCCGGCTGCTCGTACACCTGCCACACACACACACAACACACAAGGTGAGAATTGAGGATGACTGGACACTACTGCAGACTTGGACATCACCAAACTTCCACATCCAAAAAAAGAAAAAAAAAAAATCCACATCAGTGATTTAGCGGGTGTGCCCCCCTGTGGCACTTTCTCCATGACAGTGGAACACTTCCTGCCACAGACAGACCCGTCTAACTCACCCAAACTTAAGGGCTGATTGATATCTGGCCTGTATTACTGACCTGCCCATGAGGGAGGGAGGACATGAAGAAAGAGGAGAGGAGGAGGAGGAGAAGAAGAAGAAGAAGAAGGATAAAGCATAAAATGTCCTATACCATACAAACCTGTAACATCAGTGCTGACCCCACTCCCCTCATAAAACCTTCGGATGAGACTATAAACCTGGTTTCACGTGCCAACGCACGTAGAACATCTTGCACACACACTAAAACCCATTCCGCTTTTCAGAAGAGTAGGCTATTGTGTGCCAGTGGAAAAGGATGCCAAAAACTGACAAAACTGCACAAACACAGGGCTGGATGTAAAAAAAACCAAACAAAAACAAAAGCAAAAAAAAACAACAATAGCACATAAGCGCTTATTCCATTACCTTCCAAAATAAAAACAACAAAACAAACAAAACCAAACCATCCAACCAAACCAACCAACCAAACCCACTGACCTTGTCCACTCTGCAGAGCTGTCTGCGGATCTCCAGGTCTCTGCGGGCGCACAGGGCGCGGCGGAAAGGGCCCAGGTTCCTCAGCAGGTTGGCGCGCTCTCGCTTCTGCCGCACACCGGCCATGTGCAGCACAGGAACGTCCGACAGGAGGCTGGTGTCCACCTTCTTCTTTGATGATGCTGATGCTGATGTTGGTGTTGTTGTTGGTGTTGGTGTTCCCGCTTTGGCTGTGGAGGTTTCTGATGATGGGTCCACTACGTTCTCCTTGTCTTTCCCGTTTTCTTTGCCGGCGTCTGTCATGGAGACAAGTGGGGGTTTTATTTTTGGAAAATGAGTGTGGGTAATGATTTGGGGGGTTGTTGATCTTCATGACCCCTTTATGGTTTGAGTGCTTAAATATATATTTATATATTTTTTTGGTTCCTCAGCCAGAGCTCTCGAGGTTCACCAACAGTGAGATTTTGTGTATGCGACAGTTCCCCCTTCCACCCCGCCCTCCCCCCAAAAAAACCATTTAAGTAGCTGCATCCCAACTTCTGGGATAGTGTCTAAACACGATGCTGGTCTGCATGCTGCTTTTTTTTGGTTTTTTTTTGGTCATCTGCTCCTACCGGCACACAATGGCCTATTCTTCCAAAAGGCAGAACAGGTTTTTATCGTGTGAGCATGATGTTCTGTATGCGTTCACACACAGAGCCTTGGCTTATGGTCTCATCCAAAGGACTTGATGCTTATATGCCTCAGAGAACTGCAGCAAAGAGTAGGCTCTCTGAAAGTCATGTACACTCACAACCAAATGATAATAATAATAATAATAATAAGACACCAATGCCATAAGAGAAGTAACTTCAAGTCATGTACACTCACTACCAAATGATAATAATAATAATAAGACACCAATGCCATAAGAGAAGTAACTTCAAGTCATGTACACTCACAAAAACAACAACAAAAGAGAATTTTTATGGAAGGGAAGTCCCTGGATGTCATTTTGGATTTGGTTGCAAGGGGTTCGGTTGAGAAGTTTAGCTGCCGTGAATTTTCAAAAATAATGAAGCTTTTTTCTGACAAATTTCTGGGTGGGGGCATAGCTGTATGGTGAACCTTTACAATTCTAGAAATCACTTTCAGACATAATATTGATGCTAAGTGTGTTTTGGAGGTCTTAACTCGTGAAGAAATTTTGATGTCAAACAAGTCTGAAGTCTATTGCGACCTTGTTACAAGTTATGAACTATGAGCCTCTGCTTGTTGACTTTGATTTTGCCCCCTCCCATACCAGTTACTACAAATGGAAAATGATTATTGTTTTGGGTGAAGTGGAGTCTTTCGAATTTTTTTCAGCATTTTCATGCTTTTGGTAAGTAAAAAGGAATTACCATTTAAAAACATTTCATGGAAGTATGTCTGTAGAGGGTGTGCATGTGTTGTGGATTCTATTCCCTTGGCATGTTTTTTCACAGTTATACTTAAAAAGTAAAGTAAAAAAAAAAAGTTCCCATAACCTATGAGGTCACAGGGAAGCAAACCGTGATTTAAAGCGATCTACATTACACTCTACACCAATCCAACACACCCCACACCACCCAACTCCACACCCACACCCACCTTCCACAGGCACCCCATCTTTACAGATGGCCTCGATCTTCTCGAACAAGGACTGTCCAGCCAGGGCGCGAGACACCCCGATCTGCCTGAAGACACTGGCCGGGTGGAAGCGCTTCAGCAGAGAGCCTGTGTTCTGCCTGGAGACAGGCTGCTTGGCCAGACTGGCCCAGTCTATGTCCAGCACACTGACTATGTCTGCAGGCACACAGGAACATGCATGTTATATATATAGATACATAGATACATACGTACGTACGTAGTTACGTACGTACGTATACACACACACACACACACACACACAGAGGCACACACACAGAGGCACACACACACACAGGCACACACACAGACACAGAGACACAGACAGAGACACAGACAGAGACACAGACACACATACATAGACATACATACACACACAGAAACACAGACACAAACACAGATACACAAATGCGCACACACAGACACAGACACACAAACACACACACACGCATACACACACACACAGACACACACAAACACACATACATGCACGTACGCACGCATACACACACACACACACGCAAACACACACACACACATAATGATATAATATCTTAAAGCATGTTTAAAGGTTAACCCTCACACTTTAAAATTTCATTTTGTTCTTACCTAAACTTTTTCATGAACCACTGTGTTTGATTTCTGATTCTGATAACAATGTGTTTTTTTTTTCCAAATCAAATATGGGAGATTTCTAACACAGAATCTATATTGATTAAAAAGTTGCATCCATGGTCAAAATGGGTATGCTACTGTAAGCTCTGTTTGCCATACATCTTTTTCTTCTTTTTTTTTTTATAAATCTTTTGATGTTTAATCCTTTGCTTGTAACCAATATAAATTTCTCTGGTTAGAAATATGAAAGTGGTCATATCTGTAAAAAGTGTAGATTCCTAGCACAGAATTTTTATTGTCTGAAAAGACAGGAAGACACTGGTTAAAATGGGGAAATTTCAGGCACAGAACTGGGATGCATTTTTCTGCAGGTATGCTTATCTAGTATGTGTCTTCCAAAAAAAAAAAAAGAAAAGAAAAAAAATCATAAAAAAATAAAACAATCATCCCTATCAATGTAACGAATGAACAAGAAGCAATAAATGACTGCTGGGACATCAAACAAATCATGAACAGCTGATAGACATTCAAAAAAATAAACAACCCAAATCACTGAGTGCAAAATTGGGTATTGTCCCCCCCTCCCCTGGCAAACAACAACAAAAAAAAGTATACAGCGGTACTGTACAGAGGAGAGGAGGAGGAGAGGAGAGGAGAGGAGAGGAGAAGTGTACTTACTCTGTGACTGTTTCTCTCCGTCATCAGCCTCAAAGTCACTCTCATCAGAGGAAATCTTCTCATAGTCGTCTTCGTCTGTCACCACACACAAATAAAACTCATCAGCTCAGCACCCAAGGTTTAAGACAAGACTAAGTCATACTTTCATGCACCAGTCAAAAATGTCTGGTTTTACACATACTCATGGACATTTCACACACACACACACACTTACAGACACACTTCCACACACACTCACACTCACGCGTTCGCACACACGCACACACACACACACACACACACACACACACGCACACATGCACACACACACACGCACACACACACACCAATGAACAATTTCTGTATTCACACATCAATTTATGTTTTTCCTTACCACACACTAAAGAACATTTCTCATCTCCATGCATCAAAGAACCGTCCCTCTACACTGCTGAACATTTCCCATTCTCATATCCCAATGAATATTTCCCATTCTCATATCCCAATGAACATTTCCCATTCTCATATCCCAATGAATATTTCCCATTCTCATATCCCAATGAACATTTCCCGTTCTCATATCCCAATGAACATTTCCCATTCTCATATCCCAATGAATATTTCCCATTCTCATATCCCAATGAATATTTCCCATTCTCATATCCCAATGAATATTTCCTATTCTCATATCCCAATGAATATTTCCCATTCTCATATCCCAATGAATATTTCCCGTTCTCCCACACAAAATAAACATTCCCAATTCCCACAAATTCCCCTCCCCCCCCAACCTCGCCCAAACACACAGACACACTAACTTACACAGCATGTTCTTCAGACTGGCGTCCTTGCTGTCGTCAGCGCCATCCTGAGACATGGAGGACAGCTCCCCGCGATTTTCTCCCCCGCCTCTGTGGAAACTAGCAACGATGAGAAAAAAATCATTCTCCATCACTCGACTTGACATTTTGAGATTGTAGATTTACAAAAACCCACAAAAATTCAAAACAGAAAATCAACCTTACAATTTTTGGATGCATACATCTTTTTCCACTCCTTCATTGACTGTTACTTCTAGCCCATCCCCTGTGAGGGTGCCAGGAGCCTGTCAGTTTTAACAGCATACTCATCTTCTGCAAATTCTGTGCTAGGAATTTCCTCTTTTCTATCTCTCTTTTTGTTTTTGCCTTGTTCCTTTTTCTTCCTGTCTCAGCCTTATCTATGTTCTGCCTTCTTGGTCCATGTTCATGCCTATTTTTCCATTAAGTCTAAACAATAACAATTCTCTCACACACCGAAATTGGATGTGCTAGGCCTGTCTTGTCAGGTGCTCAACAGCAGCACAACACATCTTTTGCTCGTATGACAGACAACAACAGTTGCTGTCTGAGCGTTCAACCACAAAGAAGAACTTCTGGCCCAGATGACCAGTAAACTGTCATCTTCAGCTAAGGAAGAAACACAATCTTTTCTCTACAAGTATGACTCACAACATCCCCAAAGCCAGAATACTGCTACCTTAGTAGGCAAAAAACGTGTCATATACACACAAATCTCACCATTGGTTAATCTCAGAGCTCCAGCCAAGGAACAAACATCAAAACTAAAAACAACAACAAAAATTAAACAGCACAATCCATTCCCCCCCCCCCCCCCCCCCCCCCCCAACTCTAAAACCTTCTATCTGTCCTAAAAATTCATTAGCAAAGTTACACAGAGACCTGTAGGTCTGTCTGTCTGTCACTCACTCACACACACACACAATCACACACACACACACAAACACCCCCCCCACACACCCCCCCCCACACACCCCACACACACACCACACACACAAACACCTACCTGTCCTCCCCACGAGTAGTGGAATAACCCTCAGACTGGCCCCGCTCTTCACCACCGCCCCTCCCAGGGCGAGTGGGCTTGCCCATGTCAGCAGAAGGGGCACTGCCACCACCACTACCACCACCACCAGCAGAGGGTTTTGCTGCGTCAGCGCTCTCTCCGGCATCGTCTGCTGATTTCGGCTGCTCTGCACTGCTGGATTTCTGTTGGACATTAAAACAATGGATGTGTAAGAGCTAAGGTTTCTCTTTCAGATTTTAGCTTTTAGTTTTTTGTCTGTTAAAATTTTTTTTTTTTTTACCCCCTATCATTCCTCAGATGGAGCTCTATGTGTATCTGTATTTGTGTATGCAACCATTTTTTTGTTTTTGTTTTAGGCCCACCATGAAGGTAGCTGCATTCCGACTTTGGGGACTGCTTTTGGTTTGAAAGCATGTAATGTATTGGGTTATGTGCTGTTGCATTTTACAGCACTGAACTATACTGAATTGTACTGTATGTTGTGTCATATTGCACTGCATTGTATTGTATTTCTTTATTGTTGTGTTGTGTTTCATACTATTTTGTGCTGTCTTCCGCTGTACAGTGTTTTGAAGGCATTTCAACAGCAACTCTCTCTTTTTTTTTTGTTCCTTGGCGAGAGCTCCAAGATTTATCACTGGTGAGATTTTGTGTATGTCACCATTTTTACCTCACCCTGGAGGTAACCGCATTCCGACTTCGAGGATGTATGCTGGGTATGTTCATGTTTCTGTAATTCACCAAACACCGACATGAATTATGGGATTTTTATCACGTATAATTGTGACGCTCCACCACATAATGAGTCGCATTCCACTAGAGGTAAATTTTTAGTTATTGACATGCTATTGATCTGCAATGAAATGGCTATACGACACCAAAACACAGATTGAAAATTTGACAATTCTATTAAAAGTTGTTACAACTTGAAATGATAGGCTGCAGGAAATGACAAAACGAGAATTGACAAGTTTAGCATCGTAATAGGTGGTCAGAATGAGGGCTTGGGTATTTTCAAAACGCGTCTAAAGGCAAAAGGAAACAAAGTTATGCCTTGATATTTCACTATATGGTAGAATAATGGCTATAGTTTTATAATCAATCAAAATCTCTAGTTTTATAATCAATCAAAATCTCAAAATCGACAACTTGACCCCCACCTGCCTTTAAAGGCTCCTAGGGGAAAAGTGGGTCCTGGGTGCTAAGCGACTCATTCCATGGTGGAGGGTCACATTTGATCTTCTACATGTGTATATACACGAAGGGAATGAAGGCACTGGTAGGTCTGCACGACCTGGGAGATGGTCTTACGTAACATAGTGTAAACTTTGGCATCTTTCCCGCCATCCACCTCTTGGGACTTTTAGGCCTGGGCCTACTCTGAACAACTGACCTAAGGCCTTCTGCAGGAGCATGAGATGGTTTGAGAAACTGTGGTAGGGGGAAGGGTGGGGAAAAAAAAGGGAGGGGTGGGAGGTGGTGGTACAAGGAAGGGGCTTGCTAATTTTAGCAGTGGATTGAGTGCTGCAGGATAGGTGTGCTGTGGTACCACAAAACAATTAATTGCATCCCCCCCAAATAAAATTATAAAAATCCTGAACAAACCTGCTTGTCACCACTGTCTGCTGGTCCTTCAGATTCTGACCAGCTGCCATCTGTACACATAGAAAACAACAGTCACACATCAGTTCACATGCAAAAACAATCTCTTATATATACATGCAATGTTGAGGCCTGATTAGTTAATAAAAAAAAAAGAGGGGGGGGGGGGGGGGGGAAGCAAGAGGGTGGGAGAGGAGGGGAGGAGGAGGAAGAAAGAAGGGGTACTAACAGGCAAGGGAAAAGACAAACAAAATATACAATTTTTGTAAGGAGAAAAAAAATGGATGCAACTGAAAAAAAACATGAACTAAAACAACAAAATCTGTGAAAGTAAAAATACCCCCCCCCCCCTCCCTAAACCAAAACAAATGACTACACAGTCAGAGAATGTATGAGGAAACAGAGAGAGAGAGAGAGAGAGAGAGAGAGAGAGAGAGAGAGAGAGAGAGAGAGAGAGAGAGAGAGAGAGAGAGAGAGGAGAGAGAGAGAGAGAGAGAGAAAGGGGAGAGAGAGAGAGAGAGAGAGAGAGAAGAGAGAGAGAGAGAGAGAGAGAGAGAGAGAGAGAGAGAGAGAGAGAGAGAGAGAGAGAGAGAGAAAGAGAGAGAGAGAGAGAAATTGGACAGGCAGGAAAATAATAAAAACTTAACAGATGTTAATTTTTTTTTTTTTTTGTAAAAAAGGGAACAAGTATGAATGAGTATGATGCATGTGCATGCATAGAAACTAACAGTGGAGTTATATACCAACACCACACATCCATCTACAGATGACTATAGTATATGTGTTCCCTCTGCACATGTGTATGAATACAAATGTGATAGGAATAAAAAAGAAAGAAAAAAAGAAAGAAAGAAAGAAAGAAAGAGAAACAGAATGGCATATAAACTGTAAATAAAAAAACCCAAAACAACAGAAATCTCTGAATAAATGAAACAAAATTCAAATTTTCTGCTCCCAAATGATTCTACATAAAAGACAAAAACAAAACTCAAAGCAGACAAATGCAGACAGATAAGCGAGAGAGACGGTGAAGAGCACTAGTACTTTCTAACTTTCCAGTGTTTATCAATCTTTGATCCTATCAGCCATCATGTTATAAACAGAATCTTCCAATGTACCTGTCCATTTAATTCTCCTTTTCTCCCCTGCAGGGGGAACCTGTTTGAATAAATTTAATTAGCATCCCCACCTTCTGGAAATTCTGTGTTAGGAATTCCCTCTTTTCTATCCCTCTATTAGTTTCTACCTTGTTCCTTTCCTTCCTGACATCTTCTTGTCTATTTTCTGCATTCTTGGTCAATTCTCCTGGCTTATTTTTTTACAGAAAGACTTAAAAAGATAACAATTCTCTCCCATGCTGAAGTCGGATGTGCTGGGCCTGACTTGTCAGGCGCTTAACGGCAATGCAGCACATTTTCACTCATATGACAGACAACAACAGTTGCTGTCTTAGCATTCAATGAAGCAGTAGAATAATTTATTCTCTTTTTTCTTTGAATAGTTTCTACAGGGTTCTGTCACACTAGGATGCCTTCTTGTGATTGAGTTTTGCTTTTGTTCAGGAATTCTAAGCCACAGAATAATGCAACTGTGAGAGAAAGCAAAGAAAGCTTTTTACGACAGTGCACAGTTTGAAACATTTAGAAGAACCTTACTTTCTGGACCCAGTGTCTTAAAAAAAATCCTGTGACCATCTACTCATTAATGAGCATTTACTCAAGCATTCATAAACAATCACACACATACACACACAAACAATAAACAAATACACACACATGCACACATACACACACACATACACTACAAGCTGAAAAACACTTATCGCTATAACTTTTAAATTAAGAGTTGAAGGGAAAATGTGTGGAGTCCGCTAAGGTCACAGCTGCAGTCATAACTGTTTACTTTTACTTTTTTCCATAAACCACAATGTACGGGAAAGTCAGAAAGGCGAGTACTGGAAATTGACCCATAAAAGTGTTGTTTTTTCAGGCAAAAAGCAAACACATTAAAACCAACAAAACCAGCTGAAATAGTTTACTCGGCTTGGCTTCTTCACTGAAGACTTGATTGAAAAGACCCTGGTAGTCTTGGTAGTGTCTGATGAAATAAGGGTGGGGAATTTTAGTACCATCTCCCAGGTCAACTTCAAAGTGCAGAACTGCCAGTGCCTTCTTTCCCTTCATGTATATATACAAATGCAGACGATCAAATATGCACGTTAAAGATCTCATCATTCATGTCAGCATTCGGTGGGTTAATTAAGGAAACATAAATATATCCAGAACACATACCCTAAGTTGGAATGCAGCTACCTTCATTGTGGGCAAAAGAAGTGGCATATGCAAATTCTCACCATTAGTGAACCTTGGATCACTAACTGAGGAACAAACCCCCCCCCCCCCCCCACAAAACCAAAACCCAGAAAGAAAAAAAAAAGAAGAGAAGTTGCTCATATGGAGTACACAGTTAGTGAAAGTGACCATTCCAGAGTAGTATACTTTTATATCTTTCTCCTTTCTGGAGATTGTTGTTTTTTGTATGGATCCATCAGAGTCTTACTGCTCTGGAGTGTGTGTACACACACACAATACTGTAAGCTGCTGAAGAAAGAGGAGGGGTTAATCAAACTGAAAAGCACTCCTGCACAACTTCACAGACAGCAACAAACAGGTCAGTGGCCAAAAAGAAGCTCACAGAACAATATCAACCGACAATAAAAAAGAAGCATCAATTCCAATATGCAAGAACTGAGATCACAGATACTGAAGCTGAATGCTGAAGATACTACACACACACCACACACACACACACACACACACACACACACACACACACACACACACACACACACACACCCACACAACACACACACACCACGCACACGCACACACACACACAAACCCAGCAAAGCAGAGCCTCAAAAAAACCACTCCAAGAACAGGAGAAGAAGCAAAAACAAGCCACGCTGCTCACGAAATCCTCCACTGACGACAAAGTCCATCCAGCCACGACAACGACGATGACAACAACAGGTCCTCTCCAAATCCCAACACCACCCACAAGTGGCACAACACTGACACAAAGAGAAGGCCTGACATGACACGACATGGTGTGACATGACGGTGACGGACCAAGAAAGCGGCGTAGAGTGCGAGGCGTGTGTGTGTGGACAGAATGGCACTGACGACACACAGAGAAGGCCAGACACAACACCACACTACAGCATGTGACGTGACAGGATGGAGGCACGGACCAAGAAAGCGGCAGCAACCAAGACGCGCATGTGTGTGTGTGTTGGACAGCATGACACTGACACACAAAGAAGCCCAGACACGACACCACACCACGACAAGTGTGACGTGACGTGACGTGACAGGAACGGACCAAGAAACCGGCGCAGGGCGGCAGCCAAGAGGCGCGTGTGGGCAGACAGCAGGAGGACCAGAGACTGGAACTGGGGGCCAGTGACCGGCGACCACACCTTGAGGCAGTTCAGGGCATCCTCCTCAAAGTGCGACATCGTCTTCGTCATCGTCATCGTCGCCGTTGCAGTCATCCTCCTCTTCCTCTGCTGCTGCTGCTTGCCTGCAGCATCATCACTGTCATCATCGTTGTCCTCGTCCCGCTGCCTCCTGAGGAACCAGTCCACCACTGCGTGCCTCTTGCAGTCGTACATCACCACCAGATCCTCGCTCTGCCCGATCAGACGCTCACGCTCGTACCGCTTGTCCAGCACCACTTTCTGGGCACACACGTTCCGCAACGGAGACCGCAGCTGCTGCTGCCATCGCTGCCACCACCGCTGTTGCTGTTGCCGCCGGCGGTGGTGGAGGGAGGAGGAGGAGGAGGGG
>CM060347.1:8404851-8453758 GCA_030674155.1 Stramonita haemastoma | reverse complement strand
ACAAAAGCATCATGAATCATTCATCATAACAACAACTCATAGTTAACTGTTCATCAAAGTTTTCACAATATTCGTAACTGTCTTCCTTCAATCACAAACTTGTGGCATCAACACAGCTCAATGCAAATGATCTCGGAACTCGATCACCATGAAAATGACAGACTTTATTTTCCCTATTTATTTGTAGTTTTCAAAATGACAGACTTAAAAATTTGTCTTTCGGATGAGACTATAAACTGAGGCCCCGTGTGCAAACGCACGCAGAACACCTTGCGCACACGTTAAATCCTGTTCCGCTTTTCGTAAGAGTAGGCCATCATGTGCGGGTGGGAACAGATGACAAGATTTACAAATCTGCATACACACGGGGACTGGATGTAAAAAAAACATATGAGTGCTTATTCCATTATCCTCGATACAAAAGAAAATAAAAGTAAAAATAAAAATAAAGTTTCCTCAAAGAACATTATTCTTTGTCAAATGCACAGCTAGCAACTACTGTTGTCTGTCATAGCTGCCGTTAAGCACCTGACAAGTCAGGCCCAGCGCATCCAACTTTGGCGTGGGATCAGAGAATTTTTATACTTTAAGTCTGTCTAGAAAACAAAGGCAGGAAAATGGACCAAGAAGGGCAGAAAACAGACATGGAGAAGGTGTCAGGAAGAAGAAAAGGAACAAGGCAGAAACAAAGAGAGGGACAGAGAAGAGGGAATTTCTGGTTCAGAAATTCCAGAAGGTGGAGGATGCTGTTTATACTGACAGAGCCCTGGTATCTCCAAGAGGGAAATGAACATTCAACGCACACCTCTGCTGCTATACAGATGAGAAAAGATGACAGAGGATGATGATGATGATGATGGTGAATGATGATGACAATGATCATGAATGATCGGGAGATTTTACTTACTTTTGCCACACCCACCCACCCTCTGTAAAATGTAAAATAATTCCAATTATATTTATATGCATTGAAAAATTGAACACATTCTATATACAACCATATTAAAAGAACAGAGAACATCACACAGACACACACACACAAACCACACACACACACATACACACTAAAAAACACACACACACACACTAAACCCAAACACAATACACACACACACAGTGGAACATCCTTCATGGCATCTTCTTTGTCAGTGTTTGTCAGATAGAGTAACAATGAAATCTACAACTTTAGAATGGTAAACTACTTTAATGGGGGGTAAAATAGTTGCATACACAAAATCTCGCCATTGGTGAACCTCGGAGCTCTAGCCAAGGAATGGAGATAAATTTAAAAAAAACCTGTAAAAATTCACAGTGAAATCTTTGAAACTTACACAGTCACGCTTGCTCGCTTTTTTCTTCCTTTTCCTCCTTCTAAGTACTTACCAGCAGCTATGATTACTTACTTCCAGACTCTAGCACGAGGCTGTGTGTGCCTTATCTGACATTGTGTCCGCATGTGATGGCAGTTGGTGAAGGTCACTGCGTGATGGAAAACTACTGTGTGTGAATCCCGGCTAATCCTGTTTCTGGACTAACGGGGGTTATCAATCCAATCCCAGCTAATCCTGGATCGAGACTAAGAGGGTTAAGTGCCTGTTTCATTATCCTTGAAATAAAAAAATTAAAAAAATTAAATAAAATAAAATAGTTCTGATTGTGCAGTTCTGTTTGTGAGACCCAACACATCTCAGTCTACACTTATTTTCTGAGTGAAACATCTTTAATTAAAAAAATTGAGTGGATAATGAAGTTTGGAAATGAGCAGACAAATACCAACCTACATGCACACATCATGTGCACAAATGAGTATGCATGCATGCACACACACCACACACAGATACAGGCACACACACATACAGACATGCACGAAGAAACACACAAAACACATGAACATGCTAAAATCGAAACCAAAGTGAACGACATCCTGACCGCAACTCTTTTTCTGTCTTTTTTTTCAGTGAGCGCTGCCTCCATATGAAATTACACACACATTCCCAATGACACCAACACACACACACACACACACGCTGAGTGCTGGGAAGCAAGACACTGAAGATCAATGATCTCGATGATGTCCTTGTCACACATCCGGAAGATATTACACACAAAAACATCTTGGTTCTGAGATCAGAACGAGCTGTGACATAACGTCGTAGGCAGGGGATTTGTGTGTGTGTGTGTGTGTGTGTGTGTGTGTGTGTGTGTGTGTGTGTGTGTGTGTGTTTCTGTAGGTGTGGGGGGGAGGGGGCGTATGTTTAGTTTGAGTTTTTGTGTCACTTTTCAGGTGCCCTGCTTTTTTTTTTTTTGTGGATTTTTTTCCTCATTGTTTGTAACTTTTTTTTTGGGAGGTAAGTTTTGTTTGTTAGTGTCAGTTTTTTATATAGATATATTCTTAATAGTTTTTTAGTTTTTTTCTCCCCTTTTTGCACAAACACAAACACTGCTTTTGCAGAACCAGCCACAGCTCATCATTTTTTTTTTTTTTGGATGAAGACCACAACCGTGGCACTTCTCCCACACGACAAATAGTATCAACACTAACAACAATGATGATGCTGATGACAACGACAGCGATGGCAGCAACAGCACCAGACAGAAACCCCAAGGCGCTGTTGTGGGTTTCAGCGGCGCTCAAATGCTGAGCTCTATCTTGCTGTCGCACTCGGAGTCCTTGCGCTCCACAAAGTCGCGGCCCTGTCTGAACAGCTGCATGCTCAGCTTGCACAGGTCTGTGTCCATCACCTGGGTAGGGAACACTGCTGGCTGCTCGTACACCTGACACACACACACACTTGTTTAAGAGGTGGTTTTTTTTGTTGTTTTTTGTTGTTGTTTTTTTTGCTAGATAGATAGCTTGATGAAAAGAAGCAAATTTATTTCTTACTCAATCTGGAAATAAAATTTTGGCTTTGACGTTGACCTCTGGAGTTAACATCAGTGCTGACTCCACTCTCCCCAAAAGTCCTTCCGATGAGACTATAAACCAAGGAGGCCCTGTGTGCAAACGCACGCTGAACATGTTGCGCACATGTTAAACCCTGTTCCGCTTTTCGAAAGAGCAGGCCACTGTGTGACGAAAGTTTAGGGGGGAGAGAGAGAGAGGGAGAGAGACAGAGAGAGAGACAGAGAGAGAGACAGAGAGAGAAGAGAGAGAGAGAGAGAGAGAGAGAGAGACAGAGACAGAGAGACTGATTGGATGTAAAAAAGTACATGAGTGCTTATTCCATTATCCTTGAAATAAAAAAAAATAAATAAATAAAATAAACAAACATGATGAGACCTGAAGACGACTGGACACATTAAAAAAACAAAAAAATTACACAGAGGTGATTTAGCGGGTGTGCCCCCCTGTGGCACTTCTCCCGTAACAGTGGAACACTTCCCACCACAGACCCGTCTAACTCATCAAAACCTGAGGCCTGATTGATATCTGGCCTATGTTACCGACTTGCCAATTGAGGGAGGGAGGACAAGCTTTTTGGGCCCCTTGGAGGGCTTTTGGCGCACTAAGGCATTTGTTAGGGCCTCTGGGGTTGTGGTCTGCGCATTTGATGAAGAAGGAGGAGGAGAAGAAGAAGGAAGAAGAAGAGGAGAAGAAGGAGAAGAGAAAGGAGAAGGAAAAGAAGAATTGTGAAGAGGAAGAGAGGACAAGAAGAAGAAGAAGGGGAAGATGAAGAAGAAGAAGAAAAAGAAGAAGAAGAAAAAGAAGAAGAAAGGATTGTGAAGTAGAAAAAGAAGAAATAGAAGAAGAAGAAAGACAAGAAGAAGAAGAAGAAGAAGAAGAAGAAGAAAGGAAGAGGAAGAGGAAGAAAAAGAAGAGAAGAGGAAGGAAAAGAAGGAGAAGGATCAAGCATAAAACGTCCTACACCGTATGAACCCTGTAACATCAGTGCCGACTCCACTCCCCTAAAAACTCCTTCAGATGAGACTATAAACCAAGATCCCATGTGCAAATGTATGCAGAACATCTTGCACACACATTAAAACCAGTTCCGCTTTTCGGAAGAGAAGGCCATTACATACCGGTAAGAACGAATGACAAAAACTGACAAAACTGCAATACACACAGGAGCTGGATGTAGTAAAAAAAAAAAAAGAAAAAAAAAGAAAAAAAAATGAAGGAAAAACCCCCTCAAAAAAGCACATGAGCGCTTGCTTATTCCATTACCTTCGCCAAAAAAAGAAACCAAACCAACCAACCAAACCCACTGACCTTGTCCACTCTGCAGAGCTGTCTGCGGATCTCCAGGTCTCTGCGGGCGCACAGGGCGCGGCGGAAAGGGCCCAGGTTCCTCAGCAGGTTGGCGCGCTCTCGCTTCTGCCGCACACCGGCCATGTGCAGCACGGGAACGTCCGACAGGAGGCTGGTGTCCACCTTCTTCTTTGATGATGCTGATGCTGATGTTGGTGTTGGTGTTGGTGTTCCCGCTTTGGCTGTGGAGGTTTCTGATGATGGGTCCACTACGTTCTCCTTGTCTTTCCCGTTTTCTTTGCCGGCGTCTGTAATGGAGACAAGTGGGGGGTTTATTTTTGGAAAATGAGTGTGGGTAATGATTTGGGGGGTTGTTGATCTTCATGACCCCTTTATGGTTTGAGTGCTTAAATATATATTTATATATTTTTTTGGTTCCTCAGCCAGAGCTCTTGAGGTTCACCAACAGTGAGATTTTGTGAATGCGACAGTTCCCCCTTCCACCCCGCCCCCCCCCCAAAAAAACCATTTAAGTAGCTGCATCCCAACTTCTGGGATGGTGTCTAAACACGATGCTGGTCTGCATGCTGCTTTTTTTTTTTTTTTTTGGTCATCTGCTCCTACCGGCACACAATGGCCTATTCTTCCAAAAGGCAGAACAGGTTTTTATCGTGTGAGCATGATGTTCTGCATGCGTTCACACACAGAGCCTTGGCTTATGGTCTCATCCAAAGGACTTGATGCTTATATGCCTCAGAGAACTGCAGCAAAGAGTAGGCTCTCTGAAAGTCATGTACACTCACAACCAAATGATAATAATAATAATAATAATAAGACACCAATGCCATAAGAGAAGTAACTTCAAGTCATGTACACTCACTACCAAATGATAATAATAATAATAAGACACCAATGCCATAAGAGAAGTAACTTCAAGTTATGTACACTCACAAAAACAACAACAAAAAGAGAATTTTTATTGAAGGGAAGTCCCTGGATGTCATTTTGGATTTGGTTGCAAGGGTTCGGTTGAGAAGTTTAGCTGCCGTGAATTTTCAAAAATAATGAAGCTTTTTTCTGACAAAATTCTGGGTGGGGGCATAGCTGTATGGTGAACCTTTACAATTCTAGAAATCACTTTCAGACATAATATTGATGCTAAGTGTGTTTTGGAGGTCTTAACTCGTGAAGAAATTTTGATGTCAAACAAGTCTGAAGTCTATTGCGACCTTGTTACAAGTTATGAACTATGAGCCTCTGCTTGTTGACTTTGATTTTGCCCCCTCCCATACCAGTTACTACAAATGGAAAATGATTATTGTCTTGGGTGAAGTGGAGTCTTTCGAATTTTTTTCAGCATTTTCATGCTTTTGGTAAGTAAAAAGGAATTACCATTTAAAAACATTTCATGGAAGTATGTCTGTAGAGGGTGTGCATGTGTTGTGGATTCTATTCCCTTGGCATGTTTTTTCACAGTTATACTTAAAAAGTAAAGTAAAAAAAAAAAGTTCCCATAACCTATGAGGTCACAGGGAAGCAAACCGTGATTTAAAGCGATCTACATTACACTCTACACCAATCCAAACACACCCCACACCACCCAACTCCACACCCACACCCACCTTCCACAGGCACCCCATCTTTACAGATGGCCTCGATCTTCTCGAACAAGGACTGTCCAGCCAGGGCGCGAGACACCCCGATCTGCCTGAAGACACTGGCCGGGTGGAAGCGCTTCAGCAGAGAGCCTGTGTTCTGCCTGGAGACAGGCTGCTTGGCCAGACTGGCCCAGTCTATGTCCAGCACACTGACTATGTCTGCAGGCACACAGGAACATGCATGTTTATATATATAGATACATAGATACATACGTACGTACGTAGTTACGTACGTACGTATACACACACACACACACACACAGGCACACACACACAGGCACACACACACACAGGCACACACACAGACACAGAGACACAGACAGAGACACAGACAGAGACACAGACACACATACATAGACATACATACACACACACACAGAAACACAGACACAAACACAGATACACAAATGCGCACACACAGACACAGACACACAAACACACACACACGCATACACACACACACAGACACACACAAACACACATACATGCACGTACGCACGCATACACACACACACACACGCAAACACACACACACACATAATGATATAATATCTTAAAGCATGTTTAAAGGTTACACTCACACTTTAAAATTTCATTTTGTTCTTACCTAAACTTTTTCATGAACCACTGTATTCGATTTCTGATTCTGATAACAATGTGGTTTTTTTTTCCCGATCAAATATGGGAGATTTCTAACACAGAATCTATATTGATTAAAAAGTTGCATCCATGGTCAAAATGGGTATGCTACTGTAAGCTCTGTTTGCCATACATCTTTTAAAAAAAATTTTTTATATAAATCTTTTGATGTTTAATCCTTTGCTTGTAACCAATATAAATTTCTCTGGTTAGAAATATGAAAGTGGTCATATCTGTAAAAAGCGTAGATTCCTAGCACAGAATTTTTATTGTCTGAAAAGGTACACCCAGGAAGACACTGGTTAAAACGGGGAAATTTCAGGCACAGAACTGGGATGCATTTTTCTGCAGGTATGCTTATCTAGTATGTGTCTGGAAAAAAAAAAATTAAAAAGGAAGAAAAAAAATCATAAAAAAGATAAAACAATCATCCACATTAATGTAACAAATGAAAAGGAAGCAACAAATGACTGCTGGGACATAAATTAACTCACAAACAGCTGAGAGACATTCTGTGGAAAAAAACCCTAACCCAAATCATTCAGCACTGAGTACAAAATTGGGCATTCCCCCACTCTCTCTCTCTCTCTCCTAGCAAACAACAACAAAAAAGTATCCAGCAGTATTGTACAGAGGAGAGGAGAGGAGAGGAGAGAGAGGAAAGGAGAGGAGAGGAGAGGAGAGGAGAGGAGAGGAGAGGAGAGAGAGGAGAGGAGAGGAGAGGAGAGGAGAGGAGAGGAGAGGAGAGGAGAGGGGAGGAGAAGTCGACTCACTCTGTGACTGTTTCTCTCCATCATCAGCCTCAAAGTCACTCTCGTCGGAGGAAATCTTCTCATAGTCGTCTTCGTCTGTCACACACACACACACACAATAAAACTCATCAGCTCAGCACCCAAGGTTTAAGACAAGACTAAGTCATACTTTCATGCACCAGTCAAAAATGTCTGGTTTTACACATACTCATGGTCCTTTCACACACACGCACATACTTAACACACACACACACACACACACACACAAACACACACATATACACACACACCAATGAACAATTCCTGTACTCACATATGAATGAACATTTTTCCGTACCACACACCAAATAACATTTCCCATTTCCAGGAATCAATAAATGGTCCCTCTACACAAATGAACATTTCCCATTCCCACACCCTAATGAATATTTCCCATTCTCATATCCCAATGAACATTTCCCATTCCCACACCCTAATGAATATTTCCCATTCTCATATCCCAATGAACATTTCCCATTCCCACACCCTAATGAATATTTCCCATTCTCATATCCCAATGAACATTTCCCATTCTCATATCCCAATGAATATTTCCCATTCTCATATCCCAATGAACATTTCCCATTCTCATATCCCAATGAATATTTCCCACCCACACACCCCACTGAACATTTTCCATTCCCACATTCAAATGAATATTTCCTGTTCTCCACACAAATGAACATTCCCTATTCCCACACCACATAAATATTTCGCACCCCAACACCCCAATGAACAAACATTGCCCATTCTCAAACCATAATATTTCCCACTCTCACACTTCAATCAACAGTCCGAGTTCAAGCCATCACTGAGATGCCTATTCAATAAGATTTTTTTTCCTGAAGTTAACATCTGTACCAACTCCACTCCCACGACGTCTTTCAGATGAGACTATGAACCGAGGTTCCGTGTGTGAATGCACACGCAGAATACCTTGCGCACACATAAAAAAACCAGTTCCACCTTCTCAAGAGCAGGCAATCTGGTACCAAGGAACAGATGACAAACTCAAAAAATCAAACCAAACACACACACACACTGACGTATGTTTAGATATCACTTCCACAGTCGTAATGCGGTTACCTTCATGGTGGGTATAAATGGGTTGGATACACAAAAATTTCACCATTGGCGAATTTTGGAGCTTTGGCCAAGGAACAACCCCTCCCCACCCACCCCCACACATACAATAATTAAAAAGAACAAAACAAAAACAACCAAAACTATGCCATGAGTAGTAGTAACACTCCTTTTTCCAAAATTCTACATATTGGCCACCATCAAACTCTCCTCCTCCCATTCTCCCTCTTGTTACTGGTACTGCTCCAAGTTGTGGCCTTATTCTCCCCCTTATTCTTTCCCACGGTTAGTAAGTCCCCCTCCCCCCCTCAACACACATGCACACACACAGACAAACTTACACAGCATGTTCTTCAGACTGGCGTCCTTGCTGTCATCAGCGCCATCCTGAGACATGGAGGATAACTCCCCGCGATTTTTCTCCCCCGCCTCTGTGGAAACTAGCAACGATGAGAAAAAAATAATTCTCCACTACTTGACTCTTTACATTTTGAGACTGTATTTAAAAACAACAACTGGAAATTCATTATAGAAAATCAATATTTACAATTTTTGGATACATATATAATCTTTTTGCACTCCTTCATTGATTGTTATTTCTAGCCCGTCCCCTGTGAGGGTGCCAGGGGCCTGTCAGTATAAATAGCATCCCCATCTCCTGGAAATTCTGTGCTAGGAATTCCCTCTTTTCTATCTCTCTTTTTGTTTTTGCCTTGTTCCTTTTCTTCCTGATTCCGCCTTCTTATCCATTCTCCTGCCATTTTCCTCCCCAGAAAGTCTTAAATGATAACAATTCTCTCCGACACTGCAGTTGCATGTGCTGGGCCTAACTTGACAAGCGCTTAACGGCAGCACAGCACATCTTTTGCTCATATGACAGACAACAACAGTTGCTGTCTGAGCGTTCAACCACAAAGAAGAATTTCTGGCCCAGATGACCACTAAACTGTCATCTTCAGGTAAGGAAGAAACACAGTCTTTTCTCTAGGAACATGAATCAAACATCCCCTAAGCCAGAGTATGACCACCTAAAACGGTAGGCAAAAAAGGTTGCATACACAAAAATCTCATCATTGGTTAATCTCAGAGCTCTAGCCAAGGAAGAGACCTCAAAACTAAAATAAAAACACCAAAAATAAAAACACCAAAAATCAAACGCCAAATCCCCCCCCCCCTCTCTCTAAAACCTCTTATCTGACCTAAAAATTCATCAGCAAAGTTACACAGAGGTCTCTCTCTCTCTCTCTCTCTCTCTCTCTATCTCACTCTCACACACAAACACACACACACACACACACCACACACACAGCACACACACACCACACACACACAACACACACACGCACACACACACACACACACACACACACACACCACCACCATACACACTACACACACACACACGCACCACACACAACACCTACCCCCCCACATACACACTACACACTACACACGCACTCACCACACAAACACCTACCTGTCCTCCCCACGAGTAGTGGAATAACCCCAACTGGCCCCGCTCTTCACCGCCCCTCCCAGAGCGAGTGGGCTTGCCCATGTCAGCAGAAGGGCATTGCCACCACCACCCACCACCCACCACCACCACCAGAGAGGTTTTGCTGCGTCAGCGTTCTCTCCGGCATCGTCTGCTGATTTCGGCTGCTCTGCACTGCTGGATTTCTGTTGGACATCAAAACAATGGATGTGTAAGAGTTAGGCTACGGCCATAGTAAACCCGGCCCGTCCCGTTGTTTTGACGGCATCAAAATGACGGGTTCACTATGGCCGCAGCCTTAGGGTTTTTCTTTCAGATTTTAGCTTTTAGTTTTTTTTTCTGTTTTTAAAAATATTTTTACCCCCTATCATTCCTCGAGAGATGGTGCTCTATGTGTATCTGTATTTGTGTATGCAACCGTTTTTTTTGTTTTTGTTTTAGGCCCACCATGAAGGTAGCTGCATTCCGACTTTGGGGATGGCTTTTGGTTTGAAAGCATGTAGTGTACTGTGTTGTGTTCTCTTGCATTTTACAGCACTGTACTATACTGAATTGTACCGTATGTTGTGTCATATTGCACTGCATTGTATTGTATTTCTTTATTATTGTGTTGTGTTTCATACTATTTTGTGCTGTCTTCTGCTGTACAGTGTCTTGAAGGCATTTCAACAGCAATTCTCTTTATTCTTTTTTTGTTTTTTTTTTTCCTTGGCTAGAGCTCCAAGATTTATCACTGGTGAGATTTTGTGTATGTCACCATTTTTGCCCCACCCTGGAGGTAGCTGCATTCTGACTTTGAGGATGTATGCTGGGTATGTTCATGTTTCTGTAATTCACCAAACACCGACATGAATTATGGGATTTTTATCACGTATAATTGTGACGCTCCACCACATAATGAGTCGCATTGCACCAGAGGTCAATTTTTAGTTATTGTCATGCTATTGATCTGCAATGAAATGGCTATACAATGCAGAAAACAGATTGAAAATTGGACAATTCTGTCAAAAGTTGTTACAACTTGAAATGATAGGCTGCAGGAAATGACTAAATGAGGAATTGACAAGTTAAGCATTCTAATAGGTGGTCAGAATAAGGGCTTGGGTATTTTCAAAACATGTTTAAAGGCAAAAGGAAACAAAATTATGCCTTGGTATTTCACTACATGGTAGAATAATGCAGTCAGGTGCTAAGCGACTCATTTCATGGTGGAGGGTCACATTTGATCTTCAACATGCGTATATATATATACACAAAGGGAATGAAGGCACTGGTAGGTCTGCATGACCTGGGAGATGGTCTCCGCGTAATGTAACGAAAGCTTTGGCATCTTTCCCGCCATCCACCTCTTAGGCCTAGTAGGCCTGGGCCTACTCCGTCACACTGACCTAAGATCTTCTGTGTGAGCGTGAGATGGTTTGAGAAACTGTGGTAAGGGGGAAGGGTGGGGGAAAAAAAGGGAGGGTGGGGGGGGGGGGGGGTGGTGGTACAAAGAAGGGGCTTGCTAACTTTAGCAGTGGATTGAGTGCTGCATGATAGGTGAGCTGTGGTAACCACAAAACAATTACATCCCCCCCAAATAAAAAAAAAAAAAGAATCCTGAACAAACCTGCTTATCACTACTGTCTGCTGGTCCCTCAGATTCTGACCAGCTGCCATCTGTACACATAGAAAATAACAGTCACACATCAGTTCACATGCAAATACAATCTCTTATACACATGCAGAGTTGAGACTTGATTACCTACAAAAAAAGAGGGGGGGGGGGGGGGGGGGGGGAGAAGCAAGACAGAGTGGGGGAGGGGAGGAGAGGAGGAAGAAAAAAGGGGATATTAACAGGCAAGGGGAAACACAAACAAAGTATACAGTTTATGTATGGAGAAAAAAATGGATGTAATGAAAAAAAAATATCATGGACTTAAACAACAAAATCTATAAAAGTAAAAATAAACAAAAAATTCCCCCAAACAAAAACAAACGAGTACACACAGAAAATAAACAAGGAAACAGTGGGGAGAGAAGAGAGAGAGAGAGAAGAGAGAGAGAGAGAGAGAGAGAGAGAGAGAGAGAGAGAGAGAGAGAGAGAGAGAGAGACAGAGAGACAGAGAGACAGAGAAAGACAGAGAAAGACAGAGAAAGACAGAGACATAGGCAAAGACAGAAGTTGGAAAGGCAGGAAAATAATGAAAACTAAACAGAGACTTAATACAAATTAAATTATTTTTTAAAAAAAGGAATGAATGTGAATGAGTACGGTGCATGTGCATGCATAGAAACTAACAGTGGAGTTAGAGGCCTGTGTGGATGTATGTATATATACCAACACCACACATCCATCTACAGATGAGTATAATGTGTTCCCTCTGCATATGTGTATGAATACAAATGTGAGAGGAATAAAAGAAAGAAAGAAAGAAAGAAAGAAAGAAAGAAAGAAAGAAAGAAAGAAAGAAAGAAAGAGCGAGAAACAGAATGGCAATAAAACTGTAAATAAAAAACCAACAGAAATCTCTGTATAAATGAAACAAAATCAAAATTTTCTGCTCCCTAATGATTCTACATAAAAGACAAAAACAAAACTCAAAGCAGACAAATGCAGACAGATAAGCAAGAGATGGTGAAGATCACTAGTACTTTCTAACTTTCCAGTGTTTCTCAATCTTTGATCCTGTCAGCCAGATGCATGACAATTAATGACAGAATCTTCCAATGTACCTGTCCCATTTGAATTCTCCTTTTCCTTCTCCGTGGAATCTTTGACTATTTAACCATCCCCACCTTCTGGAAATTCTGTTTAGGAATCCCTCTTATTCATTCCTCTCTTCATTCTAACCATGTTCCTTTCTTCTGATCTTCTTGTCATTTTCTCCTTGGTACCAATTACATTGTTGCTTGTTCTTTACAGAAAGACTTAAAAAGATAACAGTTCTCTCCCATGCCAAAGTCAGATGTGCTGGGCCTGACTTGTCAGGTGTTTAACGGCATGCACACTGCATTTTCACTCATATGACAGACAATAACAGTTGTTGTGTGACTGTTAGACGAAGAAGTAGAATTCTCCTTTTTCTCTGAAGAGTTGCTAAAGGGTTCTGTCACAGTAGGATGCTTTCCATAGGCGTGTGTCCAAAACTACAGCCTTCTTGTGATTGAGATTTTTGCTTTTGTTCAGGAATTCTAAGCCACAGAATAATGCAACTGTGAGAGAAAGCAAAGAAAGCTATTTACAACGACGGTGCACAGTCAGAAACATTTAGAAGAACCTTACTATCTGAACCCAGCATCTTAAAAAAAAACCCAAACCCAACCAAACATTCTGTAGTGTAACCATCCACTCATTTTAATGAACATTTACTCAAGCATCATAAACAATCTTAGAAAGGCAAGTACTGGAAATTGATCCCCCCCCCAAAAAAAAAACCCCCAACAACCCAACCCCTTCCCCCCCCAACGAAACCAAACCAAAACAAACCCGTTTTTTTTAAAACCAAAAAGCAAACCACATTAAAACCAATAAAACCAGCTGAAATAATTCATTCGGCTTCGCTTCTTTACTCAAGACCTGACTGAAAAGACCCTGATAATCTTGGCAGTGTCTGGCGAATTAAGGGAGGGAGGCGAATTTTACCATCTCCCAGCTTAACTTCATGTGCAGACCTACCAGTGCCTTCTTTCCCTTTGAGTGCCCCCCCCCCCCCCCACCACACACACGCAATCAATTATGCACGTTAAAGATCTCATCATTCATGTCGGCATTCGGTGGGTTACCGAAACACGGACATACCCAACATACATCCCCAAAGTCAGAATGCAGCTACCTCCAGGGTGGGGTAAAAACGGTCGCATACGCAAAACCTCACCATTGGCAAAACTTCAATCATTAGCCAAGGAAAAAAAAAAACCAACCCGAAAATCAAACCCAGAAAGAAAGGAAAAGAAAAGTCGCTCATATGGAGTACAGAGTTTGTGAAAGTGACTGTTTGAGAGTGGTATCTTTTTCTATGTCTTTCTTCTTTCTGGAGAATGTTGGTTTTTGTATGGATCCATCAGAGAGTCTTACTGCTCTGGAGTGTGTGTACACACACACAATACTGTAAGCTACTGAAGAAAGAGGAGGGGTTAATCAACCTGAAAAGCACTCCTGCACAACTTCACAGACAGCAACAAACACTTCAGTGGCCAAAAAGAAGCTCACAGAACAATATCAACCGACAATAAAAAAGAAGCTCATCAATTCCAATATGCAAGAACTGAGATCACAGATACTGAAGCTGAATGCTGAAGATACTAAACACACACACACCACACACAAACACACACACACACACACACAACACAAACACCCCCCCCCCCCACACACACACAAACCCAGCAAAGCAGAGCACCAAAAAAACCACTCCGAGAACAGGAGAAGAAGCGAAACAAGCCACGCTGCTCACGAAATCCTCCACTGACGACAAAGTCCATCCAGCCATGACAACGACGATGACAACAACAGGTCCTCTCCAAATCCCAACACCACCCACAAGTGGCACAACACTGACACAAAGAGAAGGCCTGACATGACACGACACGGTGTGACATGACGGTGACGGACCAAGAAAGCGGCGTAGAGTGCGAGGCGTGTGTGTGTGGACAGAATGGCACTGACGACACACAGAGAAGGCCAGACACAACACCACACTACACCATGTGACGTGACAGGATGGAGGCACGGACCAAGAAAGCGGCAGCAACCAAGACGCGCATGTGTGTGTGTGTTGGACAGCATGACACTGACACACAAAGAAGCCCAGACACGACACACCACACCACCACAAGTGTGACGTGACGTGACGTGACAGGAACGGACCAAGAAACCGGCGCAGGGCGGCAGCCAAGAGGCGCGTGTGGGCAGACAGCAGGAGGACCAGGACTGGAACTGGGGGCCAGTGACGGCTGACCACACTTTCAGGCAGTTCAGGGCGTCCTCCTCAAAGTGCGACATCGTCTTCGTCATCGTCATCTTCGTCGCAGTCATCCTCCTCTTCCTCTGCTGCTGCTGCTTGCCTGCATCATCACTGTCATCATCGTCCTCGTCCCGCTGCCTCCTGAGGAACCAGTCCACCACTGCGTGCCTCTTGCAGTCGTACATCACCACCAGATCCTCGCTCTGCCCGATCAGACGCTCCCGCTCATAGCGCCTGTCCAGCACCACTTTCTGGGCACACACATTGCGCAACGGAGACCGCAGCTGCTGCTGCCAACGCTGTTGCTGCCGCTGGCGGAGAAGGGAGGAGGAGGAGGGGTCCTTGGTAAGCTTGGCCAGCTTGCTCTCGATGTCCGCCGGTTCGAACCCTGCCTGCCATGCCGCTTCCACCACTGGGTGTACTTTCTCTGTGTTTGGGAGAGTTGGGGGTGGGGGTGGGGGTGGAGTGGGGGAGAGGGGGAGAGGGGGGGGAGGGGGAGGGGGGAGGGGGGAAAGGAGGAGGGGAGGAGGTGGGGGAGGGCGTGGGGGAGAGAGGGAGAAGAAGAGAAGAAGAAGAAGAAGAAGGGAGAAGAAGAGAGAGAGAAGGAGGAAGAAGAAGAGAAGAAAGAGAAGAGAAGAAGAAAGAAGAAGAAGAAGAAGAAGAAGAAGAAGAAGAAGAGAGAAGAAAGAAGAAGAAGAAGAAGGAGAAGGAGAGGAGGAGAAGGAGGAGATGGAGGAGACACACAACACAGGGAAGAGGTCAGGCTCAAACAGCTCATGCAAAAAACAAAACAAAACATTACTACTACTTGCATGCAACATTTTTCCCTTCATCTTTTCCTCCTCCTGGTTTTTTTTTAACTTTGTTTTTTTTTGTGTGGTCACACATACCTTCTACACATGCAAATGGAGACACAAGCTAAACTGAATGAAAAAAAAAAAAGGGATGACTACAGATAAGCATAAAACAAAACAACAAAAAAAGAGCATTAGTTTAACAAAAAAACAACACCCCCCTTCCCAAAAAAAACCCAACCCAACAAACGCTTTACTTATTCACATACACCAGAAAATCCTGCAGCTAATAGGCAAGGTTTCAGGCCATGCAAATTAAAAGTGACCCTGATCTCTGGCTAAAACTACACGAAACCATGTTGACACACTTTTTCGCATCAACACACTTGAAGAGACTGACTGCTGATGCTTTTCTAAAGCTAAGCGGCCCACGAGAGAAGCTGGAAAAGACATGCCCTTATTTTTTTTTAACCCAGACACATCTGACGGTGTACAGTGATATAGAGAGAAGAGGAGATTTCAGACTTGGATCAACATGACTGTGTACTACACCATGTCTGTAGAAAAGTTGAAGTGAACAGATGTTTCTGGCTTACTGAATGGCTATGGAAACAGCAGCTGAGTAGATGTAGATCTGTATGAACTAAATGAAAAAAAAAGTCCCCCCCTCCCCCTTCCTTGTTTTTCTCCCAAAGTTGCTTCCGAGTGATATTTTTTGAAGGTCTGAATCATAGGTGAATTAATTACAATCCTGCATAACAAATTCTACCCAAAAGCAGAAATATAGCAGGCTGCTCCTCAAAGATAATTTTGCCCACAACCAATGTCTTTCTTGCTGCTAAGCTTTTAATAACTGTCATGATAATCCTGACCTTTCATGTATACTTCACAACCTCTTCTGGAATTAACCCCCCCCTCCCCCCCCAACCCCCAAAAAAGGAGAAAAACTGAAAAAATAGTCCAATCTTCTTTTCGCTGACAAAGCCTTTTTATATCTTCATCTTCAAATTCAA
The DNA here is from genome assembly GCA_030674155.1 of Stramonita haemastoma. NCBI lineage: Eukaryota > Metazoa > Mollusca > Gastropoda > Neogastropoda > Muricidae > Stramonita > Stramonita haemastoma. The sequence continues at coordinate 8,437,147 of CM060347.1, read as the reverse complement.
TTTCTCAACAATTCTACCAGACGCCATTGAAATCTGACAAACAAGCACACGTTTCTACTCTACAGGGTCAACACTCGGGCAACACAGCAGGAGAAAAAAAAAGTACACAAAAAACAAACCACTCAACTACATGTCACCAACCAACACCTCACTCCTAACAGTACAGTAACTTAATTCTAAACCATCAATGAAAACATTCAAAATCAATTAACACGTGTTCATGATTTATCATTATTACACAAAAACATCATTTCAATCCAGCACATGCACATTCACATCACAAAAACAACTAGACGGACACTATACCCATTCGACTTCATCCCATGTATCACACAAAACACACTCCTCAGGAATTAGTAAAAAGAAAGAACCCCCCCCCCTCCCCCCCCCAACCAACCCTCCCCCTCTCCAACACCACACACTTCCCACACCAAAATGAATATTTATTTTACATAAACAAAATCTTTCACCAAGTTCAGAAATTCAAGACAGATCACCAGGCAGTGCCAGTGTACATAAAGATAGCAAAAATGTATCTTATTTCTGACTATTACCAAGTTATTCCTGTTCCTACTTTAATTACCTGAAAAAAACCCTTTAGGTGAGATCTACAAAGACTGACAAAGATGAGGTACAGTGATGACAGGGAGACAGAAAGAATGAAAAAGTTAGTAGTAACCAACTACAATTGTAAGTTAGAAACCAACTAAGACGAGATGAACAGACACTCATCTACATATGGGTGAAAAACTGATGAACAAAAATGCAAAAAAAAACCCCAAACAACAAAAAACTCTAAACAAACACACACAAAATGATACTTTCACCAGAATAATACACAGGACATTACATAAAACTGGAATGCTCTGCCAGAACCACAAAATTTTCATACAGGATCCCATATTGTTCTGGCCAAGATTATGCCCAAATTTTTTAGGGTGAAAAACCCATCCCCCATGAAACCCTACTGACAAAAACGCAATTTTTTAGAAGAAAAAAAAAAAAAAGGGGAGATGAAAAATGAACAAATAAAAGCATCCATCACTTACCTCCCCTCCAGCGCTTACGACCCCTGTCCCCGCTGTCTGAGCCCCGCCCGTGTGGTCTGGGTGGCGATCGTCCTCGCTTGCGGGACCCCTCTGTCTTGTCGCTGTCTCCTTTACTGCTCTCGCTGGTTTTCTGAACACAAACAAACCATGTCTGGTAAGACCGCAGAATAATTATGATAAAAGGGGAGACTTCACTGTGAAAAAAAAGAAGAAAAGGGGGGGGGGGGGGGGAATCTATGGCCTTTAGGGTCCTTGTAGGCATTTTTTTCTCCCCTCCTCGCATGAATGTTTTGAGATACGTTGCCTGATTGCACTTCGTTCCTTAGCACTGAATTATTCTCTTTGCAATGTTTCCTATTTACAGTGTTATATTCTATCCTTCCCTGAAGTCAGAATGCGGCTACCTTTGTGGTGGGTAAAAAAGGTCCCACATGCAAAATCTCACCACTGGTGACCCTCGGAGTGCTAGCCGAGGAACGAAAAAAAAATCTACCCAGTCAAGATTGTGTACGCTATCTTTTACAGTGTCATGTTGAAAAAGCAAGTAAAGGCCAGGTTGGTCTAGTGGTTATGACACTTGATCCCTGGTGTCATGGTTTGATTCCCAATATCAGCTGCCAGGCTGGTCACCACTTTCTCTACAGAGCCAGGATATAAATTAATGCAGGAACCCATCCCCTGCCAATCCTTCATATGAGACCCCCCCAAAAAAAAAACTGAAGGTCCTGTGCATGTGTGAACATGGACAAACTTGCAATGACATCAAATCCCATTCCATCTTTTGAAAGGAAAGCAGGCTACTGTATGCTGGCAGGATTGTGAAAAAACCCCCAACCAAACCCAAACCACCAACAAACAATTTTATATATATATATATATATATATATATACAACATTAAAACACAAATTAAGGAGAATATGGTTAAGACGTTCACTTTCCTAACAAGCAAAAACAGTGAGGTTCTGGGTTCCATTCCCATCCTCACCTTCCTTCCTTCAGTTTGACGAGAAAATTAAACTGAATTTCAAAGTCCTTGAATGAGATATAAACCGAGGACCTGTGTGCAAATGCAAACAGAACATCCCCACTTATTTAGTCACCAAGATGTTAAAAATCCATTCACCTTTCAGAAGAGGCATTTCATGCAGGTAGGAATGGATGATAATTTGAAAAAAAAAAAATTCATGCACACAGGTGTCATCGTTTAAGACACCATCCCGAAGTCAGAATGCAGCTACCTAAAAGGATGGGCAGAAAAAACAGTCACATACACAAAAAAATCTCACCACAGTAAACCTCAGATCTCTCACCAGGAACGGAAAAAAAAAAAACCCCACAACCTAAACAACCCCCCCCCCAACCACCACCAAACCCCACCCACAACCAACCCCCTAACCTCCACCTTGGCGTCCCGGTCCCGGTCTCTGTCTCTCTCCCGCTCCCGGTCTCTGTCTCTGCGGGCGGGGCTGTCCTTCTCCCCGTCCCTCCAGGCGGGACTGTCCCTGTCCCGCTCCCTGTCCCGCTCTCGGCGCGCCGGGCTGTCCCGCTCGTGAGACGAGGACCCAGCCCCAGCCCAAAGAAGCGGCTCTCCGGCTCTCGCTGGGTCAGACCCCCAGGTCTCCGCCTCCTCTCCGAGCTGTGGCTCCCCCGGCTGTGGTGGGAGCCGGCCGGAGAGGGATGGCGGCTGCCTTACGCGCCGGGACTTGGAGTCTTCGCGCGGCCGCTTGGCCAGGGGCGACTTGGTGTCGTCCTTGCCTCCTCCCCCTCCCCGGGGAGAACGGAGGTCCTCCTCCATCCTGCGCTTGGTGCCCACAGGCGTGCGCGACCTCCCCCCACTCCTCCCCACCCAGGGTGGATCGGGAGGCAGGGGAGGAGGCGTGGTCGCCTGGGCGACGGCCTGGGGAGCGTCGTCTGCCTGGGGAGCGGGTGGGGTCTCCCCCTCCCTCCAGTGCTGGAGGGCTTGCTGCGCTGTTTGGGGGACAGGGAGCGTGCCCGCCCCGGTTGGCGTCGGCTGGAGGAGAAAGGCAGGGAGGAGGAGGAGGAGGAGGGTTGGTCTCCTTTGCCTTGGCTTTGTTCTGGGGTCCTGGGGATGTTAGATTGTTGATGATATAGTGCTTTGAGAGCTGTGTGGATTGTCTGATGAGCTGTGTGGATTGTTTGATGAGCTGTGTGTGGATTGTTTGATGAGCTGTTGGTTGGTGTTGATGAGCTGTGTGGTTGTTTGATGAGCTGTGTGGGGTGTTAGATGAGCTGTGTGTGGGATTGTTTGATGAGCTGTGTGGGTTGTTTGAGGAGCTGTGTGGATTGTTTGATAGCTGTGTGGATTGTTTGATGAGCTGTGTGGATTGTTTGATGAGCTGTGGTGTGAGCTGTTTGATGAGCTGTGTGGTTGTTTGATAGCTGTGTGGTTGTTTGATGAGCTGTGTGGATTGTTTGATGAGCTGTGGTGTGAGCTGTTTGATGAGCTGTGTGTGGCTGTTTGATGAGCTGTGGTGTGGGCTGTTTGATGAGCTGTGGTGTGGGCTGTTAGATGAGCTGTGGGGGTGGCTGTTAGATGAGCTGTGTGTTGTGATGAGCTGTGTGTGGGCTGTATGATGTGGTGTGGGCTGTTGATGAGCTGTGGTGTGGGCTGTTAGATGAGCTGTGGTGTGGGCTGTCTGTGTTGTGGATGGTTAGGCTTAAGTGTTGGGTGTCATGGGGTTTCATGGGCTCTGCGGACTGTCATGTTGTGGATCTTTATTATAGTTTATAAATATGATGCACAGTGTCAGAAATAATACTTACTGTCTGATGAGCTGTGAGGGCTGTTTGGTTGTGGATCTTTATACAGAGTCAGATGTCATAGTGTTTGATGAACTGTGTGGGCTGTTGCGTTGTGGTTCATTATGCATAGTGTCTGATATATAGAGTCTGATGAACCGAGAGGACTGTTTTGTGGTGGATCTTTATATGGGGTCAGATGACATAGTGTTTTGATGAGCTGTGTGGGCTGTTGTGTTGTAGATCTTTATATGATGAATAGTGTCAGAAATATATATATATATATATATATATATATATATATATATATATATATATATATATATATATATATATATATATATATATATATATTTAGTGTTTGATGAACTGTGTGGCCTGTTTTGTTGTGGATTTTACATATTGCGTCAGATTGTCTGAATGTTTTGAAAAGCTGAGTGGACTGTTTTGTTGTGGATATTTATATAATGCATAGCATCAGATACAGTGTTTGATGAACAGCATAGATTGTTTTGTTGGAGTGTCAGATATAGTGTGTGATGCACTGTGTACACTGTTTTTTGGTGTATCTTTATAGATAGTGCCAAGTCTTACCATGAAGAAAGTTATACTAAGGAACATTTTGGCATTTCAACATTGCTAACATAAGAACTGATGTAAAAATGCCAAACAGTGCAGAATATAGGTAGAAAGGGAACAGAGAGAGAGAGAGAGAGAGAGAGAGAGAGAGAGAGAGAGAGAGGAGAGAGAGGGGAAGGGGGGGGGGAGACAGACAGACGACAAGGAAAGAAAGAGAGTGGAAGACCTGGTTGATGTTAGAACACATAATAAATGAAGGATTATAGAACACAAGCTTGGTCTCATATCTAGCTAAATGCTCTGAGCGTCACCATCAAATGTACATCACTACATGTGTGCATGTCATGACATCATGTGTATATCAACTACATGTGTAGCATGCATGTGTGTGAGAGCATTGTGTGTGTGTGTGTGTGTGTGTGTGTGTGTGTGTGTGTGTGTGTGTGTGTGTGTGACTGTAAATGCATGCATATATGATGCGTCTGCATTCATGCAAGCATTATGTGTAAAATAACAAACAACAAAAACCCAGACTAAAACAACCCCCAAACAAAATGGACAAAAACCCTGATGGTGCATTAGTTGCATGGATTTAGAGTCCTTTAATGCATAGACATCAACTGAAAGTTGGTGGCAAATTAAAACAAAATAGGCAACCAAAAAAAAACCACAACCAAAAACAACCCCAAAACAAATGACATCCTCCTAAAACAAAACCAAAACATCCCCCCCCCAAAGAAAGACCCCCCGAAATTTTTTTTTTTTAAACAACCTCAAAAACACACCCAAATCTCCCCCCCGCCAAACATGGCATCAAATACCTAACAAATCAACACCTTCAAACAAAAAAAATCCCCTTCAACAAACACACACACACACACAAACACCTATACTCACCTCTTCCCGTCAGAGCGCGTGTCCCGATCTCTCACCCCCTTCACCACACCACTCCCACCATCCACCTCCTCCTGCCGCCTCTCCTTCCTTCCCCCGTGAACCGGCCAGTTCCCTAACGTCATCAGCCGACCTCGTGCTGCGTGCGTCACTGGCGTCCTTGCCCCCACTCTCCCTCTCCCCTCCACCATCCCTCTTATCTGACCTGCGCTCCCCATCCACCGCGGGGCTGTCTCTGGCGCGCTCCCCGTCGCGACGAGGACTCCGGTCTCTGTCTCTCCTCTTCCTGTCTCCGGCGCCCCCCTCGAAGGAGGAGGGGGGGGAAGTCTTCCCCAGGGGGGGCGAACCCCCACGCCGGCCTGCTGGGTCCCTGGGGCCATCCCGGCCGCCCAACCTCCGATCCTTGTTGTCACGATCCCAGGATCCGGGGGGGTCTCCTCTCCCCCCCTCCCGGAAGAATCCCTCCCCGTCCCGAAATCCCCTCCCGCAGCTCTCGCCGTCCCCGCCCATCCCGCGAGCCGTCCCGTCCCCCTCGGAGGGGGGTGGGGGTAGTGGGGGTTCTCGCTCGAAGGTGGTCTCCCCCCGGTCCCCCCCCCCACACCTCAGCGGTTCCTCCATGGGCGTGGGCAGGAGCGGGCCCCGCCTCTGGGCGGGCAGGAGGTCAGGGGGCAAAGGTCGCACGTCGGGGCCCGGGCCGGGGCCCCGCCCGAAGTCAAAGTGACCCCCACCACTGCCTCCCCCGCGGTGCGACAACATCCGGTCCCCTCGGCCCGGGCGGTCCTCTCCTGGGCCTCCTCCTCCCTCGCCCCTGACATTCGGTCGTCCTCGAACCGCCGGTCCCCTCGGGGCGGGAGTTCGATCCCCTCAGGGCCGATGAAGCGGTTGTCGTCATTGTTGCCACCACTGCGGCGGTCGAGAGAGGGAGCGGTGTCGCGGAAGCCCGGGGGTTCGTCCCTCCTGAACTCCGACCCTGGTAAGAAGCGGTGGTCTCTGGGCAGGGAGGTGGAGGAAGCTGGCCCAAGCCTGGTAGGTCTCTATCCATCCTGCTGTCTCTGTCCCCAGGGGCTCGACCCCCCCCCACCACAGCTGTGTCCCCGCGCCGGTCAAAGTCGAAGCCGCGGCTCTCGGCAGGGCTGCCCCGACTGCTCCCCCCTCCCCCTACTCCCAGGCCTCTCAGGGAGCCCCCTCCACCTCCTCTGCTGTCTCCAGGGCCTGACCCCAGCCCCGACCTGGCCGGAAGCCCCGCTGGTCCACGGGAGGGGGGGGCTCCCCGCGATGGTGCTCCAGGGGCTGTTGTCTCCCCTGTCCAGGCGGCTGTCTCCCCTGTCCAGCCGGTCCAGGCGCCCTTCCCCGCGGGGCAGACCTCGCTCCCCGCGGCTGTCCCCCCTCTCCAGGCGACCTTCACCCCTCTCCAGGCGACCTTCACCCCTCTCCAGGCGACCTTCACCCCGGCTGTCCCCTCGGTCCAAGCGGCCGTCTCTGTCCAGGCGACTGTCGCCCCTGTCCCCTCGGCTGTCCGGGCGCTCCATGCGACCTCCGTCCAGGGAGGAGCGACCTTCAGGCATGACCTCCCGACCTCGGCGGTCGCTGCCCTCTCGCCCGTCGTCACGATACATGCGACCTTCAACATAAGGGTTTATTTTTTTAATTAAAAAAAAAAAAATTTATTCTTTAATATCGAGGATAATGGAATAAGCACTCATGTGGGTTTTTTTTAACATCCAGTCCCTGTGTGTATGTAGTTTTGTCAATCTTGTCATCTGTTCCCACCGGCACACAATGGCCTACTCTTACGAAAAGCGGAACAGGATTTAACGAGTGTGCAAGATGTTCTGCGTGCGTGCGTTCGCACATGGGGCCTCGGTTTATGGTCTCATCCGAAGGACTTTTGGGGAGAGTGGAGTCAGCACTGATGTAAACTCCAGGGGGAAAAAATCCCCTTGTACGGGAATCGAATCCTGGTCGTCAAATTGTGAGCGCAATGTTCTGACCATTAGGCTATCCCATCCCTCGCTGGTAAGATGATAAGCACAGCAACCACACTTTGGACGTCTTCAGATTAATCTACACGTTATCAGGAGAAATGTGTTGTTGTGATAACTGTGAAAGAGTTTTAAAAAAAAAAAAAGCACTTCGCAATGTGACTGAATATTGTGTGTTAAGCATTTCTCTTTGAACAAAAACGGGCAAACTGCTTGACTTGATTTTGTTAATTAAAAGAAGGAATTCCAAGCACAGAATTTACAGAAGGTGGGGGGGGGATGCTTCTTATACTGACAGGCCACATGGGAGGAGAATCTTTTTTTTTCATTCTATTTTTGCACCTAGCAGCATAAGGTAACTTTGTACTTTGATTTTTTTCCAGGATTATTTATGATATTTCTGACATTATTTGCACAGCTTTTGATTTTCTTTACCTTTCTTTCTTTCTTAAAAAAAAGAGAAAAGAATTAGACATGAAAAAGGATATTTTCTGATAATAAATACAAACTGCCACCACCACACAAAAATTCAACCCCCTTACCTTCAACCAACGCTCCCCCACTGCGGCCATCTCGCTCTCGGCCCCGGTTGTCTCCCCTGTCCCCCCGGCCTCCTTCTCGGCCCCGCTCGCGGCCCTCGGTGTCCCTGGAGAGGTCACGCCCGTCCCGACCCCCTGACCCCCGCAGACTGTCCGAGCGGTCGAAAGAGGCATCGCGACCCATGCCCCCCTCACCCCTCGACGGCTCTCTGGGCGGGGGGCCCCTGTCAAAGTGGTCTCCCCTGCGACCTCTGGCCTCGCGCTCTCCCCCCTGTGTCCTGACCCCGACTGTCCCGATAGTCCCAGCGGTTGCGGTCAGAAGTCAAACTGCCCGTACTGGTCAAAACCATCGCCCTCTCCCCCTCGACGTCCAAACCTCTCCTGCCCGCCCGATCGATCCAACGAGGTCGAAGAGCTGCGAGATTCGAACTTGTCCCCTCCTCCTCCTCCCCGACGACCCTCCCTCTCTCGCTCCCACCACCACCACTGCGCCTCTCGTCGTCACGCGGGGGGTCACGCTCTGCCTGGCGACCTCTGGAGGTCAGGGGTGGTGGGGGTGGTTGCTGCTGGCGCTGGGAGGAGTCTCGGGCTGGGGAGTCTCGGTCCAGCTGGGAAGGGGAGTACATCTCCGACTGTTGTCTGGAGGAGGAGGAAGAAGGAGGAGGAGGGGGGGAAGGGGACGCTTCCCCCGCTCTTCTCCCCCACCACCCCCCTTCCGGCTCTCCCCTCCTCCTCTCTCCCCCAGTTTGCGGCGGGTCGATGCCCGGCAAATCTCGCCCGCTGTCTCCTCTCCTGCTGCTGCTGCCTACGGTCCGTGGGCAAGGGAGGCGACTCCGACTGCCGGCCCTTGCTGCGGCCGAACGACCCATCACGGCCGAGTCTCCTCCCCCCCGCTTACCTCCCCCCCTGCTTCGGTCCAGCTGAGGAGGAGGGGGAGGAGGAGGGGGGGGAGGAGGGGGGCGGGGATTCCGATTGCCTCCCTTTCAGTTTCTTCTCCCGTTTTTCCGAACTGCGGCCTCGAGACCGTACTGCTGCTTCGGCCTCTCGGCGAGACTCATGGGACCTAGGGGGCAGCACGGGCTCCTCCCCTAGCAGCTCTCGACGCTCCCCGCGGCGACCCACTTTGGGGGGCGGCGAGGCCGACCTCTGCTTGGGGTGACCTTCCTCCAGCTTGGGGTCGCCGGGGAGGCCGCCGGCCTTGACCTTCTTCAGCTTGAGGGTCTTCTTCAGCGGGGACAGCCACTTCTTGGAGGACTTGGTGGTGGTGGTAGGGGGGGTGGTGCGCGACTCGTCCTCCGAGTCGCTCTCCCCCTTCCCCGCCCGGCTCTTCTTCTTCTTGGCCTTGCCGCCCTTGATCTTGGCCTTGGCGTCCTTGACTCTCGGGGGGGAGGCGGAGCTGTCGGAGGAGGAGGAGCGGGAGTGGTGTTTGGAGTGGGGCTGCGAGTGAGGCCGGCTGCTGGAGGGCGCGTCTGCGTGTGACCTGGAATGTGCATAAAAAAGAAAAATTTAGTGGGTGATAAATGCACACACTTAGGAGAATGCATATATTATGCGAGAGACTAAGGCACTGGCGGGTCTTTGTGATATAATAATAATGATGATAATGATAATGATGATGATGATGATGATGAACAACAACAACAATAATAACAACAACAACAACAACAACAACAACAACAAATAATAATAATAATAAATAATAATAATAATAATAATAATGCTGCACCCTGCCATCATCTACCAGGGATTATAATAATAATAATAATAATAATAATAATAATAATAATAATAATAATAAAGCTGTACCCTGCCATCATCTACAGGGATTGCTAAGATTCAACCTGCCAACCATCACTTTACAATCTGCAGAATGAGAATCTGCTGCATTATTCATTCAGCTATTGCAGATTTCACAACCAAGCCAGCCAAAACCCCCCACCCCCCACTCCACTCACTCTCTTCCTCTCTCATCCCTTCTTCATAGCACATCCTTCACACCCATACCTTGTGGCTGATGATTCTTGTTCGTCCGCCCACTTCTCTTTTTTTCTTCGTACGCACGATGGGGGCGGCAGGGGGAGAGAGTGAACGTTTGCGTTCCTTCTTCTTCTTGTGCTTCTTGTGAGACTCTTCTTCTGCATCATGTCTGCAACAGTATCAATTTTTTTTTAGTTTTGACGGTTTTTTCCTTTCTTTCATTCCGTAGCGTGCGTGCATGTATGTGAGTGTGTGTGTGCGTGCATGCACATGTGCGTATGTGTGTGGTGTGGTGTGGTGTGGTGTGGTGTGGTGTGGTGTGGTGTGTGTGTCATTAATTTATTTACTTTTTTATTTTGACTATCAAGGAATAAGCACTCATGTTTTTTTTTTCTTTTTAAATCTAGTCCCTGTGTACACACGGTTTTGTAAATTTTGTCATCTGTTCCCATCAGCACACAAATGGCCTACTCTACCAAAGGGCAGAACAGGTTTTAACATGTGTGCAAGATGTTCAGCATGCGTTTACACACACAGAGCCTTGGTTTATGGTCTTATCCAAAAGACTTTTGGGGGGAGTAGGGTCAGCACTGATGTTAACTCCAGAGGAAAACCCCACTTCAACAAAAGTCTTGGTTGTGGCTTGAACTCAGGCTGTCAGATCACAAGCACAATGCTTTAACCACCAGGCTATCCCATCCCCCACGCACCTGTGTGAGTAAACATACATGCATCTGTGTGTAAGGTTGCATGTGCATGTGTACACCCAAGTCGTTCAGATGTGACTATAAACCAAGGTCCCATGTGTGAACACTACAAAAAACACACATTAAAACCCATTCTGTTTTTCAGAAGAGTAGGCTAATACCTGCTGGTGGCAACAGATGACAAAATTCACAAAACTGCATATCTTCATTGATCATCATGCAAAAAAAAAAAAAAGTGTCCAATTCAGTGGCTCACAAAAGAAAAAGCAGCTAAAAAGAAAAAAAAACAACCAACCGACCCCCCCCCCAAACCCCCTCAAAAAAAGCTAAAATGATGTAAACCTAAAACAAAACCAGCAAAAGGACAAAACTTACTTTCTCTTGTGTTCCCTGGACTTGTCAGAGGCAGGGGGGGAGGTGATTTTCTTCTCCCGCACCGGGGCCACATCAGGGGGCGACTTGGTGCGGTGCTTCTTCTTCTCTTTCTTGCTGCGTCTGCACACACAGACACACAGACAGATACACAGTTATATATAATATATATACATAAATATCACCACATACATACAAAGGAAGCTACACAGTATGTGACATACGGTCACCAAACAAACTGAGACAAACACACACACACACACACACACACACACACACACACACACACACACACACACACACACACACACACACAGAGTCTCTACAGCTCCTTCTTGCTGTGTCTGCACAGACAGATAGATATAAATATCATATCACCACAAAGATACAGAGAAAACTACACACTATGTGACACACGGTCACCGAGCAAAGAGACTCACACACGCACGCACGCACGCACCCCACCCACCCACACCCACACACACAGAGTCTGTACAGCTCCTTCTTGCTGTGTCTGCACAGACAGACACACAGACATAATATCCTAACACGGTGACACTGCATGGATACAGAGGAAGCTATACTGTATACAGCATGCGACACACAGTCACCAAGCAAAGAAACCGAGACATGCATGCACACACACACACACTCATGCACACACACACACAAGCACACACGCATGTATACACGTATGATACACACAAACACATGCATGCATGCGCATACACACACATGCACACACACACAAACATGCACACACACATATGCACACATGCATGCATGCACATACACACACATGCATGCACATACACGTGCATGCATGCACATACACACGCATGCACGCAAGCATGCGCACATGCGCACGCACACACAAACACACACACAAACAGAGTCTGTACAGCCCCTGCAATGGCTGCATGCTGTGTCTGCACTGGCAGACATTCATTTCCTTTACCCTCGAAATAAAGGAATAAGTAATTAAATACAAATAGAATAGACAGACATAAATATCATATCACCAAATAGATACAGAGATAGCTACACAGCATGTAACACAGGGTCGCAATGCAAAGAAGCTGAGACAACACACACACACACACACACACACACACACACACACACACACACACACACACACACACACACACACACACATACACACACAGTCTGTACAGTTCATTCTTGCTGTGTCTGCACAGACAGACACAGACAAACATTCATTTCCATGATCCTTGAAATAAAAGAATAAGTAAATAAATTAAAATAAATAGGACAGACAGACATAAATATAATTATTATCACTAGATACAGAATATTAGATACAGAGAAAGCTACACAGCATGTGACATAGGATCACCAAGCAAAGAACTTGAGACACACACACACACACACACTATACTACACACACACACACACAACACACACACACACACACACATACACACACACAAACACACACACTATACACACACACACACACACACACACACACACACAACACACACACACACTGCTAAACTTCTGAAGCTGACAACCAGCATGAGAAAAAAAACAACAGGATAATATGATTCCCTCTTCTTTTACAATCCATTTAACAAAGCAAGTAATATTTTTGAATCAACATGTATCTTTGTTGAAAGGTTCCATTGTACAAAACACACACACACACACACACACACACACACACACACACACACACACACACACCCCACACACAGAGTCATATCATAATGTGACGCTCCACCATGAAACGAGTCACATTGCACCTGACCTACATTTCTGCTAGGAGCAGTTTCAGGCAGGTGAGGGTGAAGTTGTCGATATTGATTGATTGTAAAACTACGGCCATTTTTCTGCCTTGTGCTGAGGCATCAAGGCCTAATTCTGTTTCCCTTTGCTTTAAATTAAAAAAAACACACACACACAAAAACGTATACTTTCATTCTGACTGCCTACTACAATGCTAAACTGGTCAAATAACACATTTTGTCTCTTCCTGCAGTCTATCAATTCGATTTGCAAAATCTTTTCATAGAATTCTCTGATTTTCAATCTGTATTGAACATCCTTTTTTTCTTTCTTTTTATTTATTTATTGATTTATTTTTTTTTTAAATTGTAGGTTAATACCATGTTCACAAATAAAAAAAACAACCTCTTGCGCAATGGGACTCATTTTGTGGTGAAGGGTCACTTGATATGATACATATAAATTTAGAATCAACCAGACAAGTAATCCTGACTGGCAACAGGAAGTAAGCATGACATTGACAGTATAAACAGTACCACACAATGACAACCATGAAAGCATTTGACTGTATATCTTGTATGCATATAAATATTGTATGCGTGTAGCAGTTTCAAGTCAGGGCAGGTTTCTATGCGTAAAATTGGGGTTGCGCTCTCTCTCTCTCCTTGGGGGGAGAGTGAACTGCCACAAAAGCAGCAGCCAGTACTTTTTTTGTTGTTTTTTTCCTGTCTGCATGTGTTTATCATTTGCATACATGTCTATTTCACAGTAACACAGAGAGAGAGAGAGAGAGAGAGGAGAGAGAGAGAGAGAGAGAGAGAGAGAGAGAGAGAGAGAGAGAGAGAGAGAGAGAGAGGGGGGGGGGGGGGGGGGGGGGGGGGGGGGGGGGGGGGGGGAGAGAGAGTGAGAGAGAGAGACACACACACATACACCATCCCCACCACCAACATATCACATCAACACACACACACACACAACACACCACACACACACACACACACACACACACACACACACACACACACACATACCATAACCACGACCAACATATCACACCAACACACGCGCACACACACACACACAAATGTATGTGTGCGCATGCATGCATGCACGCATGCCACACACACACACACAAAGCACCATCACAAAATTTATAGTACATAATTATCTTGTCAAAAAACACCACTATCACCCTCACTACTACAACTGCTATTACTATAACACACACACGCACACACCACAACACACACACACACACACACACACACACACACACACACACACACCACACACACACACACACACACACACACACACACACACACACACATTCCGGTATCACATTATGTTGAAGGATGTAAAATTAAAGACTACTACTAACTACTACTACTACTACTACTACTACTACTACTACTACTACTACTACTAACTACTACTACTACTACTACTACTGCTACTACTAACTACTACTGACTACTACACTACTACTACTACATACACTACTACTACTACACTACTAACTACTACTACTACTCTACTACTACTACACACACACTGGCACACACACACACATACTCGCTCACACACACCCACAACACACGCAATACTACAACACACAACAACACTACAACACTTTCTCGAAAATTCTGCAACCCTCCACACACACACACACACACACACACACACAACCACACACACACACACACACACACACACACACACACACACACACACACACACACACACACTCGCTCACACACACCACAACACACGCAATACAACACACACAACAACACAACACTTTCTCGAAAATTCTGCAACCTTCCACCACACACACACACATATACATACTCGCTCACACCACAACACACACACACACAATACAACACACACACACACCACAACACTTTCTCGAAAATTCTGCGCTCCCCCCCCCACCACACACACAAATACACACACCAACAAAAGCTTCTTCACTTCAATTCAACACCACCAACTCACCCCATGTTCACGAATCACCACAGTACAACACCAACCCCACACACAGCCTTGGCTATTTCTCTCTCTTTTCCAGTTCACAATCACACAAACACTGTACTGTCAAACTTTGGTCTCATATCTCTCTGGGCTTATCTATCAAACTTGTCCCCAAAAGTCAACAACAATATAAACGACGACAACAACAACAACGACGATGACGGAAGGGCCACCATGTTTGTTCTCGAGTTGTGTGACACAACAGTGACACAGATACACACAGTGACACACACACACACATATTGCCCCTTGAGATTGTTTTTACTTCCAGGTTTCAACTTTCTGTTCGGTAGAAATCTCGTTTCTATTTTGGGTTTCCATTCATGTTCTATTTTTAGCGGCCAGGAAAATCCCATGTTACTATTTTTGACGCTTCTGTCGCCTTTTCACAGTGCATGCTCTTTTCTACTTCCTGTTTCTTTCTTTCTTTCTTTTGCTAAACTGCTTTTTTTCTATTCCTTTTTTTTTTTTTTATAATAAATCTGTTTATACTTTTTACTGGTAGCTTTTAGTTTCAGTTTGTGTGTGTGTGTGTGTGTGTGTGTGTGTGTGTGTGTGTGTGTGTGTGTGTGTGTGTGTGTGTGTGTGTGTGTGTAGTGTGTGCGTGTAGTGTGTGTATGTGTGTGCGTGAGCATGTGTTGTGTGTGCATGTGTGTACATGTGTGTACATGTGTGTGTGAACTGATTTTTTTCACTGACAAGTCTTAGATTTAGTTTCTGATTTTGTGTGTGTGTGTGTGTGTGTGTGTGGTGTGTGTGTGGTGTGGTGTGGTGTGGTGTGGTGTGGTGTGGTGTGGTGTGGTGTGGTGTGTGTGTGTGTGTGTGTGTGTGTGTGTGTTTGTCACACTGTGTGCATTGTGTGCGTGTGTGTTGGGGGGGGGGGGGGGAAGCAGGGTGTGTGTGTGTCTCTGTGTGTGTTTGTGTGTGTCTGCTTTTTTTAAAAGAAATTGTTTGGTTGATTTTTTTTAGTTGGGTTCTTTTTTGTATTTTTAAAAAATACTTTTTATTCCCCTAACCATACTGTCATATCTTTTCCATTTTTCTTTTTTTTTTTAGAGGCTCCTTTCCCCCCCCCCCCCCCCCCCCCCACCCACTAAATTTCAAAAACAGACTTATCTTTTTATCTATCTTGTTCTGTTCCCTCTTTTCTATCCTTGTTTCTCTTTCTGAGAAATATCTTCCCTCTCTCTTTCTGTTCTCTTTTTTTTGTTTCGGTTTCAGTTCAAGGCGGAAAACTTTTGAACACTCAACTGACTCACCCTGAGACATCCGTTACTTTGAAAACAATTTTGGTTTAAATTTCCGGCGCACTTCTGCTTTGATTTTTTTTTTTTTTTGGTGGGTGTGGGTGAATTCTTACTAACTGCTTGTCAGGAACATCATTATTATACGTTCTGCTTTTTTGTTACGTTTTGAGATGGTGAGTTGTTGTTGTCGTTGTTGTTTTTGGTAGCGTTTTTCTCTTTTATTTCTTTCTTGAGCAGTGGTTGGTTAGCAAATGAGAAGACAAAGGTCTAAGACTAAGGGCCAGCATGAAAAGGACGGGGCGGGAAAAAGAGGGAGGGAGGGAGGGAGAGGGAGGGAGAGAGAGGGAGGGAGAGAGAGAGGGAGGGAGAGAGAGAGAGAGAGAGAGAGAGAGAGAGAGAGAGAGAGAGAGAGAGAGAGAGAGAGAGATTTGATTTGATTTATTCTTTTATATTGAGGATAATGTGATAAGCACTCTTGTGCTTTTTTACACCCAGTCCCCATGTGTATGCAGTTTTGTAAATGTTATCCATTCTCAACGGTACACGATGGCCTACTCTTAGGAAAAGCGGAACAGGATTTAATGTGTGCGCAAGATATTCTGCGTGCGTTCACACACGAGGCCTCGGTTTAAAGTCTCATCCGAAGGACTTTTGGGAGAGAGAGAGAGAGAGAGAGAGCTTTTGGGAAAGAGAGAGAGAGAGACAGAGACAGAGAGAGAGAGAGAGAGAGAGAGAGAGTGTATCACTGTATGTGTGTGTGCATGCGTGTGTGTGTGTGCATGAGCACATATATATGTGTGCATATAAATGAATATGCACATAAGTGAGTGTGACAGTGTGTGTGCACATACACGCATCCTCTGTGTGTGTGTGTGTGTGTGTGTGTGTGTGTGTGTGTGTGTGTGTGTGTGTGTGTGTGTGTGTGTGTGTGTGTGGCGCGCGCACACATGTGCATGTGCTTGTGTGTTTAATTAAGTGAGTGAGTGAGTGAGTGAGTGAGTGAGTGAGTGAGTGTGTGTGTGTGTGTGTGTGTGTGTGTGTGTGTGTGTGTGTGTGTGTGTGTGTGTGTGCGTGCGTGCGTGCGTGCACATGTGCGTGCGTGCATGCGCGTGTGTGTGTGTAGTATAGATGTTTATTAGCTCTAAGAATAATCAAGCTTTTAAAATTTTTTTTGTTCCTCCTTTAGCGCTCTAAGGCTAACCAGTTGTGAGATTTTGAGTATGCGACCATTTCTGCCCACCATGAAGGTAGCTGCTTTTCGACTCTGGGGATAATTAATTATTTTGTACAATCATGTGCATCTAATTCCTTCGAAACAGCCATGGGCAGAGCACACATGGTGAAACTGTACAATTATCTCTCTTGGGATAATTCATTTATTTTTGTACAATCATGTGTATCTAATTCCTTCAAAAGCATACAGCCATAGGCAGAGCACACATGGTGAAACCCCACAATTACCCCTCCTTTATCCCTCTGTCCTGTTAAAACCTTTTTTTTTTTTTGGTCCATTCTTCTGATTTTTTCCAAAAAAGACTATGAAGATAACAATTATCTCCTATGCTGAATTCAGACACAAGGGCCTGAATTGTCAGACACTTTAGGCCTGAATTGTCAGACACTTAAGGCCTGAATTGTCAGACACTAAAGGCCTGAATTGTCAGACACTAAAGGCCTGAATTGTCAGACACTTAAGGCCTGAATTGTCAGACACTTAAGGCCTGAATTGTCAGACACTTTAGGCCTGAATTGTCAGACACTTAAGGCCTGAATTGTCAGACACTAAAGGCCTGATTTGTCAGACACTAAAGGCCTGAATTGTCAGACACTTAAGGCCTGAATTGTCAGACACTAAAGGCCTGATTTGTCAGACACTAAAGGCCTGAATTGTCAGACACTAAAGGCCTGAATTGTCAGACACTAAAGGCCTGAATTGTCAGACACTTAAAGCCTGAATTGTCAAACACTTAACAGCAGTTCAACTTATTTTTGCTCCTATGACAGACAACAATAGTTGCTCTCTGAGCGTTCAATGAAAAAGAAGAATGATTTCATTTCATAGTGTTTTAGTGTTTATAGCCCCATCAACCATGAAAACCATACCAAGGCTATTACCTCATTTACTTTCAGAGGTACCAGCAATTTCAGAAATATGATCAAGTTTTAAACCCACACATCCTAATCCCTTCAAATATCCAACAATAACAATCTGATAAAAACACAAAAAACAAAAACAACCCAACCCCTAAATGACAAAGCACCTTAAAAGTTAATAATTTTATTCCTTCAGGCTATTAAAACCAGGCTG
Source organism: Stramonita haemastoma (assembly GCA_030674155.1). NCBI lineage: Eukaryota > Metazoa > Mollusca > Gastropoda > Neogastropoda > Muricidae > Stramonita > Stramonita haemastoma. The sequence continues at coordinate 8,418,943 of CM060347.1, read as the reverse complement.
TAATGAGGACACCAGCCATACTACTGCTCAATTTATCATCCCCAGGACACAAGAAAGCATAAAAAGAGATAAACATTTCACAGAAAAATGATGTATTGAATGCAAGCACTTTGCTTTGTTTGCTTTACAACATTCAGCGCTATAAAAATTCCATTTATAATATTAATATCAAATTATCTCCATCATAAGAATAAATACACCACAAGGGCAAATAACGCTGCAGGACAGACATTCTGTGCCCATCCCAGATTTTACAGTATCACTATCTGGTCACCAGAACAAAACGTTTTTCCCCAACCCATCCCCCCCCCCCCCCCACTCCTCATTTTTTTTTTGCTTTGCTTTTTTCTGCCTTATGTCCTGCTGTTCCCACACCGCTCGTTTTAATCTCTCCACCCCAGCCATACCCGACTCGTTACAGATGTCATGTCCTATTTCCCTTTGTTTTTTTCTCTCTTCTAATTAGCCTAGCACACGTCAGCAAGGAGTCCAATTGTTCTGCCACAGAGACAACCCCCACCACAACCCTAACAACATCTGGTTACCACCACTGAAGAGAAATGCCGGCGTTACAGAGCAGGTAAGTCAGAAAAACAAAACAATATTATAGTACACATTTTTTCTTCTTCAGTTAAGAGTTCTGAGGTTCACTAAGGATGAGATTTTGCAAATGCAACCAGTTTTTACCCACCATGAAGGTAACCCCATTCTGACTATGGGGATGTATGCTGGGTTGGGTATGTTTGTATGTTTTCAAAACCCATCAAACGCCGACATGAATTTCAGGATCTTCAACATTTGCTTATTTGATCTTCTGTATGTGCATGTACATACGAAGGGAATGAAGGCACTGGCAGGTCTGCACTTAAAGCTGACCTGGGAGATGGTGAAAATCCCCACCCTTAAACCACCAGATGCTGCTGAGATTTGAATCCATAACTTCTGGGGCCTTTGGGATTAAGTCAATTGGTCTTAACCACTCACCTATAGCATTCAACAATAATAACAATGATAATAACGATACTACTACAAATAATAAAAATAACAATAATAATAATAAATGGAATCCATACAGTGCTGAATCTTGATAAAGCAAACAAATCAAAGCACCTGTATTCAAATCATTGACACACATGTAACAGTTCACACACACAAAAATACAGATTTCAAATTCACACACACACACACACACACACACACACACACACACACACACACACACACACACACACATACACACACACACACACAAACACACACACACACACACACACACACACACACAGCACGCACACAACATGCACACAGCATGCACACACACACACAGCATGCACACACACAGCGTGCACACACACACACACACACAGACCTGTGCACCCCCATACTACTGATTTCAGCATTTTCATGACAATTTTCAGTATTTTACACAGAGTTTCAATATTTATGCCCCTTGTTTGTGACACCCTTTTTTCTTTAACAGGAAAAATAAAACAAATTTTTTATCTCTTCAATTTTTTTTTTTTATTATGCTTTTTTCTTCAATGGTTACACACTTCACTTGGCAAAACGAACAGCCAATTTTACTGTGTGTGCAGCTATATCAGCATCTGTATCTATTCTAACCCAATCCTGGCCTGTTGACATCATTTTGCATTTACTCCTCGTCTTACTTTGCTAGTGAGTGAGTCAGTTTTTTCAGCAAAAATATCCACCACATTCCCCCATGTTGTTGTGAAAGTAATGCTGTGCGCATACACTCAACAGTGTAGTGAGGGGAGACAATCCTGAATAGATAGGCAAACGGCATAGTAAGGGGAGACTAATCTCTGAACGATAGTAAACGATATAACTGAGGTGACTGGAAGTCTCTGAATAATACGTGACAATGTTTTCGATTAAAAAAAAAAATTTGTTGTGAAAAATGAGATTCTGATGAGTGAAATTGTATCTCCGTATTTTACCAATTTTGGGGGAACAAATACTGAAAAATATACGCAAAGACACACAGACTTTCTAAGCAAAGCGCGACACACACGCATGCATGCACGCTGCACAGCACACACACTCAACACACACACAAACCACCCCCCCCCACCACACACACACAAACATATGCACACACATGAATACATGCAACCATTTAATGACAGTTGTAAATAAAAGATGTACATGTATATGTATGTACTTAAAGTTGGTTTTTTCAAGTGTGATTGAGTCCTTCACAGTACACTATAATTCTTACCATTGTGTGATCATCCAATCAAGCAACCATTTACAAAAAAAAAAAAGGAATAAGACAGCCCCTTACGCTCCTGACCCAACCCCTAAGCCCCCCCCCCTCCCCCCACCCCAACAAACAAACAAAAGAAGACCAGACAAACATGGCCATTCTGACATGCATACTTTAGTGAGCAAAGCATAAGTTCAAAAAAGTTCTACAGAAACATCAGCAGTGCAACAATATGCAGCAACAATAAGAGCAACAATAACATCAACCACCAACAGCAGCAGTAACAGCAACAACAATGAACACACACACACACACACACACACACACAACACAACACACACACACACACACACACACACAAACCTGACTGATTGACTGAGAGAGAGGGAGGGAGAGAGAGAGGAGCGATATTGAGTTAATTTAATTAACCACTCATGTGCTTTTTACATCCAATCTCTGAGCACATGGATCTCTGTTTATAGCTCATCTAAAGGACTTTGGGACGAGTGGGATCAGCACTGATGTTAACTCCACGGGAAAATTCCCTGAGCAAGGATTGAACCGGGTCAGAGAGAGAAGAGATTTTATTTATTTTTATTTATTTATTTTTATATCGATAATAATGGAATAAGCATTCATGTGCTTTTTTACATCTAGTCCCCATGTGTATGCAGTTTTGTAAATGCCATCTTTCCACCACACACAATGCCTACTCTAATGAAACAGACAGGTTTAACCTTCACAAATGTTCTGCGTGTGTCACACAAGGACCTCAGTTTATAGTCTCATCTGAAGACTTGGAGACTGAGTCGCACTGAGTTAACTTCAAGGAAAAATCCCCTCGAACAGAATCGAACCGTTGTCAAATTGCAAGCGCAATGTCTGACCACAACTACCCGTCCCCTAAAGAAGAGAGAGAGGGAGAGAGAGAGAACTCAGAATTAATTGACAGACATTGCCAATAAAAGAAAGAGAGAAAAGAAGAGAAGAGGAAGAGAAGAGAGAGAGAAGAGGGGGGAGAGAGAGAGAGAGAGGAAGGAGCAGCAAAGACAGACAGACAGACAGAGAACAACAGACAGAACAGAGAACAGTGACAGAGACAGAGACAGAAAGCAGAGAGAGCAGACAGAAAGACAGACACAGACAGACAGACAGAAGACAGAGAAGAGAGAGATAGATAGACCAACAAAGACAGAAACAGAGAGAGAGAGAGCTCTAGCCAACACACACACAAGACACGACAGACACGACACACACACACAACAACACAACACAAACAACAGACACACACACAACACACAACACACAACACACACACACACAACACACACACACAACACACACACACCACACACACACACACACACACACACACACACACACACACAACACCCCCCCCCCCCAGCAGTAACCAATCATCCAGTCCTTACCCTCCAGGTGAAATGGAGCGTTTGTCATGGGGTGAAGCCGCCACTACTCGCTTGTCATGGGGGGAGGGGATTCGTTTGCTGGGTCGGCCTCTGTCTGGACTGCTGTCAGAGTCGAGGGAGACACGGACCTGATAAACAGATTAAGGTAGAAAGGTAAAGGTAAAAGGTAAAGGTGTACCATAACCTAAGTGGTCGTTGGGGGCGAGGTGTTAAGACCTCAGCTTTTCTAGGGGCCAGCATATGAGGGCGGAGTCCATTTCCTCTCCCTCACTATTTTACTTTCCCTGACCCTAAACTGAGGGCAGGTTCCCATTTACAGCTGGGTCAACTGTACTGAAACCAAGCATGCAAAAGGTCACCCATCCACTTGGTAACCATGATCATTGCTGCTTAGCCTTAACTTGGGGACAGTGCTTTTTGCATATAATCAGATCGTTTTTGCCCACCATTAAGGTAGCCGCATTCTGACTTCAGGGATAGTTTATCATATAATCTATGTTACACATAAGACCTCAGTTCATCATAAAATCAAAAAAACAAGCATCCAGACCCCTACTTATAAGCTAGTAGATGGTAGAAAAGTACAACTCCAAACAGATTACCTGTGACCTTTTTAAATATTTTTTTAAATTTTTGCTGCCTCATTTTCTGTAAAACACTAAATCAGAGACAATTTTCTTTTATGACATAATGATCATTGATGATCAGGATTGACGAAACTATGCTACTACGAAAGTGCATTTTGCTTAATTAAGATAATGTGACAGGACTGTACTCTACACTTCCTATCATAATGTATCCCAGTCTCACCGCCTGTTGAATACCCAGAGATACCCCAGAGATACAGGCACCTTTAGTGTTGGTCAGATAATTTGAGCAACACTCTCAAAATCGCATCTGTAAAGTGGACGATGCTCGACTGTATGATCCCAGTCTTCCCAATGAGTCCACAGCAAATCCAACTCTAGGTAGAAGCTGGATGCAGTCCAACAAAATCCCTATGACTCTTATGGGATTCGAATCCATGACCTTCCAGTTCAAAACCCCGAGGCGCCAACCACTGCACTTTGGCGGATGGTGATGCCCTTCCTCTTTAAGACTTGTAAGTGTGTCACATACATCTAATGACTATGTTAGGTGCACTTCCTATCACACCCAACACACATGAAGACATAACATAGATTTATTTTCTTTGCAGTGAGTGACCAGAAACAGTAGGTAGCGGCAGCAAAAATTTTTTAATGGAATTATGGCCCTTTTTTTGCTTTAGAAGTGAAGATATTATCAAAAGAAACATAACAAAAAAAAATCAGCCTGATATCTTAAATAGTTTTTGAGATATGGCCTTTTGAATTTTGACGCTACTGTGAAGTGCGCAGAAAACAAATAATTGGCCAACTTTGAATGATCATATTTCTTGCAAATAATAAGGCACACTCTGAAAACATTCAAACAGTTCTTTTATTTACCACAGAGAACATGAAAACCAAAAATGAAAAGAATCTGGTTGGTAGAAAAAAAGTTATGGAGCATCAAAAATGCAAAAAACCCATTTTCGAAATGTGCGAAATTTCACAAAGTACCATGTTTGGAGTCCATCAGTTTCAAGATTTTTCAATCAATTCTCTTGAAATTGTATGTATCTATTTCTATATACATACAGATTTAGCCTAATTTTTTTAGGAGTGGTCAGTTCATCCCTTTAGCAGTTATTTTGCTTCAAAGTTGGAGAAAAGGCCAAAATGACCAGTGCGGACCTCACATTTTTTTTTAAATTACAAAAAAAGTCATAACTTCTGAATAAATAAACCAAATTACTTCAAATTTGGACAGAATATTGTTTATGTTGTGCTTTAAAGGTTGACATTATTTGATTTAAAATATTCTCAAGGACAAGAAAAAAAATTGTTAAAAGGTGTTATGTAACCATAATTTATAATGAAAATGATGTGACCCGACATGACCCTGCAACAGTTCTGGACCACATGAAATCAAAGTTGCTTTGTGATAAAAAGGTTTTGTTGGAATTCATTTTCCAGCAAAATGACACTAGTTTTTGGCATTATTTTACATACATATTCATGATATTGTAGGTGCATACATGTGCATATGGGCGCATGCATCCATGCATGCATGCGTGCGTGCGTGCGTGCGTGCGTGTGTGTGTGTGCTTTGAACTATTGGGGGAAAAAACAACAAAACAAAAAGCAAAACCAAGGAAAAAAACATTAAAGCAAAACCCCCTCAGAAGAATGGCTGCCTATGCGGCGAGGCACTTAAAAACAGTCATAGACACAAACTTTTCTCATCCAGTGTGTACTTGATTCTCAATCTCACTGTGATTCCCAGATGGGGAACAAGCAACAACAGAAAACAGAAACAAAACAAGAAAGCGAACAAAGAAAATTCTGCATGACCCCCAGGTGAAGAAAAAGCAACAACAAAAATAGCTATTGGGGACAAAAAAACAACAAAACAAAAGGCAAAAGTCTTTAATTTTGTGCTCTGGGACTCCACCACAGAATGTATGCAAAAATGTTTCAGTTTCAGCGCATGTCTTCCCACCCAATTGTTTCAGAAGTTGCATCTGTAACATAAGCTTGTGACTAAAAATTAGTCTGTTTTTTTTTTTCCCTTGGGCAAAGAATGCTTTTTTTCCAGATCAGTATAGGTATCATCCTCTGAAATGTTAAATTAATATGCATATAATTTATATATAAATGCAGTGTGAGTATGTGAACTGAATAAGAGTGTGTGTGTGTGTGTGTGTGTGTGTGTGTGTGTGTGTGTGTGTGTGTGTGTGTGTGTGTGTGTGTGTGTGTAGACCAGTATCCTGCTGATTACTAAGTCTGTTGCATATCTTTTTATGACTGTTTGGGGGCGGTTTTTTACTATTCAAATTTACTGTTATTTTTATGTGCATTAAAATGCAACTATTTCAAAGCCACCCACATTTTATGAAAAGTTACAAACACAGTGCAATCAATGATGCATTAGTCTGAACAGTGAGCTGTCAGTACTGATTGTCTTAGGCCTATTAGCAATAACACCCAAGTCCAAGTGTTAAATTAAAAAATCTAATTTTATGTCTTAAACACACACACACACACACACACACACACACACACACACACACACACACACACACACACACACACACACACACACACATGCATTAGTCTGAAGAGTAGTCAGTACTGTCTTATAAACACTCAAGTCCAAGTGTAAAAAATTAAAATTTTATGTCTTAAACACACACACACACACACACACACACCACACACACACACACACACACACACACACACACACCTGCAGTCTGAACAGTGAGCAGTCAGTACTTGCCTTGGACTCAAGTCCAAGTGTTAAAAATTAAAATTGTATGTCTTAAACACACACACACACACACACACACACACATATACATACACGCGCGCGCGCGCGCACACACACACACACACACACACACACACACACACACACACACACACACACACACACACACACACACACACACACACACATGCATCAGTCTAAACAGTCAGCTGTCAGTACCGTCTTAACACTGGTCCAAGTGTTAAAAATTAAAAATTTTATGCCTTAAATTAAACACACACACACATGCTCGCACACGCGCGCGCGCACACACACACACACACACGCTCGCACGCGCGCGCGTGCACACACACACACACACACACACACACACACAATTCCGATGGGATCGACCGAGTCTGCAGCAGACGATTTTTCCGAATTACGCTTCGTTTAGTCACTTCCGGTAGTAGATCAGGTACAGAAAAAAATTAATTAAAAATACTAAATGAGATCAGACTTGCTTGAAAAAAATTAGATATATGCTTTAGGTATTATTCTATCGATTGCAGTGCATTTTGAACTGCAGACTTACAAGAAAAAACTTAATTTTGATAAAAGCGATCGGGTCCTCGACACGCTGTTCAATTCGGCCTGCTACCGTGACTCGGCGAAACATTTGCACACTTCGAATCAAAATAAAAACAAAATAATCATAAAATAAGCATCGAACTAATTGGATATGATGTAGAAATGACTTATTAATGAACTGTTAAAGTCTATAATGGGTTACTTAGCGAGTACTGGCCGCAGTTTCGTCAAATTCACCGCACTGGTTTCGACATCGCCTGAAACCATGCCCTGTGTAGAATTGGCCAATCAGAAGCGTTTTAAAAGTCTCGCCGCCTTCGGCCGAATGGTTCTTTTGCCTAAAGGTGGTTGTATTCTTGTAGTTGATTGGCTAAGCTTTCGTTTGATACCCTGCACGGCGGGGTGCGAGGTGAGAGAGGATGACAAAATATTTTGTGAAGTTTTAAATTGTATTTTTCGGTGACGTAATTTTTAACACTATAAATTTGCACCCCATAAAAATAAAGCTTGGGCTTTCATCTTTCTATTCGTTATAATTAATAAGGGCTTGGTGCACTTGTTCAAAGGCGGTAGCGATTTTTTTCAACCCGTGCAATTTCGCAGCTCGCGGAAAAGTGACGATTTTCTCCATTTTTCGCCTTTTTCACGATTTTCGGCTTCGCGCTATACTCATACCTCCAATCGTACAATAAAAACAAAACAACGTAATGAAAGAGCAATCAATTCTCTTTATTCTCATATGCATGAAAATCAAAATGATACAGTAGATTTCGAGTTAGAAGCGTTTGAAGACAGTAAGTGAATCGCATTTTCCTAGGGTGCGTAGCAGAAATGCGCGGTGCTGCCGCTACCTAGAAACAGCTACAGGAGGTGACTTGATGCCAGAGAGAGAGAGAGAGAGAGAGAGAGAGAGAGAGAGAGAGAGAGAGAGAGAGAGAGAGAGAGAGAGAGAGAGAGAGAGAGAGAGAGAGAGAGAGAGAGACAGACAGACAGACAGACAGACAGACAGACAGACAGACAGATGAGAGACAGACAAGACAGACAGAGAAAGAGAGACAGAGACAGAGATGAGAGACAGAGACAGAGACAGATCTCAAGAGAGAGGGAGAGACAGAGAAAGAGAGAGACACAGAGAGAGAGAGATTCACAGACAGAGAGAAACAGACAGAGAGAGACCAGACAGCAGAGTTCTAGCTAGCTAAAGGCACGACAGCAACAGAAAAAGCGCCGGCGACACCACACCACACAACGCAACACGTGCGAGCCTGTACGCACGCACCTTTTTCTGAATGGTGATGTTCTCCACCTCCTCCTCGGCCAGCTGGTTCAGTTCTCGCTGCAGCTGCTGCCTCTTCTGCTCCAGCTCCAGTTCCTTCTTGTAGTCCAGAGCTGGGACAACAACCCCTTCAGTGGTCACACAACAGTCAGGGTCAGTTAAGGAAGGAAAAAGTGAGTTAAGTGAGTGACTTGACTTCTTCTTTTTCGTCATTTAACACTCCAGGCAGTAACTACTGTTGTCTGTACTACTTAGAGCCGCCGCTGTAGTCTAGCGGTTAGGGCGTTGGAGTCGTAATCTAAAGGTTGCAGGTTCGATCCCAGCTTTCGGCTATGGCGTTGTGCCCTTGGAAAAGGCACTTTACGACTATTTTCTCACCCCACCCAGGTGTAAAAGGGGTACCAACCTTGTGTTGGGGGTTAACCCTGCGATAGACTGGCGTCCTATCCAGGGGGGAGTCTATGACTCTCAGTCGCTTAACGCCACAGAAACCGGGATAAGCACCGGCCTGATGAGCCTTAGGCTCGGGACAGACTTTAACTTTAACTAACTCTGTACTACTTAACCCTTACAGTACTGATTATCTGCTGACAATTACTTCCCCTTTCTTTGAATTTCTGCCCCGGCACTCTCCCCTCTAGTCCTGTCAGCTGATTTCCTGGCAATAACGGTACCAGAGGAGAGTTTGTTTATATAGTGATCCGTCATGCGGCTAACTGGCTTGAACAGACTCTGGAAAGTAGTTTTGATAGGGCAAACACTGCTTCTCCTTTCCAACAAGAATGTTTATAAAGCTTCGTTTGTGCGTGTGTGTAAAATTTACCTAGGTACCCATTTTGCACTCTTCTGCACCTCAGAAACCCAGGAATTGAAGGAAAATTCAGTTGCGCCGGGTTTCCTCCTTACAGGACTAAAAGGTAGCAGAAAGCTGAGCCAGAAAACAGGCTTGCCGTATTGAAAGGGTTAACAGTCATGAGCATAAATGTGTTATGCTGCTGTTAAGGCCCAGCATATCTGACTTTGGCATAAGAGAGATTTGTTATCCTTATAAAGTCTTTCAGATATTGTTGTCCATTTAAAGTCTTTCTGGAATTATTATATCCTTTTAAAGTCTTTGTGGAATTGTTATCCTTGTAAAAGTCTTTCCGAAATTGTTATCCTTTTAAAAGTCTTTCTACAATTGTTGTCCTTTTAAAGTCTTTTAAATATTGTTGTCCATTTAAAGTCTTTCTAGAATTGTTGTCCTTTTAAAGTCTTTCCGAAATTGTTATCCTTTTAAAAGTCTTTCTGGAATTGTCCTTTTTAAAGTCTTTCTGAAACTGTTGTCCTTTTAAAGTCTTTCTGAAACTGTTGTCCTTTTAAAGTCTTTCTGAAACTGTTGTCCTTTTAAAGTCTTTCTGGAATTCTTATCCTTTTAAAGTCTTTGTGGAATTCTTATCCTTTTAAAGTCTTTCTGGAAAAAAAAACTTGAAAAGGCAAGAGAATGGATGGACCAAGAAGACAACAAAAAAAATCAAATAAAAAGGAGGTGACAGGAAGAAAAGGCACAAGGCAGAAACAAAGAGAGTGATAGAAAAGAGGAGATTTATAGCACAGAATTTCCAAAAGGTGGGGATACTGTTTAAGTTATTATACTGACAGGCCTCCCAGGCATCCCTGTGGGGGAAGTGACTGAGTTAGTGAGGAATGAGAAGAAGAATTAAAAAAAAACTCATTCATTGTCATTCACTAACTCAGTCACTTCCCTCGTGGGGATGCCCCTGTATATGTGTATGTGTGTATGTGTGCGTGCATGCGTGCGTGCGTGTGTGCAATGTGTGCGTGTATGCATGTGTAAACACATTGTGTGTGTGTTAGGGTCACAACTGTTATTATTACTCTGGCTTGAAGAATAACTTAGCCCGGAAACTGGCTGTAAAAAAGCAGATAAGTGTTTATTCCTTTATGCTTAAAATAAAAGAGTAAATAAATGAATAAATAAATAAATAAATAAAATGCACAAACACACTCACTCACACACCACACAATCCCCCCCCCCCCATCCACACACACACACACACACACACACACACACACCCTCACACACACACCCCCTCCCCCCCCTCCACACCCCCCCCCCACCCTTCTCCCCCCCCACAGAACAAAATCTAAATTTCCCCCACAGACACAAAACCACCACAACCCTCCTCCCTCACCCTCCTCCTCCCGACACTTACTGCTGAACCAGTTGCTCTCGCTGTCGTCCCCGCTGTCGTCGCTGTCCTGGTTCTCCGACTTCTTCACCACCACCTGGGATCGGATCTTGGTCTCCTTGTCGCGGCGCGACGGCCGGTCCGCCCGCTCGGCCCCGCCCGCACTTGTTGTCTCCCCTTCCTTCTCGCGCGGCCGCGAGTGGCTGGAGGACCGAACCGGCGGGTCCCGGGACTCGCTGTCACTGTCTCGCCGCTTCTCCCCGCTGCGTTCCGTCTGACCCCCCTTCAGTTTTAGTCTGAGATTCTCTGGGCTGGCGTCATCCTCCCTTTACAAAAAACAACAACACAAACACGCGCAGCACTGCTGTCAGTTTCTGAGCCCACGTTTAGCTCAGGACTCTCAGCGGCTAATTATTTCATCTCATCCCAGCCCACTAGTGTCCGTTATAGCAGGGACTGGCCACTACTTGGATTAGGTAAAAGTGAAAGGGTGTGTTAAATATAGTAGTTAGTACTCTTGACTGAGTGATGTTGGATTTTTGTGTTGTGGCGGGTGTTCTGAGCTGTGCTTTGAGTTTGAAAGTCGAGCTGAGTCAAAATCAAACTTGTGTACTTGATTCATCGTGAACTGGGGGTTATAACTGAATATTATTACAGTACTGACAGAGAGATACAATTTGGTTAGAATCATACAGAACAGGACAGTTTAAAGGTTTCTTCAATCACAGCTTTTGTCCCCCCCCCCCCCCCCCATCCCTGATTATCATTCTTATCAATGAATTTTAAAAAATTTACTTGACTTCTTTTTTAATTTACTTGACAACACATTTTTATGCTGTGAAAATTCTGCTATTTTCCTGGTTAAAAAAAAAAGAAGAAAAAGATCTCTTGATATCTATAGTATGCCCCCTCCTTATTAAAGTACACTTCAACACAAATGACTAGATTAGTGCTCCAGAAAAAAAAAAGAAAAAGACACAAACAATGTCCCAAACATTAAGACTTTGAAAGCTTCAAAGAATCACTGAGAATAAAACAAAATGATGATAATATTTCTTTTTTAAAAAGTGGGCACATGAATTTCCAGAAGTGAGAATTCTAAACAATAATTTTTTTTCCAATAAAACTAGAAGACTTGAAGTTATCTTTTATACTTGTAAATCACTAATACTGGAGTATGCTTAAGTTACTAACATTGTATTTATTTTAACAGAAATGAAATGTGCAATGATGCGCACATGATCAAGAAAATAATTATGACTTCAATTCTGAATCACAACTAATACTGTAATATAGTGAACAAAATCACAGAGTGAGAAGCATTTGAACAGTGAATACTGATCCTGTTGAGTACTTTCAAACTCACCTGGATTTACTTTTGCGAGAGAGCTGAACGTGTTTGTATTTGCAGGTGGCTCCATACGGGCACTCCCCAGTCAAAAGAAATGGCCGGCATTTCTTATCTCTCTGAAAATTAGAGGAATAAACTTGTGTAAAGCCACTTAACAAAATTTACAAAGTTTACACTGTTGTACATCAGTAAATGTATACTTCTTCCTAATATATTAACAACCAACTGGAAAGATTTTTACTGTTTCAAAAAACAAAAAACAATAAAGAGTGAGGGGGGAAAGAAGGGGTAAGTCAATATCAACTTTAACTTAAAATCTTTGTTTTGTTTTAATTTTTTGATAAATTTTCTTTTTCAAATCTCTCCTCTCTCAGGAGTTTCTACAGCACCATGCGGCATGCCCACGGCAGTTGTTTACCCCCACTTTCCGCTGCTCTCAGACGCTGGTACTTGAGCCCTGATGATCGAATCTTAGCTCACGCACTGACCGCATGGAAGGGTCTGCTCAAGATAGCATGGCGCCCTTCGCACTGTTACAGTGGAGAAAAGTGACCACACAGATTTCGTTTTCCAACTTTTGAGTGCTTTGTGATATATTTGCAGAATTTCTCAGCGCTATATTTGGGTGTATTCAGTGCAGGGTTCTCTTGTTGAAATTGTGAAGAAGTAAATTTGAATCAATAGATCTTCAATCTGCTTAGGAGTTATAACAAAAAATAACAGCTGGATTGGATGTTCCTGTCAGGTTGTTCTTCTTTGTTTAGTATTGAGAGTGGTAACTCTCACACCAGTGACGTAAATTGATCGCAATTTTCCATCTGAATTCAGATAAATTTGACTTTGTCAAAGCCAGGTTTGTAATCTTAATGTTTCATTTTAAAATTTCATTCAATATTTTTGTACCTTGTCAATGTGTTGAACATCACTTTTGAGGGGTTCAAATCTGGGGAAAATCTTGTAAATTTTGTATTCTTGATCTACTCTCACGAGCCCACCGCACGCAGCATGCTTGTCTTACATGACGTAAGCTTTGACCTCTTTCTAGACATCCATCCACCTCTTAGGCCTTCTGCGTGAGCATGCGATGGTTTGAGACACAGCGGTGGGGGGAGGGTGGAATAAAAAAGGGAGGGGTGTGGGGGGTACAAAGACAGGGTCGCTAATTTTAGCTGTGTGCTGTGTGCCCATTGTTGAGACTTCCAACAGCATTGGAAAAGACCTTGAGTGCTGTGCTTGTGGGGAATCACCTGACCCCCTGGAAAGTTACAGGAGAAGGTGACAATATCAATATGAAAGTCGTACTCATGGTACTGCGACTGAGAACTGGCCTTGAATCTATTGACATTGCATGTCAACAAGCCCAACAATCTTCTTTTCGATGCTACCCTAAGCTGCCAAGTCAAATAATGAGGGACTAGAGACAAATGGAGGAGAGGAGACAGGCAGAGCTTTACGAAACCAGAGTTGGAAGAAGCCTCATGTCAATTTTCAAATCATGAGGACTTTGAACAATTCATCAACTGTTTTCGCCTATACCCCAGTAACATTCGCTGTCTCACACACTGGCACATCCCTGTCACCAGACAACACATTCGTGACATTGCCGCCTGTCTTACTGTTATGCATGGGAATTTTGCACTGCACCTCCAGATATTACTGTGCATATGGACACACTCACAGTCACACAGACACAGCGATTGATCAGCA
>CM060347.1:8374851-8392351 GCA_030674155.1 Stramonita haemastoma | reverse complement strand
CAGGCCCATCCCTCCTGGAGTATAGATCTATTGTGCTTTGGGTCCATTCCTCCCGGATTATGGATATATAAGGCTGTAGTCCCATCACGGGGACGGGATAGCTCAGTGGTCAGAATACTCGCTTTCCCCATGCTAAGTTTAAGCGGCATTGCGCGTGGTTACCAATTGGGTGGTGACTGTTTGCATGCGTGCCTTGACTTCAGTACAGTCCCCCAGTTCACCCCGCTGTAAATGGGTACCTGCTCTCTTTACGATCAGGGAAGGTAAAGTAGCGAGGGAGAGGAGATGGGCACTGCCCTCAATATGCTGGCCCCTAGAGAAGCTGAGGTCTCTGATGCCTCGCTCCGTTACGACCACATAGGTTATGGGACACCTTTCCCTTTATGGCCAGCAGTAGTAGTACTGGTTATTGATCAACAGTGAATGGATGATCAGTAGTATCCAACCCATGCTGATTAATTTTGTTAGCAATAAGTAAGATTGAATTTAATCAATATTGATTCGATGGCAGGCATTATTAGTAATACTGATTATTGATCAACATTGATTGGATGGTTTTGCAATAGTATCCAAACCGTGCTGCTTAATTAAATTTGGTTGGCAAGAAGTAAGATTGAATTTAATCAATATTGATTTGATAGCAAACAACAGCAGTACTGATTATTGATCAACTTTGATTTGATGTTGGGCAGCTACTCCTGTAACGGCTGCAGTGCCCCAGGGGGCACCGTATGCCTGAGTTTGAACCTCCTGAAATATCTGGTGGATCTGAAGAACCACGGCAGAGTGATCGTGAGTTGTCTGTTGAGGGGGGGGGGGGGGGGGGGGGGGGAGGATGGAGGGGTCTGATGAGGAGATAATTATATTAAAATTTTTTTAAAATTTTATTTATTCTTTTATATCGAGGATAATGGAATAAGCAACCATATGCTTTTTTTTTTTTTTTTTTTTTTACATCCAATCCCCGTGTGTATGCTGTTTTGTAAATGTCATCTGTTCCCACCGGCACACGATGGCCTACTCTTACGAAAAGCGGAACAGGATTTAACGTGTGCGCAAGATGTTCTGCGTGCGTTCGCACACGGGGCCTCGGTTTTTAGTCTCATCCGAAAGACTTTTGGGGGGAAAAGAGTCAGCACTGATGTTAACTCCAGAGGAAGGGAGAGAGAGGGGGCGGAGAGAAGGAGGGGGAAAGAAGGAAAGAAAGAAAGGAGGAAGGAAAGAAAGAAGGGGAGGGTGGGTTGAGGGGAGGGGGAGAGGGGAAGGAATAAAGGAAGAAGGGAAGGAGGGATTGAGGGGAGGAGGTGTGTGTGGGGTGGGGGGGGGGGGGGGGGGGGGAGGAAACGATGAAAGAAGAAGGAAGGAAAGAAAGAAGGAAGGGAAAAAGAGGAAGGATAGAAGGAAGAATGGGAGAGAGAAAGAAAGAAAGAAAGAAAGAAAAGGGCAAAGGAAAGACAAGAGGAGAGAGAGAGAGAGAGAGAGAGAGAGAGAGAGAGAGAGAGAGAGAGAGAGAGAGAGAGAGAGAGAGAGAGAGAGAGAGAGAGAGAGAGTGTACATCATCATCATCATCGTCATCGTCATCGTCGTCGTCGTCATCATCATCATCATCATCATCATCATCATCATCATCATCATCATCATCATCATCATCATCATCATTTAACATGCACCGAAAATACACGCAGATTACAACTCGAGTTTCATCATCATCATCATCATCATCATCATCATCATCATCATCATCATCATCATCATCATCATCATCACCACCACCACCACCACCACCACCACCACCACCACCACCATCATCATCATCATCATCATCATCATCATCATCATCATCATCAAATCTTCATCATACACTGAATTCACATGCACAAAAACAGCTCGTCTCATATCATCATCATGATCATCATCACTATTGTCACAAGATCTTTAACGTGCAACTTGATGAACCTACCTGCAGATCAACGAGCTGGCCGGGGCCTGCCACAGCTGCACGTCCCGCCATTACTCAGGTCTGGCCGTGGACCTGCACAATGACGCCAGGTCCGCAGAGTACCTCAGGAAGTGCAAGGACTTCAGCGGCTGGGGACAGGACGAGGGCAACCACATCCACTGCCAGTTTCTACGACCAGCCTCACCCTAACGGATTTTAAATAACAAATAATAATAATAATTAAAATAATGAAAAGATATAAATAACCTCCATGAGTTCTGTTCTATGATCAGCCTCATCCTAATGGATTTTAGATAACACAAAAATAACTAACGGATTTTAAATAACACAAAAATAACTAACGGATTTTAAATAACACAAAAATAACTAACAGATTTTAAATAACACAAAAATAACTAGCTAACGGATTTTAAATAACACAAAAATAACTAACGGATTTTAAATAACACAAAAATAACTAGCTAACGGATTTTAAATAACACAAAAATAACAAACTAACGGATTTTAAATAACACAAAAATAACTAACTAACGTATTTTAAACGACACAAAAATAACTAACGGATTTTAAATAACACAAAAATAACTAACTAACGGATTTTAAATAACACAAAAATAACTAACGGATTCTAAATAACACAAAAATAACTAACGGATTTTAATAACACAAAAATAACTAGCTAACGGATTTTAAATAACACAAAAATAACTAACTAACGGATTTTAAATAACACAAAAATAACTAACGGATTTTAAATAACACAAAAATAACTAACGGATTTAAAATAACACAAAACTAACTAACTAACTAACTAGCTAACTAGCTAACTAACTAACTAGGTAACTGACTAGCTAACTAGCTAACTGACTGACTGACTGACTGACTAACTGACTGACCGGCTGACTGACTGACTGACTGACTAACTAACTAACTAACTAAATTAATAAGATAAATAACCTCCATGAATTCTGTTTTAGAAATCTGTACATTGTCAAAGTGTTATCTACTACAGGCCTAGCCTACGTGTTATGTTGCTGTTAATTTTTTTTGTGGGTTTTTTTTTTGGTGATTGGTCTCATTCTTTTTGGAGTGTGTCTTTTTTTTGGATTGGATTATTAAGGTAGAAAGAAGGTCAATTAAAATACTGTTGAAAACAAACTATTGACTTATTGGTTTTCCCCCCGCCATTCCTCATATGTGTGTGTGTGTGTGTGTGTGTGTGTGTGTGTGTGTGTGTGTGTGTGTGTGTTGTGTGTGTGTGTGTGTGTGTGTGTGTGTGTGTGTGTGTGTGTGTACGTGCGTGCGTGCATGTATGTATGTGTGTGTATGTATGTACATATGTGTGTGTGTGTGTGTGTGTGTGTGTGTGTGTGTGTGTGTGTGTGTGTGTGTGTGTGGAGTCAGTGAAACTTTTATTTCCAGATGGTACATTGAATAAGCAGTACAATTGCTTTTTTTCATGAAACCAGCCATCTAAAAAAAAAAAAAGAGCATATTTGAAAAACGAAAAACCTTAGGAAGATATTCGTACAAATGAAAAAGAAAATACACACACTAAAAGAAGAAACCACACACACACACACACACACACACACACACACACACACACACACACACACACACACACACACACACACACACACACACACCACACAAATATATATCTCTACATATTATATATATGTATGTATGTATATATATATATAATATATATATATATATATATATATATATATATATATATATATATATATAATATATATATATATATATATATATTATACAGCCTTCTCCCCCCCCCCCCCCCCAACACACACACACACACACACACACAGAGGAAACTAATGTATGGTTTCCTTTAAAACGTCTGTGTGTGTGTGTGTGTGTGTGTGTGTGTGTGTGTGTGTGTGGGGTGCGTGCGTGCGTGCGTGCGTGCGTGCGTGCGTGCGTGCGTGCGTGCGTGCGTGTTTTATTTATTCTTTTATATCGAGGATAACAGAATAAGCAATCATGTGCTTTTTTTCATCCGGTCCCCGTGTGTATGCAGTTTTGTAAATATTGCCATCTGTTCCACCAGCACACGATCGATGGCCTACTCTTAGGAAAAGCGGAACAGGATTTAACGTGTGCGCAAGATGTTCTGCGTGCGTTCACACACGGGGCCTCGGTTTAAAGTCTCATCCGAAGGTGTGTGTGTGTGTGTGTGTGTGTGTGTGTGTGTGTGTGTGTGCGTGCGTGCGTGCGTGCGTGCGTGCGTGCGTGCGTGCGTGCGTGTGTGTGTGTGTGTGTGTGCGTGCGTGCGTGCGTGCGTGTGTGTGCGTACGTGCGTGCGTGCGTGCGTGCGTGCATGTGTGTAATTTCTATCTTTCCAGTTACTGATTAATGAAGAAAAAAAAAAGTTTAATTCACTGTGATAATAGTAAAAAGTCATTTCCGGCAGCGTGGCTGGAAACGCAAGATGGCGGAGTCTTCAAAGAAATTCACATTTCGCCGGGTTGAAAGCAAAGATTTTCCGTCTTTATCCGATAAGGATAACCTGGATAACTTGATGAAATGGTGAGTACACCCCAAGCGATAGCAGGGAACCATGCAAATTATGGGGTAAAGTAGCATGGACTTCGATAGTTTAAGTTTTGGTCAATGTCGTCTGATAATTAGTTGTAGTTCGGTTAAACACAGAAATTTCTAGAATATCACAACACTGCTGACGACGATTTGTTTACTAAACATTTTTTTAAATGCAGATGTGAATGCAGCATTCGCATGTAGGCTTATTACGTTCCTCTTAGCCCTTGAAAACGTTGAAGATGGAAAAACAGGCGAGTTTCGTTTACGACGAAGACACTTCATGTTTATGACGCTAGTGTAATATATAATTATTTTTTTGTTCCTTGGTGATGAGATTTTTGCATATACGGTCGCCCCCCCCCCCCCCCCCCCACTATCTAGTTAGCCACATTCTGACTTCGGGTAGGCTAATGATATTAACTCCGAGCATAACTATCAGCTAGCATGCCTTGTCATATGTTACTATGGTAACAAAGTCTTCGCTTGAAGGGGATCATTGTGCTATAGGAAGATTTGAAAATCTGTTGACTTACTGATTAAAGGAAGCCAGAAATCTTGAATGACAATGTTTAGCAGACTTATTCACATTACTACTGTTTTGATGATTGATTTGCTGTTGGCACGAGTAATATTCAGTGGCTTATTTGTTTGTGTTCATGATGCCAATGGGTCAAAATGGATTCATAAATTGCTCAGTTTGCACCCATAATATGGAAGATGCTTGACTCTGTGGCTCCTATCTTCCCAATGAGTCCTCAGCAAATTGAATGATTCATTGCTCATAGTAACCTGCTGGAGTATAACAAACACACACAAACAAACAACTAAAAAAGCCCCCATGACTTGCATTGCATGGGAATGGAGCCACAATTTTTGTTAAGCCAATTATCCAGTGTGTTAAACAGCAAGTTATAATTACTTAAGTAAAAAAAGAAGACAAGAAACCAGATTTGCAAAATATGTCCTTGAAAATGAAACACCGATGAATGTTCCGGTATCACTTTATGTGGAAGGACGTAAAATTGAAGACCGATGAATGTTTGTTTGCTTGCTTGTTTGTTTCATTCCTAGGCTAGAGCTCCGAGGTTCACCAATGGTGAGATTTTGCACATGTGACTGTTTTTGCTCCACCATGATGGTAGCTGAATTTAGACTTCAGGGATGTATGCCGGGTGTTTCTGCAGTGTAACCCACTGAACATTGGCCTGAATTGCGAGATATTTGACATGCATACTTGATCTTTTGCATTTCCTTGAAAGTGAAGTGGTAGGTTTATGTGCTTCATAGACATGGATTATTCACAGGAGTTGCAAACTTGTATTACAGATCTGTGTAAGGAAAAAGGTATCTAGAAGAATAATGGTGGTGATCCCTATAGATTGTACTTATGTGATTGCCATTCTGTGTTGTGTGTTACATTAACAGGTGCATGAAGGGGAGAATAAACCGCGCAGCTGTATAGCTTTGATCAGATGTTTCAGGCCTATGAAAAAGACCAGTTTGTTTTGGTGAGTAGTGCTTTCTATACCTGTCTCTGTTTCTGTCTTTAAAGTCTGTCTGTCTCTCTGAGGTTATATATATATATATATATATATATATATATATATATATATATATATATATATATATATATATATATGATCCACTCTCAAAAGGTTCTCCGCTGACATTTGCATTGGGGAAAAGTCCACACCTAGTTTATTTTTAAGTCAACTCTACAACAAGTAGTTTATATCACTGTCAGTTAAGTATATCGTGTGCCGGTGGGAACAGATGACAATATTTACAAAAACTGCATACACACGGGGACCGGATGAAAAAAAGCACATGATTGCTTATTCTGTTATCCTCGATATAAAAGAATAAATAAATAAATACTTTGCAGAATTTTTCCTAAAAAGCTGAGTGTTTAGTTCAGAGAGAAAAGTACATTTTTTAAGATGAATGTGCCCCAAAATTGAGCAAAACTGTGAGAAAAATCAGCCATTTTGTCAGTGGGCAAGTTGTATTAGATAAATCAAACAATTGCCCTTTACTTTTCAAACGAGGTTTTAGCTGTTTTTAAAGATGGGAATGGATAACAAAATTTACAAAACTGCGTTCGCAAGAGGACTGGATGTAAAAAAAGCAAATGAGTTCTTATTCCATTATTCTCAAAATTAAAGAATAAATAATTTTTTAAAAAATCCACTTCTTGTTTCAGGACTTCTTTCAAGATGACAACGTGACCACAACACTTCAGATGATTACTGATTCTGGGATGTGGACCACTGTGGGTAAGACAGAATAGAATGACTGTACCTTTTTCTTTGTTAATGTGTTTTTACTGTGGCATAGGTGACAGAGTATTATAGTGGTTTGTTTTGTGTTGGTATGAGCACAGCCATGTATACTGTATATACACAGGGAACCAGTTAATATAAGGCCTCCATGGGGACACCAGCCTGACAGGCCCTGCTCTGCTGCTGAGTCACTTTGGTGGTGTTCAGTGGTGCCTGTTCTGAGCTAACATACGCAGGACATCACCCACTAAGCCCAATACTAACGACAGTATTTATTAGCTCAGTCGTGGAGCCAGACTTAGTGAGTTGCCAACCTGAGGTGGCGACAACCACAACGTCCCTCCAACAATCATCCCCCCTTGAACCTCCAACCCCAAAGGCTTTGACACAAACTCACCACAGGCACAGAAGCATATTGGGAAATCAAATCTGAGGTCACCATGAGACCTGAGCAACTGGGGCCATCGAATCAGAGGCAATTTTATTTTTTATTACATGATGATTAATGATAATGAGGATGACATCCTCAATTATTATTATTATTTTTTTTTTCAACATAGGTTGATAACATTTACCTTTCAAATGCTTTAGAAGTCAATTTTCTTGATTTTTTTTTTTTAGGTGAGGGCAGGATGATAAAAAAAGTGATGTAAATGTAATCTTTTACCCTCAAACATTCTGTAGAAAAAAAGCCACTCTGATAAGGGAAACAAATACAGTTTGCATGCAGGAAAAAGAAAAAAAAAAAAAAAGGGTAGGCGCTGCACGTGTGGCAACACGCTCTCCCCGGGGAGAGAGAGCAGCCCGAATTTTACGCAGAGAAATCTGCAGTGACATAAAGTGGTACAAAATACAAATACAATAAAGCTCATTTTGACATGACGGGACATGACACAGGGCAGACGGCAGAGGCGGTGACAGCCACCCCCATCCCCGCCACCACCATGTCTATGTCTTTCTTCGACAAACTGTACGAGGACGAGCAGATCGTGCGACCCAGCGGGGCCATCCGCAAATGCATGGACGAGTTCATCGGGGACTTCAACATCTCGGATGAACTGAGACAGGTGGGGGAAGGGTTGTGTGTTTGTTGTTTGTTGTTGGTTTGTTGTTGTTGGTGTTTGTTTGTTGATATTTGTTGTTCATTTATTGTTTGTTGGTGATGTTTGTTGTTTGTTGGTGATGTTTATTGTTTGTTTTTTGTTTGTTGTAGTTTGTTAAGTATTGTTGTTGTTTGGTGTTTTTTGTTGTTGTTGTTGTTGTTCCTTGGCTAGAGCTCTGAGGTTTACCAGGGGTGGGATTTTGGGTATTTGACTATTTTTTCCTCATCATGAAGGTGGCTGCATTCTGACTTGAGGAATGTATAATATATACTGGGTATGTTCATATTTCTGTTAATCCACCAAATGCTGGTATGAGGTGTGTGATCTTTTTAACGTGCCCGTTTGGTCTTCTGCCTGTGTGTATATATAATGTACATGAAGCGGAATTAAGGCACTTGCAGGTCTGCACTTGAAGTTGATCTGGGGGATTGTAAACATTGTTGTTGTTGTTATTTGTTGTTTTTTGTTGTAAATTATTTGTTGTTAGTTGTTGTTGTTGTTTGTTGTTGTGAATTGTTGTTTTTTGTTGTTAATTGTTATTTGTTGTTGTTTGTTGTTGATATTGTTGCTCCTGAGCTAGAACTCTGCTTATTTATTATGGTCTGCTGTCATCGTTGTTTGTCACTATCAAACTCAACCCAACAAAACAAAATTCACCTCTCCGTCCATCCCCCCCCCCCCCACCACCACCCCCCCCACCCCCAACCCCCACCCCTCCTAATAATCCACAGATGCTGCTGAACGAAGATTCGGACAGCTTACTGCGTCTTCAACGAGTCAGACCGCGAGCAGTTTCTGTTCCGCCTGTTCGAGCACGTGTGTCTGGGAGGTCAGCTCAACCAGTACGAGGACACCATCGACCCGTACCTCGACTTCACCAAGCAGCTTTACAAAGATCTCATCAGGTTGGTTGGTGGGGCTTGTTTGTGGTTGTAGGTTTTGGTTGTTTTTTTTTTGGTTGGGGGGGTGGGGGGGTTGTATGGGGGGTGGGTGGGTGTGGGGAGGGGGTTGGTGGGGGGGAGGTGGAGGGTTGTGGGGTGGGTGGAGTGGGGGGGGTGGGGGGGATGGAGGGGGGGTGAGGGTGGGGAGGTGGGGGGTGGGGGTGGTGGGGGGGGAGGTGGGGGGGTGTGTGGGGGGGGGTTGTGGGGGTGGGGTGGTGGGGGAGGGGGGTGGTGGTGTGGGGTGTGTGTGTGAGGGGGAGGGGGAGGGGAGGGGGTGGGTGTGGATGGAGGGAGGTGGGGGGTGTGGGGTGTGAGGGGGGGTGGTGTGGGGTGGTGGTGTGGGGGTGGGGGTGTGTGTGGTGGGTGGGGGAAGAGGTGGTGGAATGGGTGTGGGAGTGGGGGGTGGTGGGACAGGGTGTGTGTGTGTGTGGGGGGGGGGATGAGGGGGGGGGCAGGGGGGGGGAGGATTGTGTGTGTGTGAGAATGGGTGTGGGTGGTGTAGGGGTGGAGTTGGGTGGGGGTTGGGGTGGGGTAGGTTGGTGACAAAGTTTGTTATAGATGATGTATTCAACAACAAAAAAAATTATATCGCTGTATCAATTGTCATGTGAATTTTTATAAAACTGGACTTTGAATAACATCTATGATAAGGGATTAATTTATAAAAAAAAAAAGAAGATAATTTTGCAATTCACAATACACAATTCAGTTCACAATGGTTTATTCCATTAAGTCTTTTGAGCTGTAGAGAAACAAAAAAGTTTACATGTCAGTAATTGAATAACAGCTATGAGGAAGAAGAGCACAATGCAAAAACACTTATATGCCTGAAGTAAAGGAAGGGAGAAAACCAGTTTTTAACTAGAGAAAATGAAAATTTGGGGGATACTCTCCCTTGAGTTGATTGTTCGATGGCTGATCAATTTCACACCTTTCACAGCTGTCAGTTTTCCCCACTTTCAGCTGCTATCCTTCCATCCCATCCCAGCTGGTGCTAATTATAGCAGGAACTGACCACACTTGGACTAGGTAAAAGGAAAGGGCACGCTAAATTTAGCACTCTTGACTTGAGTAGGGCTGGATTTTCATGCTATGCTTTCCTATATTTAAGAAGGAAGGTGGCAGGATGGTTAAGAGATTTCACCTGCCTAACAAGTAAACCGTGAGAGTCCTGGGTTCGATTCCCAGCCTTGTCCTTTCTTTCTAGTTTGACAAGGGAAAATCAAACTTATACAGATGTGTGTGATTTTTGTGTGTGTGCAGTGTGCAGAAAAATCCAGACACCAAGGAATTGACCATTACCTCCCCTGTGTTCAAAGTCACTGCATCTGTAAGTTTTCTTTTGGTCTTTCTTTTTTTCAAATTTGCTTC
Source organism: Stramonita haemastoma (assembly GCA_030674155.1). NCBI lineage: Eukaryota > Metazoa > Mollusca > Gastropoda > Neogastropoda > Muricidae > Stramonita > Stramonita haemastoma. Next base: position 8,382,126 of record CM060347.1, on the reverse strand, counting down.
AGAATTTTTGTGTATTGTGTGTCATTGTGGATCTGTGGTCTAACAGTGATACACCTGCCTAGAAAGCAAAAAGTCCGGGTCGGAGTGTGCGGTGGTTCGAATCCCATTTCAACCCAAAACTTTTCCCCCATCCATTAGACCATGAGTGGTGGTCTGGGCACTAGTCTTTCAGATGAGACGATAAACTGAGGTCCCATGTGTTACATATCATTATTTGGCGCACGTAAAAGAACCCACGGCAACAAGGGGGTCGTCCCTGGCAAAATTCTGTAGAAAAAAGCCACTCTGATAGGGAAAGAAATACAGTTGAAGACATGAAAAAAAAAAAAAAAAAATGGGTAGGCACTGCACTTGTGGCTATGTGCTCTCCCCAAGGAGAGCAGCCCGAATTTCACTCCGAGAAATCTGCTGTGACATGAAGTGGTATACAATACAATACAATACTATACAATACAATACAATACAATACAATACAATACAATACAATACAATACAATTGTGGATCGGTGGTCTAGGGGTAACACAACTGCCCAGAAAGTGAAAAGTCTGGGTTTGAAGTGTGTGACAGTTCAAACCCCATTTATGCCAAAAACTGTATACACAGGGGAACTGGATGTAAAAATAGCACACGAGTGCTTATTCCATTATCCTCAATATAAAAGAATAAAATGAAGAAGAGGAAAAAAAAAGAATCTTGACTGAGTGATGTTGGATTTGCATGCTGCGATGTGCATGTGTGCGTGCTGCGTGCATGCGTGCACGTGTGTGTGTTGTGTGTGTGTGTGGTGTGTGTGTGTGTGTGTGTGTGTGTGTGTGTGTGTGTGTGTGCGTGTGTGGTGTGTGTGTGCGTGTGTGTGTGTGTGTGTGTGTGTGTGTGTGTGTGTGTGTGCGTGTGTGTGTGTGTGTGTGCGTGTGTGTGTGTGTGCGTGTGTGTATGTGCGTGCGTGCATGTGTATGAAGTCAAGTGAAGTCAGATTTTTATTTCCAGATGGTACATTGCATAAGCAATGATTTTCTTTTTTCATCAAGCCATCTGTGTATGTGTGTGTGTGTGGATGTGTGTGTGCACGTGCGTGCATGTGTGCATGCGTGCATGTGTGTGTGTGTTAAGTCAAGTCATGTCAAGTCAAATTTTTATTTTCAGATGGTACATTGCATAAGCGATGATTTGTTTTTTTTCATCAAGCCTTCTGTGTGTATGTGTGTGTGTGTGTGTGCGTGTGTAAGCGTGCGTGTGTGTATGTGTGCGCGCATGTGTGTGTGTGTGTGTGTGTGCATGCGTGCGTGCGTGCATGTGTGTATCGAGTCAAGTCATGTCAAGTCAAATGTTTATTTCCAGATGGTACATTGCATAAGCAATGATTTGTTTTTTTCATCAAGTCATCTGTGTATGTGTGTGTGCATGTGTGTGTGCGTGTGTGTGTGTGTATGTGTGTGCGCATGTGTGTGTGTGCATGCGTGCATGCATGCGTGCGTGCATGTGTAGTCAAGTCAAATTTTATTTCCAGATGGTACATTGCATAAGCAATGATTTGCTTTTTTCATCAAGTCATCTGTATGTGTTCAAATTCATTTAACGTCTTTTCACAAATTGTGATATTAGACAGGAGGGGGGGGGGGGGGGGGGGGGGGGGGAGTAGGTGGGTGTATGAGTGTCAGGAAAATAGGGTGTAGTTGGCAATGTATGGGATAAAGAATTTCAGGGAGTCAATACTTGCTAAGTAAAAAAAAAAAAAAAAACAAAAAAAAAACAAACAAAAACCCCCCCACCTTTTTGTCACTAACCTATTGAACTACATACAGTAAGCAATGTATGGTGTGTGTGTGTTGTGTGTGTGTGTGTGTGTGTGTGTGTGTGTGTATGTGTGTGCATGCATGCGTGCGTGCGTGCGTGCGTGCGTGTGTGTGTGTGCGCACGTGTGTATGTGTGCGTGTGCATGCGTGTGTGCATGTGTGTGCGTGCGTATGTGTGTCTGTGCGTGCATGTGTATGCGTGCATGTGCATGTTTTCAGGACAAGACAGGACTGTACTACCCTGCAGCCAAAGAGCACCAGCAGACCTTCTCCTATCTGGTGGTGGATCCTCTCAAACGCCACGTCACTGTGCTGTATCACCGCTTTGGGGCTATTTCCTTCACATGAGGCTTCGTTTGTGTTGTTTGTGGCGTTTTTTGTTGTTGGCTTATTTGTTGGGTTTTGTTGTTGTTTTTGTCGTTTAGTTGTTGTTTTTTCTGGGGTGCAAGTTACCAGGTATAAGCACATGAGTTCTTATACCATTATCCTCGATATAAAAGAATAAAATAAAATTAAAAAAAGTATAAAAAAGGGTAAAGGTGTCCCATAACCTGTGTGGTCGTAGGGGAACAAGGTGTCAAGGACCTCAGCTTCTCTAGGGGCCAGCATATTGAGGGTGGTGCCCATCTCCTCTCCCTCGCTGCTTTACCTTCCCTGACCCTAAAGAGGGCAGGTACCCATTTACAGCTGGGTGAACTGATTGAAGCCAAGGCGCGCAAACGGTCACCTATCCAACTGATAACCACGCTCGACGCTGCTTAACTTGACTGTGGGAAAGCGAGCACTCTGACCGCTGAGCTATCCCATCCCATACCAGGTCTGCTATGCTGAAAATCTATCTCAGAAACGAAAAAAAAACTTTGAATGATTTGGTTGGTATTGCGACATTTTTGTTAACTTTTTTGTTTTGGGGCTTTTTTTGTGTTCCCTGGTTAAAAGTTCCACATTGTTTGTTTTTTGTTTTGGGGCTTTTTTTTGCTCCCTGGTTAAAAGTTTCGCCCTGGGGTAGTTTTCAACTTGGGTGGTCAGTAGCATGTATATATTCTTCTGGCTTGTTTGTTTTGTTTGTTGAAATATATTTTAACTTTTTATCAAAGGACTGAATTTCTTGGTTCTGCTGTTGTATGGTTTAAAAAAAAAGTTCAGTGTTATTGAATGATTATGATTGTGTTGGGAAGAGTGTTATCTGAGTTGAATGAATGAATGAATGAATGAATGAAATGAATGAATGAATGAATGAATGAATAAATAATCTTTCTTTATTTTTCAAGGGTTACATAGTAAGCATTACATACTTTTTTTTCATCCGGCCCTTGTCCTGATCAGGGAATAAAGCTAAGAAACCCCCTCCCTACCCCTACATACCAGCATCACCACCAACAGCAGTTCAACCAATATTTTAAAATATTGAGACAGATTGAGAAGTAAAGTGTGTGGATTATTTGCGTTTATTTAGTCGTTGTTTGTTTCTTGGCTAGAGCTCTGAACTTCACCCATGGTGACATTTTGCATTCGTGACTAGTTTTTCCCACCATGAAGGTAGCTGCATTCTGACTTCAGAGATATATGCTGGGTGTTTTTTTTCATTTTTCCATACACCAGCGATCACTGACATCAATGATGGGATCTTTAACGTGCATATTTGATCTTCTGCATGGTGTATATACATGAGGGGAATGACACTGGCAGGTCTGCATTTAAAAGATGACCTGGAAGATCGGAAAACTCCCCACTCTCAATTCATTAGACCCTGCTGAGATTCGAACCTAGGACTCCATAGACCCACTGGATTGAAGTGGGTCTTAACCACTCAGCTATAGCGATCGTCATTAAATTTGTGAAGTGAGTTTGTGAGTGAGTGTCTGTGAAAATGTGGAAGTAAATGACTGAAGAAGTTTATTCTTTTTGAATGTTTGAAAAAACAATTTTAAAAGCACATTTGGAAAGATGACAGCTTTCAGAGGCTCTGTAATATGGCATTTAAAGTTTTAGATGTTTTTTATGTGAATCAGTTTGTGTTTTTGAATTACTGCCAAGCAGTACACTCTGTGAAAAAAAAACTGCATATACACAAGGACTGGATGTAAAAAAAAAAAGCACATGAGTGCTTTTTTCCATTATCCTTGAAATAAAAGAAAGAAAAGAAAAGAAAAAAAAGTTATGTGATGAAATGTAGTCTTGACTGTTCTTGTGATTTGGTTTTGTTTGTTTGGTTTCTTTTGTTTTTGTTCCCCCCCCCCCCCCCCCTCACTTCTCATTCTTTGGATAAAGCTCCAAGGTTCACCAGTGGTGAGAATTTGCGTATGTGTAGCCGCATTTTCCACTTCAGAGATGTGATATGATTTGTTTTTTTTACATTGAAATTTTTTTTTTTAATTTTTTTTTTACAATTTACACCACCTTAAGTCACAGCAGATTTCTCTGCATGAAATTTGGGCTGCTCTCCCGGGGAAAGGGCATCGCCACAAGAGCAGCACCTACCCATTATTTTATTTTTCATTTTGAACTGGAGTGAATTTGATGATCTCCCAGGTCAACTTATATAATATGCAGCCATGCTAGTGCCTTTCTCTCCTTGTGTATAGATGTTTGCAGAAGGTCGAAATATGCATTTGAAAAGTTCACTACCCATATAAATAACATTGACAATTCAGCTGAACAGCTACAAATGACCCCTGCAGACGACGTGATAATATAGCAGAACATGGCTACCAAATAAAAGAAAAAAAAAAGAAGGGAAAACAAAAAGAAAAACCTACAAACAACAATCTAGCAGGTTGTGACCTGCTAAAATCCCCTACAAGAAATGACGAAAACTTTTGTATAACACAACTTACTTAATTCACCTACAAAGATGGCAAAAGTTCATACTACTCAACTCAACTGTCTCCATGGCTGCAGTCGTTGGTAGAAGCTCCACATAATGCCACCAGGGTTTGCCATCTTTCTCTCTCTGTCTCTGCTGAGTTCTACCATCTCCTGTAGCCCTCCCAGACCACTGATATATCTCAGTGATGTTGGCAATGTAGGATGTTGGTGGTCTGCCTCTTTTTCCTTCTGCTCTCAACTTTACCTTGGAGAACATTTCAGTAAATATTTTTTCTGTGTACTGAGACATTCCAACAGAGCACACTCCCTCCCCCTGCCCCCCTCCCCTTGTACAACAACAATTTAGCAGGACGCATTTGCTAAGACCCCCTACAGACAACAATACTATAAGCAGAACACAGCCTATTGTATTGTATTGTATTGTATTGTATTGTATTGTTTTGTATTGTATTGTTTTGTATTGTGCATTGTATACCAATTTAAGTATACTACAGACTACTAAGCCAACTATAGACTCTTACCATCGGAACGACGGTGACGATATAACAAAGCACAGCCATTTGAAACTGCTGCTACAGACATTCTGTGATTAAAATTTTTTTTTTTTAATCTACCTGTTCATTAATTTCGAGGATAATAGATCTAGTACTCATATTCATTTTCGTGTGTGCAAGATACTCTACATACTCTCGCACATGAGGCCTCTGTTTATAGTCTTATCCAAAGGACTTTGACGTTCAGTTCGATTTTCTCTGCAAACTGGGAAAGAAAGGGGAAGGCTGGGAATGGAACCCAGAATCTCACGGTTTACTGGTCTCAACAGGAGGACAGGACTGTGTGTGTGTGTGTGTGTGAGTGAGCATAGCCAAGAAGGGCAAAATGAGTGGAATTGTGCCCTTCCCCTGCTATTATTACACAGGCTTCCATTCAGAAAACTATGGGTGTGTGTGTGTGTGTTGGGGGAGGGGGGGGGGGGGTGCGTGCGGGGGGGGGGTGGGGGGGGGGGGGTGATTGGAATCAGTACAGAAGTTGACTCCAGAAAGGGGGGGGGGGGGGGATGTCGGATCCCCTTAAACAGGGGTTCGAACCCAAGTCGGCAGATCCGTGAACGCAAAATGCGCAATGTTCTATTCCTAACCCACCAGCCTATCCCGTTCCTCTGTATTCCATTTCGTCAGGACGCCACCTACTAACCCTATACCTAGAGAGCTACAGACGACAATAATAGCTCACTGTCACAGACAGACAGAGAGTGAAACGCCCACACGAAATGATGATAATCACGAAGTCTCTGTCTCTCTCTGTCTCTGTTTCTCTCTCTCTCTCTATCTCTATCAGAGAGAGAGAGAGAGAACTTTTTACACAAGTTGTTCTCTCTCTGTCTCTCTCTGTCTCTCTCTGTCTCTGTCTGTCTCTCTCTCTGTCTCCCTCTCTGTGTCTGTTCGACTGTCTGTCTCTCTCTCTATCTGTCTGTCTGTCTGTCTCTCTTTCTGTGTCTCTGTTCGTCTGTCTGTCTGTCTGTCTGTCTGTCTGTCTGTCTGTCTGTCTCTCTCTCTCTCTCTCTCTCTCTCTCTCTCTCTCTCTCTCTCTCTCTCTCTCTCTCTTCCCCCCTCCCCCCCCCTCCTCTCTCTCTCTTCTTCCCCCCCCCCCCCTTTTCCCTCCCACCCCCTTACCTCCCCCTCTGTCTCCCTTCTCCCTTCCCTGTACTGCTACTGGATACCGACAGGAAATTTCCGTCTTTCTCAGGATAATTGCAGAGTGGAACAGTCACTACTTCCCTCCACCCCCACCCCCATTTCCAAGGACGCATCCCCCCCCCCCCCCCCCCTCGCCCCCCAAACTCCCTCCTGGTTTCCTTTTGCTCTTTTCAACAGCAATTTCGGTGACTAGTACAGAAGGGGTAGGGCTAGGCTACACACCACCTTAATTTTGGGGGCCCATTTTTTTTTAGTTTTTTCCCATTTTTGGGGACTTTTTTTTCCCACTACCATGATTAAGCCCTCCACCCCAAATAAATAAAGACCCCCCCCCCCCCCCCCAAAAACTTGTGGGGTGTTTGTGTGTGTGTGTGTGTGTGTTTTTGTGTGTGTGTGGTGTGTGTGGGGTGTGAAAGACAGCCTTTGACTCAAAATCTCACTTTTGAGAAAACTTCCCAATTTTTTCCGGGCTACCCCGGTATTTCTGCGTTTAAAACACTAGCATCTTTCGTCTGGGAAAATCGCTGCCGAAAAACAAATCCCTTTTCTTCGGAAGGGGGACAGGATAGCCTAGTGGTCAGAACATGCCTCGCAATTTGACGACCCGAGTTCGAACCCTTTGAGGGATTTTTCCCCCCCGGAGTTAACATCATGCTGACTCCACTCTTCCCAAAAATCTTTCAAGAGACTGTAAACCAAGGCCCCTGTTTTTGTGCGAACGCACGCAGAACATCTTGCTGCGCACACGTTAAATCCCGTCCGCTTTTCGTCAGAATGGGCCAGTGTCCGGGTTTGGGAAAAGATGACAAAATTTACACAACTGCATACCCCACGAGGACTGGATGAAAAAAAGCAAATGGGGGTTATTCCTTTATCCTTTTAAAAAAGAACAAACAATCAACTCAAACAATCAATCATCAATCATCAATCAATCAATCAACTCCCCCCTTTTTTT
>CM060347.1:8370423-8374751 GCA_030674155.1 Stramonita haemastoma | reverse complement strand
AACAACAACAACAACAAACAAACAAACAAACCCCAAAACCCCGAACCAAACAAGCAACCCCCCAAAAAAAACAACACACACACACACACACACACACACACACACACACACACACACACACACACACACACACATACACACACACACATAACCAAAAAACAACAAACAAAAAACACCCCAACATTTAGGTACCCGTATTCCGACTTCCATGGGATGGGTAGGTGGGGTTGGGGGGGGGGGGAGTGGGGGGGTTGTGTCTAAACACGACACCTGTGTGCATGCTATTTTTGGTTGTTTTTTTTTTCGGTCGTCTTTTTTTTCCCCCCTTGTCATCTGTTCCTACCGGCACACAGTGGCCTACACCTCCGAAAAGTGGAACGGGTTTTTAACGTGAGCGTAAGATGTTCTGCGTGCGTTCGCATACTGGGGTCTAGGTTGATAGTCTCATCCGAAGGACTCAACTACATAATGATAAGGATTGTCAACTGTTTGTCTGTCTCACTCCCTGCCTCTGTGTGTCTGCCTGTGTGTGTGTCTGTCTTTCTGTTTGTCTTTGTCTCCATCTTTTTTGTCCCGTCTGTTTGTTTGTCTGTCTGTCTGTCTGTCTGTCTTTATTTCTGTCTCTGTCTCCATCTATTTTTGTCTCCGTCTATCTGTTCGCCTGTCTGTCTGTTCGTCTGACTGTCTCTGTATTTGTTTCTGTCTGTTTCTCTGTCTCTGTCTTTATGTCTGTCTCTGTTTCCATTTGTTTTCATCTCTGTCTGTCTGCCATCTGTCCGTCTCTCTGTCTTTATGTCTGTCTCTGTCTTCATCTATTTTACTCTCTGTCTGTCTCTTTGTCCGCCTGTCTGTTCGTCTGTCTGTCTTTCTGTCTCTCTTTCTCCCTCTCTTACACGCACACACATACAGACAGACACACACACAACACACACACACACACACACAAATGCACACACTCATAAAACCCCTATTCCCCCGCCCCCATACACACACCTACCCCTACCCTTCCCGACATACACGCGCAGAATCTCTCTCTCCTCTCTCTCTCTCTCTCTCTCTCTCTCTCATCCTCTCTCTCTCTCTCTCTCTCTCTCCTCTCCTCTCCTCTCTCACACACACACACACACACACACACACACACACACACACACACACACACACACACACACACACACAACACACACCCACCACCACCACCACACACACACACACTCGAACCCGTGACCCCCCCCCCCCCCCCCAAGATTATTCTAGAACACGCCAGAGTCCGATGCCGCGCCATGGTGTATGAGTCTAACCACTTGGCTGTAGGCTAGCCTAGATGCCGTTTTGGGAGACGCTAGGTTCTTCAGGACTGTCACACGACACCACCCGCCTCTACCATGAATGGTGCGTGCAGTGTCGCACAGCTTTTAGGCTTGTCTAGCTCTGCACCCACGTAAACCCAGATAAGGCTAACCTTTCTCCGGTCGGTATGTTCCGAGCCCATACTCAGAATTGTGTTTTGTTTATTTGTTTGTTTATTTATTTATTTATTTATTTATTTATTATTATTCATGTCTTTCTTTCTTGTGTTCTTTCTTTCTTTGTTTCATTCATTAATTCTTTCTTTCTTTTTTTCTTTCTTTCTTTTTTTCTTTTCTTTCTTTCTTTCTTTCCTTTTCTGCTTTTTTCTTTAATCATTTCTTTATTGATGGAATAAGCACGTAGTGCTTTTTGAAAAAAAAAATTGTCTCCGTGTAAAGTTGTGCTACATATCTTTATTTATTTATTTATGTATGTATTTATCTATCTATCTATTTATTTATTTTACTATTTTATTTCGAGGATAATGGAATACGCACGTACGGTTTTTTTTTTTATTTTATTTTTTTTTTTTACATTTAGTCTCCGTGTGTATGCAGTTGTGTAAAGTTGTGTTACATATCTTTATTTATTTAATTTATTTATTTGTTTAATTTTTTAAAACTTTTTTTTCGAGGATAATGGAATAAGCACGTATGTGGTTGTTTTTATACAGTTATAGTCTCCTTGTGTATGCAGTTGTGTAAAGTTGTGCTACATATCTTGATTATTTTTTTAAAAAAAACTGTTTTCTTTCCAGGAAATAGAATAAGCACTTACGTGCTTTTTTTTTTTTTATCAAAAAAATCTAATCCCCGTGTGTAGCAGTTGTATAAATGTTGTCTCCATTCTCACCGGACACACATGTCTTACTCTTCCGAAAAGTGGAAGGGGTTTTAACATGTGCGCAAAATGTTCTGCGTGCGTTCCACACAGGACTTTGTTTTATAGTCTTCATCTGAAGGACTTTTGGGGGAGTGAGTCGGCACTGATGTAACACCAGAGGAAAATCCTCTTGAACGAAATTCGAACCCGGGTCAGCAGATCACGAGTGCATCATTCTATCTAACCACCAGGCTATCCTTTACATATCGTACGATATGCTCAAGGGGGACGGGATAGTTCAGTGGCCCAGAAGCACTCAACTTTCCTCAAAGCTAAGGTTTTAAGCAGCAATGAGCGTGGTGGTTACCCAAGTGGATGGGTGACCGTTTGCGCACCTTGTGCTTCAGTACAGTTTCACCCCAAGTTCACCCAGCTGTGCTAGAAATTCCCTCTTTTCTATCCCTCTCTTGGTTTCTGCCTTGTTTCTTTTCCTCATGTCGCTCACTTCTTGTCTTTTTTTTTCCCCATGTCTTTTTGGTCCATTCTTCTGCCTTTTTTTGCTCCAGGAAGACTTGAAAGATAACAGTTCTCTCCTACGCTGAAGTGGATGTGCTAGGCTGACTTGTCAGGGCTTAAAACAGCAGCGCAACGCATTTTCGCTCATATCACAGACAGCAAGACTTGCTGTCCGAGCATTCGACGACGATGACATGACGATGACCACGAGGTGAAGAATTCTGAAGAAGAAGAGAAGAAGAAGAAGAAGAAGAAGAAGAAAAGAAGAAGGAAGAAGAAGAAGAGAAGAATTGCGAAGAAGAGGAAGAATTCGAAGAAGAAGAAAATTGCTGAGAAAGAAGAATTGGGAAGAAGAAGAATTGCGAAGAATTGCAAGAAGAAGAAGAAAAGAACAAGAACAAGAACAAGAAGTGTCTACAAACCCTTCTGGTAACTGGAGAAGCCAATACACGAAGAGCATGTTATGCTGCATGCTGGGCAGACGAAAAGAAAGAAGGAACCGGAACTGCAGGATTGCTGTTGACGTCATAACAAAAGCGACTTCAGTGGGGATTGGACATAACGTCCTTTAACAGGCACTCACTCACTCACAGACTCAACTCACTGACTCACTCAGTCACACTGGTCAGTATAGTTTTCCTGTTAGTGAGATTGTCCCTACCTCTCTGGGTAACATCCTGTTCTGTCTATGGCTACACACCACTTTTTATATCCTGCCACTTTTCGTCCTGTTTCCCTAAATATTATCTTTTGCACAAACTGCACTGTTACTAAGGTATCCACAAAAAACACCCCCCCCAAAAAACACAAAAAAACAACAAACAAAAACCAACCCCCACCACAAACAAAAACAAAACAAACCAAAAAAACCCCCAACAAACCAAAAACAAAAACAAAAAAACAAAAAATACTTTCTTTTCGTGATAGACTGCCTTGTGGAGGAAGCTGATTGCAAAATCTGCAGTGTTGCCCCCCCCCCCCTCATAAGAACTACGTGGTATAGGTGAAGCTAAAGGTGAAAGTGAATCCTCTTACTCAAAACTCGCTTTTATTTTTTGGCGCAAATTTGGTAGGTTTGGAAATTAAAAAACACATTTTTTAACAAACACTGTACCTCCCTTTGTCGTCTGCTAGCTTCCTAACCGCAATATCCATGCGAGAGTACGTTACTATTCTTTATCGAGATAATGGAACAAAGCACCTCTTGTGCTTTTTATCATTCCAGTCTCGTGGTATGCAGTTTGTAAGCTCTATGTCCCAACCACGGCAACTCCAGCACCTACATTTTAACAAAAGCAGAACAACAAAATTTAACGTGGCGCAAATGTTCTGCTCGACAGATTCGCTACAGGGCTCGGTTAAAAGTTATACGAAGGACTTAGGAGGTAGAGTGGGTAATGTGTTACCCGGAGAAAATCTCCTCACCGGACCGACCCGGGTCGTCAATTGCCAGCAATGTTCTGACCTGCTATCACTCTCACCACAAGCCAATCCTCTGTGGCTCTTCATTTCCAACTTTCTTCTGACTACTTCATTACTCTATTCCTCATCCACCTACTCCCCAAAAACCCCCCCAGCACACTATGCATTTCTTTATGCTTAAAACAATCAACAAAATCTATGAAAATCAGCAGTACATTTTC
>CM060347.1:8352923-8362923 GCA_030674155.1 Stramonita haemastoma | reverse complement strand
GTGTGTGTGTGTGTGTGCAGTTTTGTAAATGTTGTTATCTGTTCCCACCGCCACACAATGCCCTACTCTTTCGAAAAGCGGAACCAGATTTAACGTGTGCACAAGATGTTCTGCGTGCGTCGCACACGGCACCTCGGTTTACAGTTCTCATCCGAAGGACTTTTAGGGAGAGCAGAATCTGCACTGATGTTAACTCCATGGGAAAAATCTCTTTGAACGGGATTCGAACCCGGGTCGTCAGATTGCCAGCGCAATGTTCTAACCACTAGGCTCTTCCGTCCCCCCAATGTGTGTGTGTGTGTGTGTGTGTGTGTGTGTGTGTTGTGTGTGTGTGTGTGTGTGTGTGTGTGTGTATGCGCGCGCGCACACACGTACGTATGTGTGTGCGTGCGTGCGTGCGTGCGTGTATGTGCGCGTGCGTGCGTGCCCGGGGCTGATGATGAAAATGAAATTTCTCACCGACATAGTTGACGACTTCGTGTGTTATCAGCCACTTACTTGTTGTGAGATAACAGTCTTTAAATTAAATTTTTTTTTTTTATTCAAGCATGGAAAATATGTGTGATATGGTCATGCTCTTGCTTTTATTGCACATCATATTACACTCCCCCGCGGGGATGCCAGGGGCCTGTCAGAATAAGTAGTATCTCCACCTTCTGGAAATTCCGTGCTGGGAATTCCCTCTTTTCTATCCCTCTCTTTGTTTCTGCCTTGTTCCTTTTTCTTCATGTCACCCCCTTCTTGTCTATTTCTCTGCCTTCTTGGTTCACTATCCTGCTTTTTTTTCCTTCCAGAAAGACTTAAAAGATAACATTTTTCTCCCATGCTGAAGTTGGATGCGCCGGGTCTGACTTGTCAGGCGCTTAACAGCAGCGCAACGCATTTTTGCTCAATGACAGACACCAATAGTTGCAGTCTGAGTGTTCGACAATGGAGAAGAAGAAGAAGAAGAAGAAGAAGAAGAAGAAGAAGAAGAAGAAGAAGAAGAAGAAGAAGAAGAAGAAGAAGAAGAGAGAAGAAGAAGAAGAAGAAGAAGAAGAAGAAGAAGAAGAAGAAGAAGAGAAGAAGAAGAAGAAGAAGTAAGAAGAAGAAGTAAGAAGAAGAAGAAGAACAAGAACAAGAACAAGAAGATCGTACAAATGCTTTTGCCGGACATAACAGCAAACACTAATATGTTGGGTCAGTTATTGTACTGTCAGTGATAGTTATAACAGTCTTTTAACTTTGATTCGTTCCTGGGCTAAGAGCTATGAGGTTCACAAATGGTGCTGTTTTTTCGTATGCGACCGGTTTCACCTGTCCTGCCACCCCGCCTCTTTAAGGTTGCTGCACTCGTCTTCGAGGTCATTGGTTTTTCTGTTCCTCGGCTAGTCAAGTCAAAGTCAAGTCAAAAACACTTAATCATCCTGAAGGCAATTACAATACTGCAGGCTATTGCTACAATTCATAATCAACACACGAAGGAGCTACATTTCTTTTTGTTCAACATTATAAACTTCAAATAAAAATGTCATAAACACTCACACTCTACGTCGCGCGCTTGCACACACGCAAAACCGCATTACCACACACACTTGTTTAGATACATGTTCTTAAAACCATTGACTAAAAACATATGATCACCATTTTACAATTATACGCACGCGTTCAACCCGCATACATATACAAAGCCAAGGTTCACCAATGGTGCTGTTCCCTCCCTCCCCCCCCCCCCAACCATTATGGTAGCTGCATTGCGACTTCGGGGATTATTTGATGTGATTTTTTCAAGAGAATTCCCCTTTTCTGTACGTGCTTCCTATTCCAACTTGGCATCATTATTTTTTATATGTTTTATTATTTTAAAATTTCGGCTTCGTCTGACATTGTGTAACAACCCTAGGGCCACAACCTGGTAAATGTTGACGCCAGTTTTTTTTTTACTAGAAAGTTTCACCCACGCAAAAAAAAAAGAGTTCTAAGTCTTGTCAGTATTTTGAACGCAGTTTTTGACAAGGAAAATTTTGTCTGCGTTAAGAATAAAGTTCCAAGTTTTTTTTTCTTTCTGACAGCTATTTTTAAACACAGCTTTTGATTACAAAATTTATCTGCACTGTAGAAAAAGAAATTCCAAGTCTTGTCTGATAACTATTTTTGAAAGAAGTTTTTGACTAGAAATTTTATCCATCATGTGAAAAAAAAAAGTTCCAAGTTTTGTCCAACACCTATTTTACAACACAGTTTTTGGACTAAAATAAAGCTAATCCACGTGTGTGTGAACAAAAAATTCTGAGTCTTTACTGACTTTTTTTTAAAACGTAATTTTTGACGAGAAAATTTATCTGCGCCCCCCCCCCCCAAAAAAAAAAAAAATATCCGAGTTTTGCCTGAAAACTATTTTTCAACGCAGTTTTTTGACCAAAAAAAATACCCACGCACGAAAAAAAAAAAGTTCCTAAGTCTTGTCTGACAAACTATTTTTGAACGCAAGTTAGAGCCGTCGTCATGAAAAATTCAGTTTGTGGCGGACAAGCACCCAGCCCACCCACCTCTCTTCACTCTTGACTGATGCGGATTTGTCCGAGTTTGTACAGGAAAAGACCCCGACAAAAAGCTGATCAAGTTATTTTTGAATCCTTCACTCAAAGTCTATTTAAAGCGAAGGGGAAGGACTGGGGGTGGGGTGGGGGTGGGGGTGGGGTGGGGGTGGGGTGGGTGGGGGTAGAAGAAGAGGGGGGATGTAGGGGTGGGGGTGGGGGATGGGGGTGGAATTGTCTTCTAGGGGTTGAAAAAAAAACAACAACGTCGGAGTAAATCGTTAGTGAGAGCGTGGGTTTGAGTACAGTTTCTATGGAGAGGTGTCTGCTAGGGGTGATTGATCCTTATTGATTGATTGATTTGCTTATTTATCGATTTATTAAATTTATCTATTCCCTTATTTTATTCATTCTTTTATATCGAGAATAACCGAATAAGCACTAATGTGCTTTTTTAAAAAATTTACATCAGTTCCCGTGTGTGTACAGTTTTGTCAGTTTTGTCATCCGTTCCCACCGGCACACAAGTGACCTACTCTTTCGAGAAGCGAAACAGGATTTAACTTGTGCGCAGATGTTCTTCGTGCGCTCGCACACGGGGCCTTGGTTTAAAGTCTCATCCGGAGGACTTTTGGGGGGAGTGGAGTCTGCACTGATGTTAACTCCACAGAAAAAATCCTCTTGAACGAGATTCGAACCCGGGTCAGCAGATCACGAGCGCAATGCGCATCACTCTAACCACCAGGCTGTCCGTCCCCGTACTAGTGTTACCTGAGAGCGTTGATTCGAGTCCAGTCTCTATAGATGATGATTTATCCCTTACTTACAGTAGTCGCGTGCGCGAAAGCCAAATAATTTCCTACTCTGTCTCTGTTTCTGTCTCTCTCTGTCTCTCTCCGTCTCTCTCTCTCTCTGTTCTGTCTCTCTCTCTGTCTGTCGATCTCTCTGTCTCTTTCTCTCTGTCTCTCTACCCTCCTACTTCCCTCTATCTCTCTGTCTCTGTCTGTCTCTGTCTGTCTGTCTTCTCTCTCTCTCTCTCTCTTCTCTCTGTCTCTCTTCTCCTCTCTCTCTCCTCTCTCTCTCTTCTCTCTCTCTTCTCTCTTCTTCTGTCTTCTTCACACTCTTCCCCTCCTCCCCCTCTTCTCTCGGTCTCCACTCTCTCTCTCTCTCATATCAGAATATCGACATTGTATACAGAAAGCTCTAGTTGACGGTTTGCTCTGGCAGTATATCCACGGAAAACCTTGTATGTCAACACTAGTTATCACCTACACCACCCCTCATCTCACGTTTGACAGTAGGTATCAATTTGTCCCTGTCCAGACGATGTGAAAATGTATACATGTATACATATACACCAGACTGCCAACTAGCACCACAATCGCGAAAAGCACAAACACTGACTGGGCGAGACATAGAGATACATACGCATACACACAAGAGAGAGAGAGAGAGAGAGAGAGAGAGAGAGAGAGAGGAGAGAGAGAGAGAGAGAGAGAGAGGAGAGAGAGAGAGAGAGACCACAAAAACAACACACAGAGACAGACAGACAAGCACCACGCAGCCACAGATAGATACAGACACACAGACGCAGACAGACAACACCACACACATGCACGCAACACACATTACACACACACACACACACACACACACACTACACACAACACACACACACTTACACTACACACACACACACACACACACACCACACACACACACACACACACACACAACACACACACACACAACAACACACACACTCGGTGTCTATATTGCCTATATGGCTTGTTTTATGAGATCGATAGAGACAGTGATGAAATTGTCGCAGTAACTGATAGTGATAGCAGTGAGAGCAATCTGAGAGAGGTAGAGAGAGAGAGAGAGAGAGAGAGAGAGAGAGAGAGAGAGAGAGAGAGAGAGAGAGAGAGAGAGAGAGAGAGAGAGAGAGAGATGTGGGATAGAGACACACAGCACAACCCAAACAACACACACGCACAAACCACACAAACCACACATCGCGCTTGCTTGCTTGCTTGTGTGTGATGCACGTACACATACACAGAGATAGATAGATAGATAGATAGATAGATGAGATAATAGATAGATAGATAGATTAGATAGATAGATAATAGATAGATAGATAGCAATAGATAGAAATAGATAGAATAGATAGATAGATAGATAATAGATAGATGGATAGATAGATAGATAGATAGATAGGGGAGAGAGAGAGAGAGAGAGAGAGAGAGAGAGAGAGAGAGAGAGAGAGAGAGAGAGAGAGAGAGAGAGCAGACAGACAGACAGACAGACCAGACAGACAGACAGATACAGACAGACAGACAGACAGACAGACAGACAGGCAGATAACAAACGACAGACAGACAGACAGACAAGAATTATCATTTCCAAGGTTAACTGATTATTATCAACGGTAGTAGAGAGAGCCAAACAGCAAAAAAGATATACATTATTTCCCAATGATAGATAAGAACTGATGTACCCCCCCCCCACCTTTTCTTTATCAGCATGTTCTCCCTTATCAGGGAAATGATCAGTTGATTACGTTGGATTTATTCAAAAACTGGTTTGCATGAATACGATCGCAACGAGAGAGAGAGAGAGGAGAGAGAGAGATGAGAGATAGAGAGGAGAGAAGAGTGAAGAGAGGAGAGAGAGAGGAGAGAGAGAGAGAGAGAGAGAGAGATTTGATTTGATTTGATTTGATTGATTTGATTTATTCTTTTTATAAGGATAAGGAAAAGCAATCTTGAGCTTTTTCATCCAGTCCCCGTGTGTATGCATTTTTGTAAATGTCATCTGTTCCCACGCACACGATGGCTATCTTACGAAAGCAGAACAGATTAACGTGTGAGCAGTCTCTAGGTGGTTCGCACACGGTGCTCGGTTGAAAGTCTCATCGAAGGACTTTTGGGGAGAGTGGAGTCAGCACTGATGTTAACTCAGAGAAAATCTCTCGACCGGATTCGAACCTGGGGTTCGTCAAAAGAGCGAGAGACGAGAGCGAGAGAGAGAGAGAGAGAGAGAGAGAGAGAGAGAGAGAGAGAGAGAGAGAGAGAGAGAGAGAGAGAGAGAGAGAGAGAGAGACAGACAGAAGACAGACAGACAGACAGACAGACAGAGACAGAGACGACAGAGCAGAGACAGAGACAGAGCAGAGACAAGAAGACAGAGATCAAAGCAAACCAAATCAAATGAAGTAATTTGGAATCACATTCTTTTATTTTGAGGAGAATGGATATGCTTATCTGCACGCACGCACATTTAGATTGGAATGTGTGTGTGCGTGTACGTGTGGTTGTGTGTGTGTGTAACAGGAGAGAGGAGGAGAGAGAGAGAGAGAGAGAGAGAGAGAGAGAGAGAGAGAGAGAGAGAGAGAGAGAGAGAGAGAGAGAGAGAGAGAGAGAGAGAGAGACACACACACACACACACACACACACACACACACACACACACACCGGACGGACGGGCAGACGGACAGGCAGGCCACACACACACACACACACACACACACACCACACACACACACACACACACACACACCACACACACACATCACGCCCACCACACACACACAGACACACACACAGAGAACACACACACACACACACACACACACACACACAATGCACACACACACACAGACAAATCACCTGTAGTGAATGGACATTAAAACTAATGAGAAGAAGAAGAAAAGGAATACCAGTCAGGCAAAAAGCCAGCCAGCCAACCAACCAGCTAGCGAGACAGACAGACAGACAGACAGACAGAGAGACATACAGACATACATACATACAGACAGACAGACACATGATAACATGACTGTGGTTGCAAGACCAGACAGACAGCCAGCCAGCCAAGCAGTCAGTCAGCAAGACAGACAGATAGACAGACAGAAAGAGAGATAGACAGATAACACATAATAACATGGCTGTGGTTGCAAGACCAGACAGCCAACCAACCAACCAAGCAGCCTACTAGCCAGAAAGACAGACAGAACAAAAGAAGACAACAGGCAGACAGACAAACAGACAAAAAGAGACAGACGACTAACAGACAGAGACAGACAGCACATAGAAACAGGAACGTGTTGTTGCGGTTTCGACGATTAGACAGACAGGCAGACAGTAAGACAGACAGACAGACAGACATACAGACAAAAAGAGAGACAGAAAGACAGACAAAAGAGACACAGACAGACAGACCATCAGACAGACTGACAACACATGAAACAGGAACTGTTGTTGCGGTTTGCGACAGATAGACAGACCAGGCAGACAATAAGAACAGACAGAGAGACAACAGACCAACAGACACATGATAACAGGACTGTTGTTGTGGTTGCGACAGATAGACAGACAGACCAGACAGACAGACAGACACACATGATAACAGGACTGTGGCTGCGGTTTCGGTGCTTGAGTTGGCCGCGTCCATTTTGGGATGGGTTGGGTTCCCCGGTGTCTCTGTGGGTGACCCTGGTATCGATTCGTCTCCTGATTATTTTCTTGCGGCTGTGTGTGTGTGTGTGTGTGTGTGTGTGTGTGTGTGTGTGTGTGTGTGTGTGTGTGTTTGTAGTGTGTGTGTGTTTGTAGTGTGTGTGTGTTTGTGTGTGTTTGTTTGTTTGTGTGCGTGCGTGTGTGTTTCTGAATCTACACACACACACTTACAACACACACTACACACACACACTACACACACACACACACTTACACACCTACACCACACACACACACTACAACACACACACAACACACACACACACACACACAACAGACAACAACAGACAACAACAGACAGACACACAGACACACACACACACACACACACACACACACACACACACACACCACACACACACACACACACACACACACAGTCGAGCCAACCACAAAGACAACCATTCAAGAGGATTTTCCCTCTGGAGTTAACATCAGCACTGACTCCACTTCCCCGAAAGCCCTTCGGATGACATTATAAACAGAAGCCCCGTGTGTGGTGCGTGCAGAACATCGTGTGCACACACTAATTAATTAGATAAAGCCTGTTCCACCTTTCAGAAGAGGAGGCCAAAGCATGGCGGTAGGAACGGATGACCGAGTTTACGAAAAATGCATGCACACAGGGACTGGATGACAACCCGGGTTCGAATCCCGATTCAAGAGGCTTTTTCCTCTGGAGGTAACACCAGTGCAGACTCTACTCGCTCCCAAAAGTCTTCGAATGAGACTATAAACCGAGATCCCGTGTGCAAACGCACGCAGAACGTCATTAAATCCCGTTCCGCTTTTCGAAAGAGTAGGCCATTGCGTGCCGGTGGGAACAGATGACAAAATTGACAAAACTGCATGCACACAGAGACTGTATGTAAAAAACATTGTTTTTTTTCATTATTCTTGATAGAAAAGAATAGATAAAAATGAAATTAAAAATCATACATGAGTGCTTTTTTTTTTTTTTCTTCTTTATCGAACGCTCAGATAGCAACGATTGTTTAAGTCTATAATTCTTGAAATAAATTAATCTAAAGAAAGATAGAAAAAAAAACGTTTATATAATGATAGTGTGTTAGATTGGCACTTGACCAAATTCGCATTATACATAATGGAATGGATTGTTAATTTTGCCATTTCAAGGCAAGAAAATGTGATGTAACAAGTGTGGTATGCTTCAGATTGGTGATGAATATTCATTTGATTAGGGAATACTAATTTGCGAAACAGCTATGAAATTAATTGTCACAGCCAGTTTTTACTCTAAAAGTCAGTTTACAATTTTTGTCGAATGATGTCTTGTGTTAACTGTAAAGTAACGCTTCAGTGGTCAGAATGTTTTATTATATTGTCTTAAGTTGTGTAGTTAATTGATTTATGCACTGCATTAAATTCAGTTATAAAATACATGATTAGATTGACAAAGGTTGTATAGTCTATTGATTTATATACTACATTGAAATCAGTTGTCGAAATGCATTATTGGATTGTCTATGGTTGTGTAACTAATTGATTTACAAACTGCATTGAATTCAGTTATCGAAATACATTATTAGACTGTCTAAAGTTGGGTAGTTCATTGATTCACATACTACATAAATTTCTTGTTTGTTAAAAGTGTTGCTTCTTCTTTTCATTACCCGCTGTTCACCCTTCCTCCATACCCATTCTTCAATTAAAACTTATCGGCGCGCAGCGGTTCGCGAAATTTACAGACATCATTTTTTTCAAGACTGCAGACCGAAATGGGTTAGATTGGAATGGATAACGATACACTGCCATGAGTTTGAATAAAGCCTATTAGAAAATGACATTAATTTTCCGAGAGCATTGCAGTGTTGGCCTTTTGCGTTCTATTGTGTGGGATCCTATTGCAATGTAGTGATGGTGCAGTACAGTGCCCTGCATGTCTTTTGTGTTGCGTTGTTTTGTGCTGTCCTGTCTTGTCTTGTCTTGTATCTGTTACTTGCTTTTATTTATTTTAAAATTAAAATTCATTCTATATCACATTTAGTCACAGCAGATTTCTCTGCATGCAATCCGGTATGCTCTCTCTCCCCGGGGAGAGCGCGTCGCCACAAGAGCTGCGATACCCATTATTTTTTCCTGTCTGCAATTGTATTTGTTTCCCCACCAGAGTGGCTTTTTATCTACAGAATTTTGCCAGGGACAACTCTGTAGTTGCCGTGGGTTCTTTTACGTGCGCTAAATAATGATGTGTAACACACAGGACCTCGGTTTATCGTATCATCCGAAAGACTAGCACCCAGACCACCACTCATGGTCTAATAGAGGGTGGGGGGAAAAGTTTCGGTCCAAACGGGGATCAAACCACCACAACATTCCGACCCGGACTTTTCGCTTTCTAGGCAGGTGCGTTACCTCTAGACCACCGATCCACTTTTCATTCTGTTGTCTTTGGGACTGTGTTTTTTTTTTTTTCGGTTGTGTTGTGTGCTGTTTTGTGTTATGCTGTTTTTGTGAAGTAATGTAATGTGATGTGTTGTTTTGCATTGCGTTGTATCATATTCGGCATCATCATAAAAGATTTTTTTTCCTGGGTTAAGCTAGAGTAATTTTCTCTGAGAATATCAGTCGTGTTGCCACAACACAGCGCCACCCGTTTCTGTTGGTTTTTTTCCCCCACTGTCTGAATAATGCAGAAGAAAAAGAGGAAAATAAGTGTGAGAGTAACTTCTGGATGTAGCTTTATAAAGAATAAGAATGTTCAACTGTTTATATGGTACGTTTGACTTGTTAATATTTATACATTTCTTTTCAAACGGTCAGCTCACAAGTGTATCGTTCGAATTCTGAATGTACTGGGGAATTATTTTACTGTTGATATATATATCTATATCTATATCTATATCTATATCTATATTATATATAGATATATATATATATACATATATATATCTCTATATATACATATATATATATATCTCTATATATACATATATATATATA
>CM060347.1:8346006-8347823 GCA_030674155.1 Stramonita haemastoma | reverse complement strand
CTTTACTTTTTGAATGTCTAAATTTTTTTTGTGTAGAAACCCTTTCCCGCATCAAGGCTGTTCCCCCCCCCTAGGTCTTCAATGCCTTAGGACGCGGCACGAGCAAGGGGAAAACCCACCCAAAAAAGGAAATAGGCCCCTACCCGTGTGTCATCTTGTTGTCGTTGCTGTAATTGTTGTTTTTGTTGGGCGTTTCCGTTCCATCGTACCCTTGTGTTGTATAAAAATGTATCGTATTGTACTGTATTGTTTACTACTATTGGGGTTGTATCGTATCGTATTGCATTTGTTTAACTCTGTCAAATCGTGTGGTGGGGGTGCTATGTGACTTTTTTTTTCCAATTCCCTGTCTCCAGACAAACTGGGTTCGAAAACTAGGAAAACTCTTATAGCCTTCTTCAGTGCTAACTTTGTTGTTCTGCATCATGTTGTTCTCTCTCTTTCCCTGTCTCTTTGTCTCTGTCTCTCACTCTGTCTGCCTGTCTGTCTCTTTGTCTCTTCTCTCACTCTGTCTGTCTCTCTCTTTGTCTCTGTCCCCTTTGTCCCCTGTCTCTGTCTCTGTCCCCTTTTCTGTCTCTCTCTGTCTCTCTCTGTCTCTTTTCTGTCTCTCTCTGTCTCTCCCCTGTCCTTCTCTGTCTCTCTCTCCTTTTCTCACTCTCTCACTCTCTCTCCTCTCTCTCATCTCTCCTCTCTCCTCCTCTCTCTCTCACTCTCGCTCGCTCTCGCTTGCGCGAGCGCGCGCTCCATTCCCCCCTCTGTATGTAAATACATCCCCCCAAAAATATATACATATAAATGTAATATAATATAATACAATACAATACAACACGATACGATAGGATACGATACATACGATACCCATACGATAACGAAAACCGATCGATGCGATGCGATGCGATGCGATACGATACATACATACGATACGATACGATAAAGATACGATAAAGATATGATATAATATATATGTATATGATGTAAATATAATTCTCTCTCTGTTTTCTGTCTCTCTCTCTCCATCTCCCTCTCTCTCTCTGTCTCTCTCTCCCTCCCCTGAAAAGGGCGGGGACTGGGTGTAAAAAAGCACACGAGTGCTTATCTATTGTCCTTTGAATAAAAGACTTTGCCTTGCCTTGCCTTGCCTTGCCCCTTTTCTCTCTCTCTCCTCCCCTCTCTTTCTCTCTGTCTCTGTCTGTCTGTCTGTCTGTCCCGTCTGTCTGTCTGTCTCTGTCTCTGTCTCTGTCTCTGTCTCTCTCTCTCTCTCTCTCTCTCTCTCTCTCTCTCTCTCTTGTTGTGTATGTGATGGCCACGCGTTTTGTGTGTGCGCGTGCTTTGCGTGCGCGTGCGTGCGGCGTGTATGTGTGCGTGTGTGCGTGCGTGCATCGTGCAAGCATTCGAGTTCAAAATATCTTTATTTTCTTTTCCTAAAAATCATTCTGTCATCGCCATGCCGAAGTTGGAAGCGCTGGACCTGACTTGTGGGACGCTTAATGGCGATCGCAACGCAATTTTGCCTCATGGGACAGACACAGGCTGCTGTCAGAGCGTTCGACGAAGAAGAATCCTTTTTTCATCAAAAACGTTCACGTCCTAGGTACTTCAATGCCTGAGGATGCGGCACAAGCTAGTGGAAGCACCCATAAAGGTAATACCAGTATGTGATCTGTTGTTGGCCGTTCCATAGCTTAACCTTCTGAGAGTACTCAAGAACATGTACTCTGTTTCGCACGTCATACTTAGGAATATCACTGAGATTAGAAAAAATATTATAAGAAGTTTGCGTATATGGCCGGGTTTTTTTTTCAAGTGCTTTACTATTT
>CM060347.1:8338506-8341006 GCA_030674155.1 Stramonita haemastoma | reverse complement strand
AAAGCCTTTTCTTTTATATTGAGGTAGTTTTAAATTGTGTTTTTTCCCCTTCCTATTCAGTTTGTGTAAAGGTATGAAAGTCTCCCCTTCATAGTGATTGTTAGCATCAAATCATAAAGTAAGTTTTTTGGAGGAGTTATTTGGTGTCCAAGCATAAAGTTTCTTTCGTTCATAATAAGTTAGCTGGTATCAATTTATAACATTCTTTCTTGTATATTGAATTAGTTCGTGTCAAAATTAGGAAAAAAAACTTTTGTATTGAGTTATTGCTATCAAAGTATAAAGTTTTTTCTTTACCTTTTTAGTTGGTACCAAAGGTGTTGAAGTATAAAGATCTTCCTCTATGTTGAAATAGTTCCCAAGTATTTTCTTTCTTGAATATTTTGCTACTACATGTATTATATTTTTCTTTCTATTTTTTTCGATTCCAAAGTAAAAGGTCATTTTCTTCATAACCCAGCTTATGAGGACGTTTTTCTTATACTGAGATAGGGCGAGGATTAGATCCCAAACACAATAGGCACTCACACAACACACACACACACAACACACACACACACACACACACACACACACACACACCACACACCACACCACACCACACCACACCACCACACACACCACACCACACCACACACACCACACCACACCACACACACACACACACACACACACACACACACACACACACACACACACACACACACACACATACACACACACAGGCGCGTGCTCAATTTTCTATTTTGATTGCTTTTGAAAGAACATTGTAAAGCTTTTACTGGCTTACAACGTCGTTTTGTTTTGGCGCCAAAAATGCTCAAAATTCTAAATATGATTTCGGATCAGAAGTACTTGTACAAAACAGAGACGAAATGAAAACTCCTGGAAATGTACACTCGGCTTCAGACGTTTGTTGTAATGCAAATCTTTGCCATAGTCATTACTGTATAGCATCGCCTATTTCACAGAAACGAATCATTTTACCTCGACTTTGCGGAATCAGCTTAAGAGAGAAAACTATGCACAAGCTGAGTGCAGGATGTTTGAAGAAAGAGCAGTGCTTTTCCCGATACTCCTTTTCCCCTGTAGTGCTGTTCCCTGGAGCTGTCAACACTCCACTCTAACCCTAGTTCTTGCCCCATGCCGCAAACCCTAACACTTCACCAGTTTGATCCTAACTATTAACTCTTTGACACGGATTCCTTAACTCTGACTCAGTTCTGCGGTATGGGGACACAGCTGTATAAGGGAAACAGCAGCACAGGGAAAGAGGGGTTTGGGGGTACTGACCACTTGGAAATATTTTATTCCGGAGAATACCGTGGTAGAGACATGATTTGCAAAAGAGATGATAATTATGCAGAAAAATAAATAATGATTATAGCATCTTTATGCTTGCATAGCACTGATGCTTCAAGAATTGTTCTATTTTTAGTTTTCTGCAGGACCAAAGTAGGATGGCTTGCGACCACAGTCCATAAATCGGATATCTTCGCTGGAGCTATATAACAACAGAAAAAAAAACAG
The DNA here is from genome assembly GCA_030674155.1 of Stramonita haemastoma. Classification (NCBI taxonomy): domain Eukaryota; kingdom Metazoa; phylum Mollusca; class Gastropoda; order Neogastropoda; family Muricidae; genus Stramonita; species Stramonita haemastoma. The sequence continues at coordinate 8,339,476 of CM060347.1, read as the reverse complement.
TGTTCTGATAACCTTTGAAAATAACGGCAATACTGAAAAAGTGCTTAATGTATGAGAGTTACACGGTTTTACCTCAATAGCTTGACACGTAGTTTTGAATTCAAATTCTACTGGTTATCAAGTATAAGGTTGTTTTTTTTCTTTTACATTAAGTCATTGGTTGGTTGGTGCAGATCTCTTTCCTTCCTCTTGAGTTGTCACTAAGTTTGGGTTTTTTTTTTTTCATTCCATGAAATAAGTTGGTGTCATAGAATAGAATTATCCCCTTGCTATTGAACAAGTTGGCTCAAAGAATAAAGTTCTAAGCTTGGTATCAAGATAGTTATCAAACTGTAAACTTTTTTCTTCAGATTCAGTTATTACAAAAGTATAGAGCTCCCCCTTTCATATTTCTTTGTTTTTTGTATCAGAGTATAAAATGTTCCCCTCCATATTCATTTAGTTGGTGTTAGCAGGCTCTTCCCTTTATATTGAGTTAGTTCTATCAAAGCAAAAGGTTCTTTCCTGCAGGTTGAGTTCGCTGGTACACGTGTAAAAGGTTATTTTCTTAATATGGGTTGGTGTCCAAAAAAGTAAAATTGTTCCTTGGAATGAGTTGGTTGATATCAAAGAAGTTATTTCTTTATTCTAGTTGTTATTAGGTAGCTGTTATTGGGCCAGGTGTTATTAGGTATAAAACTCTTCCCTTCATATTGAGTTGTTGCCAACCTAGTTACCTTCACATTGATTGCATTGCTTGGAACAACAGTTGCATGAGAGAAACAACACTAAAGGGAAAGAGGGTTTGACTTACAGGCTAGCGGAAAATACTTCATTCCTCAGAAAACGGTATAAGCCTATATAAATCCCATATATCATCATAATTATTAGTGTTTCTATTTGTGCAAGAGAAAAGACATGCAGACAAATGTTTTTTGTTGTTGTTTATATATATATATATATATATTTTTTTTTTAGACAAATGTTAGTT
>CM060347.1:8328506-8333506 GCA_030674155.1 Stramonita haemastoma | reverse complement strand
ACATATGCACGTACGCGCATGCACACATTTAAAGGGTTTTTTAAAATCATATAGTGTGAAATAAACAGCTTATATCTGTTACAATGTCACCAATACCATTATTTAAGACATGAAAAAAAGAATCTATGAAATAATATGTGTGTGTTCTTGTGTGTGTTCTTGCGTGCGTGCGCGCGCACGTGTGTGTGTGCGTGTGCATAATCATAGAAAGGAAGTGTTCCACTTGGCTGGACAGTGTAAGTTGCTTAGGTCAGAGGTTTTAAAGAGGGATTACTGTTTTCTTGCTAGTTTCTCTCCATCAGAGAGTTGATTCAACTGCTAATTTGACACAGCCTTTTAACACATCACCTAGGTATACCTAGGTCCCATCCTAACCCATCACATAGAGATGAGGCAGCTGGCATTTCCTCCTGTCAATGTTGAGTGGCCAGTGGAGGTGATGTCAAAGGAAGTGGCAAGCCCAGAGTTAAGCCCTGCTGTTACCTGTGTTGGGGTGTGGCAAGCCTAGCCTAAACACCTCAAGTAGCTAAAGATGGCATAAGTGTCCACGGTATCCTAGGAGATAATCCCCCCTCCCCTCTGTTCATCTCAACCTGCCTCTCCTATCAGGTAAATAAGGGGGGGGGGGGTGTTGTGTAATTAGCTAATAAATGGTCTTAGTTATACTGTGTGCGTACCTACCTGCGTGCATGTGTGTGTGCACGTGCGTGCGTGCGTGCGTGTGTGTGTGTGTTTTGTGTGTGTGTATGTGTGTATGTGTGTGTATGTGTGTATGAGTGTGTGTGTGGTGTGTGTGTGTTTGTGTTGTGTGTGTGTGCGTGTGTGTTTGTGAGTGTGCATGTGTGTTTGTTTGTGTGTGTGTGTGTGCATGTGTGTATGTTTGCATGTGTGTGGTGTACGTGTGTGTGTGCGTGCGTGTGTGTGCGTGCGTGTGTGTGTGTGTGAGTGTGTCTGTGTGTTAGCGAGTGTGTGTGTATGTGTTTGTGTTTGTGAGTATGGAGTAAGAGATATCACCGATGGAAACAATAGAATAATTACATCTTCGATTTAAATCGGAATAAACGAAATCAAGGCAATAGAAAAACTGATGTAACAGGAAACATATAAGACAGAAAACATGACATCAAACAAAATTATGAACTTACAAATATTTGCATGACAGATTTGATAAACAAACATAAAATTGGAAGAGATGGGAGAGAGAGAGAGAGAGAGAGAGAGAGAGAGAGAGAGAGAGAGAGAGAGAGAGAAGAGAGAGAGAGAGAGAGAGAGAGAATGAGTCAACCTTCTTTCTCAGAGTTTAAAAAATCGGAAAAATAAAGTGATAGACTTATGTATGCGTTTTGGGGTTCATAGATACTGCTTCTTGATCTCCTGTGTTATCTGAGAGCAAATTTTGTTTAAATATTTTTCTGAAATAGCCGCTTCTCGCGGTCCCTAATTTATACAGTCAGTGATGTAAAACGATGGTAACAAAGATTTAAACCACATTTCATGGTCCCAGAGCTGTCCAGCCCTCCCTACGGTTATTGCCCGACGCCAAGTCGCCGCTTCCGGCGGTACAGCAGCTGGCAGGCTGGAGGCTTGTCAAACACACTTCAAGTAGATGGCCCCCTCAGGCATCCTTAGTTAATTTTACTTTCCCGCCACAGCGCAATGCCTGTGCCGCCCTTAGCAGGTTCGGCAATCAGGGCGGGCTAGTTTCGTTTCACTTATCATCTTTCCAACTTGGCTAGCTCCTACTGTGGTTGAACAAGAAGGTGTTAGTCAATAAAAAACAATACTTGTTGCCATCGAAACTTCAGATATGAAAGGCGAATATATGTGACAAAATAATTCTCACAGGCTAAAGGATACAGCATAAAAGGCACAAAGCCCACAGCGATGTGAAACTTTCAAACGCCATTTTCTCGAAACTACGTCGAACCGCAATAGCCGCTTCAGGCAGGTAACCCTCTCTCTCTCTCTCTCTCTCTCTCTCTCTCTCTCTCTCTCTCTCTCTCTCTCTCTCTCTCTCTCTCTCTCTCTCTCTCTCTATATATATATATATATATATATATGGGTGGGTATGGACTTTATGATCTCCCTTGCATCCTTTCTTATAAAGGATCCCCAAACATAAGGCACAAAGATTCACTGTGCGTATTTTCTTCTATATTCATTTTTTGACATCTTTTTCAAATATATTTTCTTTCTCTTTCTATTTTCATCTTTTACTGGCAGCAGTGGTAGGCCACAGCAATATTTACCTATTCCTAGAGCTGCAATGGACACTTCTGAATTCTAAAAAAAAGTGTCTTGCTCTTACCACAGAGGGTGAGTGAGGTTGCAATCACTGCCGGGACCTCTGAAGAGTGCTGAACCAGGAGCCGAATCTCGAGTCAGGTCAGGCCCAAAACATTGTCCTTACTCAATAATTCTCCAAATGCTGCTTTCAAAGACTTATCTTATAGCGTTTTTTTTTTAAAGGGTTTTTTTTTTCATCTTTGAAAAACATCAAATATATTATGAGAATGAAGCTGTAACTGGTTACATGCACTTGTTTTTCTCCACTATATTTTGTCAATTTTATATATAATATATATATATAAATATATATAAATATATATATATATATATATATATATATATATATATATATATATATATATATATATATATATATATATATTGTGTGTGTGTGTGTGTGTGTGTGTGTGTGTGTGTGTGTGTGTGTGCACAGGAGATCAAATATGGACGTTAAAGATCCAGTCATTCATGTCAGCGTTTTGATGGGTTAGGGAAAACATGAACATCCCCAGCATAGCTACGGTAACTGGAAAAAAAGTCACAGGAAAAAAAGTCACAGAAAAAAGTCACAGGAAAAAAAGACACGGAAAAAAGTTACTGGAAAAAAAGTCACAGGAAAAAAAGTCACAGGAAAAAAAGACACGGAAAAAAGTTACTGGGAAAAAAGTCACTGGAAAAAAAGTCACTGGAAAAAAAGACACGGAAAAAAGTTACTGGAAAAAAAGTCACAGGAAAAAAAGTCACTGGAAAAAAAGTCACAATGGTGGCTGTGTGATGTACTCTCTTCTACAACAAAAAGTATGTGTGTGTGTGTGTGTGTGTGTGTGTGTGTGTGTGTGTGTGTGTGTGTGTGTGTGTGTGTGTGTGTGTGTGTGTGTGTGTGTGTGTGTGTGTGAGAGAGAGAGAGAGAGAGAGAGAGAGAGAGAATGTGTCTGTGTGTGTGTGGATGGGTGTGGGTGTGGGAGAGAGAGAGAGAGAGAGAGAGAGAGAGAGAGAGAGAGAGAGAGAGAGAGAGAGAGAGAGAGAGAGAGAGAGAGAGAGAGAGAGAGAGAGAGAGAGAGAGAGATTTGATTTGATTTATTCTTTTATATCGAGGATAACGGAATAAGCACTCTTTTACATCCAGTCCTCGTGTGTATGCAGTTTTGTAAATGTCATCTGTTCCCACCGGCACATGATGGCCTACTCTTACAAAAGCAGAACAGGATTGAACGTGTGCGCAAGATGTTCTGCATGCGTTCGCACACGGGGCCTTTGTTTGACCTGATTGTGACTCTTTTTCCTGTGACTTTTTTTCCTACCCAATTTTGTGACTTTTTTTCTGTGACTTTTTTCTGTGACTTTTTTTTCCTATAACCATAGCTACATCCCTGATTTCAGACTGCATGTGTCTGTATGTATATCCACACAGAGAATGAAGGCATTGACAGGTCTGCACTTGGAATTGACCTGGGATATCGTACGAAAAATCCCCACCATGCTTAATTTGCCAAATGCCGCCGAGATTTGAATCTACAGCATTATGGACCCATGGGATTGAAATTAGACGGTCTTAGCTACCATTTTAAAAATCATATGTTTGGATAGAACACTGATGGAAACAGCATTCGTCAGGTAAACTTTATATAACAAAGGAGTAATCTATAACTACAAAAAAGCAATGTCATTAAACAAAGGAATTTTCAGACAACGAAATTTTTATTATACCCGTTTGTCGCCTGATGAATTAAAGGTGGGAAAAAAATTTTTTTTACAATCTTCCAGGTTGACTTCAAGTGCAGGCCTGCCAGTGCCTTAATTCCCTAAATACACATGCAGAAGTATCAAATATACACGTTAACGATTCTGTAGTTCGGGTCAGCGTTCGGTGGGTAGCATCAACACAAACATACCCAGCATGCAACCTGTGCATTCAATGAAATGAGCTGCTCTGAAGTGGGAATGTGTCAGGTGAGGTCAGTAGGCAGACCTCCTGAAAAGTCACGAGCACAGGAGAAGACCTGGTATTGTGTGTGCGCACACCACCCTGTAAGGGAATGCAAGCAGAGAGAGAGAGAGAGAGAGAGAGAGAGAGAGAGAGAGAGAGAGAGAGAGAGAGAGAGAGAGAGAGAGAGAGAGAGAGAGAGAGAGAGAGAGACAGACAGACAGACAGACAGACAGACAGACAGACAGACAGATAGAGAGAGAGAGAACAAACAGACAGACAGACAGACAGACAGACAGACAGACAGATAGATAGATAGATAGACAGATAGAGAGAGAGTGAGACACACACACACACACACACACACACACACACACACACACACACACACACACACACACACACACAGAAAGAAAGAAAGAAAGAAAGAAAGAAGGAGAGAGACAGAGACAGAGACAGACTGACAGACAGAAAGACAGACAGACTGACAGACAGACAGACAGACAAACGGAGAAACAGGCAGACAAACAGCAAACCAGCCAGAGACATGAATAGAAAAAAAATCTTTTTAAAAAAAAACCAACGAAAAACCCTGACCCTTTAAAACGCTGTTTCCAAATCTAAATCTCTTTTATGTTTGTCTTTTTTTTTTTAAACCCTCTTGCCACACTGCTCGAAATATTAATTTTCGTCATGAATACATACTCCAACCCATAATCTAATTACTTCAAGAGCCATTATGACACGATTCCCTTGCAAAACAAAAGGGGACACTTGATAAGAAATT
>CM060347.1:8316006-8321006 GCA_030674155.1 Stramonita haemastoma | reverse complement strand
ATCAATCTCATGTCCCCCCCCCTCCCCCACTTCACGCTCTGCGGGTGACGTCACTAATGGTCCTGTCATGTCCAGCATCCTCTTCTCTCCTCACTTCCTGTCACGTGGTTGCGCTAAGTAGACAGACGGAACCAATGAGGGAGATGCTGAGTTGGTTGGTTTCAGACATTGTTGATTCAATTCACACACACACACGCCACAACACAGACCAATGAGCCAGATATTGGCTGTTGGTTTAAAGCATTGTTATCAATTCACAACACACACGCATCACAGACCAATGACCAGATATTGGTTGTTTGGTTCAGACATTGTTGATTCAATTCACCACACACATCACAGACAAAATGACAGATATTGGCTGGTTGGTTTAAACATTGTTTATTCAATTCAAACACAACGCCACAGACCAATAATGCCAGATATTGGCTTGTTTGGCTTTAGACATTGTTTAGTCAATTCACACACACGCGCCACAACACAGACCAATGAGCCAGATATTGGTTGGTTGGTTTAATACATTGTTTAGTCAATTCATATCATCATATCATCCACAGACCATGATCCAGATATTGGTTGTTTGCTTAAGACATTGTTTATTCAATAGGGAAGGATAGCCTAAGTGGTTAGTTGACATGTTATTCAATCACACAGCAACGCCAAAAAGACCATGAGCCAGATATTGGCTGGTTGGTTTTAAAGCATTGTTTAGTCAATTCACACACACACGCATCACAGACCAATGATCCAGATATTGGTTGTTTGGCTTCAGACATTGTTTATTCAATTCACACACACGCATCACAGACCAATAAGCCTGATATTGGTTTGTTTGGTTTAAAACATTGTTTATTCAATTCAAACACATACGCCACAACACAGACTAATGAGCCAGATATTGGCTTGTTTGGTTTAAGACATTGTTTAGTCAATTCACACACAGGCCACAACACAGACCAATGAGCCAGATATTGGTTTGTTTGGTTTAATACATTGTTTATTCAATATATATATATATATACCACAGACCAGTGAGCCAGATATTGGTTGTTTGATTTAAAACATTGTTTGTTCAATAGGGGGAAGGATAGCCTAAGTGGTCAGTGCACTTGCTTTTCCCGAGTCAAAAGTTAAGCAGCATGAAGCGTGGTCACTAATTGGATGGGTAACCGTTTGTGCACCTTGGCTTCAGTACAGTTCCCCAGTTCACACAGCTGTAAATGGGTACCTACCCTCTTGAGGGTCAGGGAAGGTAAAGCAGCAAGGGAGAGGAGATGGGCGCCACCCTCAAAATGCTAGCCCCTGGAGAAGCTGAGGTCTCTGATGCCTTGCTCCCTTACGACCACATAGGTTATGGAATACCTTTACCTTTTTCTTTTTTTTTCTTTTTTTTTTTAAACCTTTATTCAATACACACACCTCACAGACCAATGAACCAGATATTAGTTAGTTGTTTAGTTTAAAACATAGTTTATTCAATTCACAAAATTATATCAAAGATCAGGGGGGCCAGATATTCGTTCGTAGGTTTAAAACATAGTTTATTCAATACACATTTATATCATAATCAGACGAAAGTTCAGCAGGCGAAAGACATCAAGCTACAGCTTGTTTAAGCCCTTACTCCATGGTAGATCAACCTTGTTGCTTATGTAGACAAAGTAAAAAAAAAAATTAAAAAGGTAAAGGTGTCCCATAACCTTTGTGGTCGTAGGGGAGCAAGACATTAGATACCTCAGCTTCTCTTGGGGCCAGTATGTTGAGGGTGGCGCCCATCTCCTCTCCCTCACTGCTTTACCTTCCCTGTCCCTAAAGAGAGCAGGTGCCCATTTGCAGCTGGGTGAACTGAGGGACTGTACTGAAGCCAAGGTGCACAAACCATCACCCATCCAGTTGGTAACCACACTCAACCTGCTTAACTTTGACTTGGGGAAAGCAGTGCTCTGACTACTGAGCTATTCTGTCCCCACAGACAAAGTGAATTTCACAAATATGACACATACATAAAATCTCCTTATGAGATGCTGGTTGTAATGGTGGATGAATTCAATATCTGTTCATTATAAGCGATATGTGTGTAAGCGATATGTGTGTGTGTGTTTTGTGTGTGTGTGTTGTGTGTGTGTGTGTGTGTGTGTGTGTACAAGTGTGTGTATGTGTGTGTTGTGTGTGTGGGTGTGTGGGTGTGTGTGCACTGGCGCAGGTGGTGTGTTTGTCTGTGTGTGTGTGCTGTGTTTATGTGTGTGCGTGTGTGTATATGTGTGTGTGTGTGCATACCTGCATGTACGTGCATGTGTGTGTGCTTGTGTAGTGTATGCGTGTGTGTGTGTGTGTGTATGCGTTGCATGGTGTGTGTGTGTGTGTGTGTGTGTGTGTGTGTGTGTGTGTGTGTGTGTGTGTGTGTGTGTGTGTGTGTGTGTGTGTGTGATTGCGTGACAAAAAACACAGCAGGAGAAACTACAGCAACAACAAAGCGATGGTTGACATCCCTTTTCACCAAACAGGACAATGAAATGGATACCATGCCAATCACTCTCCCTCTCCCTCTAGCTGAAAGAAACACATGGGAGGGTCTCCAACTCAATATCCCCACACTTCACGCTCTGTGGGTGACGTCACTAATGATCCTGTCGTGTCCCAGCATCCTCTCCTGTCCTCACTTCCTGTCATGTGGTACTCTAGACCCACAGGGCCAGTAACCTCTTAGAGCTACGCTCCACGTTTAGGTTCTAGGGTTGTGTGGTATATTCTATAAAGTGCACGTGAGAAATATTTCTGCTGATTTAAGAAAAAAAAAAGTAAAGTATGAAAAATGGGCTTTGTACTGTTTTTCCCCCCCCATTTATTCATTTATTTACTTATTTATCATCAGCATCATCATCATCATCATCATCATCATCATCATCATCGTCATTGTCATTATTATTATCAGTAGTAGTAGTAGTAGTAGTAGTAGTAGTAGTAGTAGTAATAGTAGTAGTAGTAGTAGTAGTAGTAGTAGTAGTAGTAGTAGTAGTAGTAGTAGTACTAGCAGCAGCAGCAGCAGCAGCAGCAGCAGCAGCAGCAGTAGTAGTAGTAGTAGTAGTAGTAGTAGTAGTAGTAGTAGTAGTAGTAGTAGTAGTAGTAGTAGTAGTAGTTAGTATATTACTTTTTTTTTAGGGGGGGGGGAAGAATTGAGTACATACAGCAATACTAGGCAGTCACACAAAACTTGGAAATGATCATCAAAATGAGGATTGCTTGTGTCCCTACAGTCTTGACCCGGGTCATGCATAATATTAAGCCCCCGCTGTAGTCTAGTGGTTAGGGAGTTGGATTCGTAATCTAAAGGTTGCGGGTTCGATCCCAGCTTTCGGCTATGGCGTTGTGCCCTTGGAAAAGGCACTTTACGGCTATTTTCTCACCCCACCCAGGTGTAAAAGGGGTAGGCCTACCAACCTTGTGTTGGGGGTTAACCCTGCGATAGACTGGCATCCTATCCAGGGGGGAGTCTATGACTCTCAGTCGCTTAACGCCACAGAAACCGGGATAAGCACCGGCCTGATGAGCCTTAGGCTCGGGACAGATTATAACTTTTAATGCATAATATTATGGTATAGGCAGCTAGCAGACAACAAAGGACTGTATAATGTTGGCTGAAACAAAAAGAAAAAAATCTCAAACCTGCCAAATTCGTCACCAAAAAATCACATGGGTTTTGAGTCAGATGTTAGTCTGTCACCAAAAAGTGTTGTTTAAAAAAAAGAATTTCTTGGGGTGCCTTAGAACACTCTGTGTGAATGGCAAGAGTGATATAGGTTAGTTAAGTTAAGTCTGTCCCGAGCCAGATATATATATATATATAAGCCAAAAAAGTGACATGGGGATAAAACGGTATTAGTTCTTGACAGTTTTTCAATTATGAAAAAGGGCTATTTTTCTCTCTCTCCCCCAAGGGCAGCAATTCATATTTGGGGAGAATTATGGCCCCCTGTCAACCACAATCTGAGTGGCTTTCCGTCTCATTGTGAATGCATACTGTGTCATTTGAAAGTGTGCTATTCATCTTGCAGAATATGTTAGTTTCTCTGGGTTTTTGTTGTTGTTTTTTTGTTGTTGTTTCTTTGGGTTTTCTTTTTCGTTCCTCGGCTAGAGCTCTGAGGTTCACCAATGGTGAGGTTTATGTGTATGCAACCTGCCCCCCCCCCCCCCCCCCCCCCCCTCCCCCCCATCCCACCTTCTCCCTACATCGTTTAGGTAGCTGCATTCCAACTTCAGGGATAGTGTCTAAACACGACACCTGTGTGTATGCATGCTAGTTTTTGTCTTCTGTCATCCGTTCCTATTGGTACACAACGACCTACTCTTCTGAAAGGCGGAACGGGTTTTTAACGTGTGCGCAAGATGTTCTAAATGCGTTTGCACACGGGGTCTTTATTTATGGTCTCATTCGAAGGACTTTGACATTTAGTTCGTTTTTTTTGTTGTTGTTGTTGTGGTCAAACTGGGAAGAAAGGGAGAGGGTGGGAATGGAACCCAGAACCTGACAGTTTACTTGTTAGGCAGGAAAACGTCTTAACCGTTCTGCCACTTTCCTTCTGGCATCTCTGTTTGATAATACTCGTTTGTTCTTTACGCCTAGAAGGTCCATACCAGGAAGTAAAGGATTTAGAATAAAAAGCAAACAGACTCAATATAACTTTAACCCAGAGACAGAGACAGACAGACAGACAGACAGACAGACAGACAGACAGACAGACAGACAGACAGACAGACAGACAGACAGACAGACAGACAGACACACACACACACACACACACGCACACACACACACACACACACACACACACACACACACACACACACACACACACACACACACACACACACACACACACACACACACACACACTACAACACACACACATACGTACGCGTGCGCGCACAAACACACATACACACACACGCGCGCGCGCGCGCGTGCGCGCACAAACATACACACACACATACACACACACGCA